>JAWRVF010000204.1:0-480422 GCA_036785485.1 Physcomitrellopsis africana | reverse complement strand
TTTTTAGTTTTTCAAGACCAAAAGACAAAGGAATTGTAAAACAACGGGCAGGTTGAGTAGAAAGAGAGGAACTTGGTTTTGATTTGTCCAACTGCACGGTTCCTATTGTGGCTGGGTATCCTCGTTTTCTTGAATAAATGCACGTCTATTCTTGATGCTACGTCCATTTTGCTTCTTCGGACAATTTCTCGCTCTATGGCCTTCTCCACCGCAATAAAAGTACAAACCTTTCTCCATACGCTGCTTCTTTTCTTCTAAAGTAAGGGATATGACACGTACCGCATCAATCTGCATGTCTTCTGTCTACACTTGTGAATTTAGGCTACTTGCCGATATAATTGTATCATGATGACTTGTATTTTGTGTGGAGCATTGGTCTTGGCGATGTTGAAATAGGCGGTTATCACACTTTACAGCTTGGCTAATGGCTTCATTGAGCATTCGTGGATCAGGAAGAGATAATAACAAATCTTTCACGTTGTCCCTTAAATCCCAATAGAATTGGCTCATCATTGCTTCTTCATCCCAATTGATGTCGCATGCCAATTGCCTAAAATTCGATGCATAGACTGATGCAGAGCAAGTCCCTTGTCGTAGTGATCGAATTTTTGTTGTAGCCCACCAAGCCTTGTCATGCTCACCAAATACTTCTGCAAATGCCTCCAAAAAAGTCTCAAAGTTGTTCAAAATCGGTGATCCTTTTTTAAATAGAGGAGCAAACCACGATAAAGCTTGTCCCGTAAACAAAGTTCCAATCAATCCAATGCGTGATTCCTCCGTTGGATAACGTATGGATTGTAGAGCTGTTATTAACTTGATTTGATTGATGAAACCTCGAAACTTGGAGCGTGTGCCATCAAACTTATATGGAAGGCTAATATGAGATTCCTTTCGTTGTAGAAGTAATAGTTCTTGTTGAACCATAAGTAAAACTGCTTCTTCAGGTGCAGAAGCTCGAGGCTGATGAACCCAGATTGTGCTATTCCGGATGCTCCATCATTATGAAGTCTTACAAAGACTCCTTCCATCATCGTAGTTCTCTGTGATAACGTAGCAAGAGCATTCATAATGGCGTCCATCTTGGACTCCAAACTTTCACTCATATTAATGTCTTGACCTCCAACCATTCTAAGAGAAAAGAAGTAATTGTTTCTACAAGGAAGAAATATTGGTTTAGAAGAGGGTACTCCACAACCTCTAAAACGCCTTAAGACCTTCAAGAAGAGGGATAATCCACTCTCTCCAAGAAGAATAAGACTCCAATATTATGACAAAAAAGATATCAGTTTAGAGGAGGGTAATCCGCAACCTCTAAAATACTAGTGTACCTTCAAGAAGAGGGATAATCCACACTCCAATAAGAAAGAACTAACTCTGATATCCAAGGTGAGAGTAGTCTCGACAAACTGTCACGGATACAAATTATAGACTTGAAGTCTAAACAAGAAGTTCAAGAAGAACTAGCAGGAACTGGATTAATATCACGGACACAAAATATAGACTTGAAGCCTAAACAAGAAGTTCAAGAAGAATTGGCAGGAACTGGATTAATCAGATGAGTACAAAAACAACACTAGAAAGGTGAGCTACAGCTCCAAGAGATGTGTTGTCGAGATTGTAGAACTCTTCAGCCTCGACTCCAATATATACTCCTACCTAGAAAGCTTCTCAAGTAGCTTTTTCCAACTAGGGAGCTTCTCAAGCAACTTCTTCTAGCTAGGAAGATATTAGAAGGCTTTGGAAGGTTCTAGAGAGTTTCAGGTAATTTCTAGAATATTCTAGAAGGTTCTAACAAGTATGTCCTTGATACTAAGAAGATAGAAGGCTCTGGAAGGTTCTAGAGAGTTCTAGAAAACTCTAGAATGTTCTAGAAGGTTCTAACAAGTATGTCCTCGACAATTTATAACGCAGATCAACTATCGCAAGATGATTGATTGCATATCTACCGCTAGCCGAGTTTGCATATAACAACACCTTTCATGGATCAACTCAAAAAACACCAATCTTTTCCAACTATGGGTACCATCCAAAGCTTGATCTATTAAGTCCATCAGTGAATAACAATCCAGCAGCTGAAGGATTGGTACAACAGCTATCCAAGCTTCAAACCACATTGAAGCTTCAATTGCAAATTGCCCAAGAGTCTTACAAAGCATCTGCGGATAAATTTCAGAATCACATAGCTAATTTCAAAATTGGAAATAAAATATGGCTGCTTCGACGGAATATCAAGACCGAGCGGCCATGCGATAAGTTGGACTACTAGAGATTGGGACCATTTGTTATCAAGAAGCAGATCAATCCTATGGCATACCACTTAGAGTTACCAACTGCTATGAAGGTACACCCTGTCTTTCATATTTCTTTGTCAAAGCCTAATCGGGAATTGTCTTTTTCTAGAAGAGTGCAATGTCTGCCACCTAGTATAGAAATTGAAAACAACAAAGAATATGAGGTGGAAAAGATACTAGATTCATGACAAAGATGGAATAAATTAGAATACTTTGTGCATTGGAGTGCTACAATATTAATGAATGAACATGGGAATTGGCCAAAAATCTCGCCAATGTGTCACGAAAGGTACCGGAATTCCATTGACGATATCCTAATAAACCAAAAATTGGCCATTAATAAAGCGTGAAGATGAAGCCTTCTCTAGAGAAATGAATAGAAAAAGAATCCAGGTCTTATCAAAACATAACTTGTTGTATTTCGTAGTATCAAGATATCTAATAGCAAGGAGTATTTAGATATGGCTAGTGAGAATGTAGATACTGTACTAGTGGTACCATCTCAACCGTGTAGCTCACGGCGTCAACCTCGAGATGAAGAATTAGAAGAGCCAAGAAGACGTCAAAGAATACCAAGTAGCAGGTCACTTATAATTGTCTTTGAAGTTGAACCAGCTCATGCAAGTAGTGGCGAAGCAATATTTTCAAGTCGTTTCTACAATAAAGATACAGAAGTTTAGGCATGGTCTCAAGTAGAAGGTGTTGGTCGTTATCGGTGGCTACAAGGGCCCATGAATCATCTGCCTCGAGAATGACAGCTGGAGTATATTGCAGATGCTATGCGAAATTTTTTTGATTTCCTACGTTTGTAAGTATACATCTCAAATGGCTTTTCAGAGACCTCAAAGCTAGAGGAGGAGGTGATGTCAAGGACATACTTATCAAAACCTTCTAGAATATTCTAAAAGGTTGTTAGAACTCTCTAGAATCTTTCAAAGCCTTCTAATATCTTTCTAATTGATAGAAGTTACTTGAGAAGCTTCTTAGTTAGTAGAAGTTGCTTGAAAAACTCCCTAGTTGGTGAAAGCTGCTTGAAAAGCTTCCTAGTTGGTAGAAGTTTCTTGAGAAGCTCTCTAGTTGGTGGAAGCTGCTTGAAAAGCTTCCTAGGTAGGAATATATATTGGAATCGAGGCTGAAGAGTTTTTTAGTCTGACAACACATCTCTTGGAGCTCTAGCTCACCTCTCTGGTGTTGTTTTTGTACTCATCCGATTAATCCAGTTCTTGCTAGTTCTTCTTGAATTTCTTGTTTAGACTTCCAATCTATATTCTCTGTCCGTGACATTTGCCTTTAGAGACCTGCCTCTAATTTTGATCATAAATCCTAGGATAACACATCAATTGTAACAAAATTTAAACAATAGCTACTTAAGGAACTATGAAAGCAAATCCTATAAACCTTTTGATAATAACTCATGTGGTTAGGGAGAATCATATTGTCAAAGTAATCCCTCCATACTGCCTTTGATTTTGGACCCCCTTTGCTTCACACCTTTATTGCTCCTCATTAACAAAGACCTAGGTACTATAATTTGATAGCCTTATTGTTTGTTTTAAGTTGTAAACGTCCTCAAATTTTTGCTTCAAAAGTCCTCTTTGAACTAGAGTTATAGACTCTACCCTTCTTCTTTAATTTTGTCCTCTAATAATTCTAGATCTGACCACAAATTTCCTCATAATTCTTTAAATATAATTATAATAGTAATTATTCTTTAATACAACTTAATAGACTCAAATATCTACAAATTCCAATAAATTTTATTCAAAATGATACTTTGATCACAAAGATATGCTCCCTCAAACTTCACTGACTTGGAGATAGATCCCTATCACTTTAAAAGAGCATAACATTTTATTCATAAAACGAATGATTATCAAATTTACTCTCATCTCTTTCCTAACTTACATAGATCATATCTATCAAATTTCACACTCAAATTCATCTCTTAACTCCCTTTATATCCAAAAAAACCCACACACATACATTACCCATACAAACCTCAATTCTGCCTACACTCTACTTCTCTTCTCATCCAAATCCAATTATAATTTCACTCATAACTCTCTGTTTAGAGATCATATTGACTTGAGATTTTGACACAAAGTAGTTAACTTTATAAGAAACAAAAATCCAACAAATTTCGTCTCTAGAATCCAAGTGGTTCCCAAGAGCCAAGGCCCAACATTTAATAACCCTCATTGCCCTAGTCTCAAATACCTGCAACTTTGACGACTCATATCTCGCTTGATATTTAACCAAAAGACATGATAATTATTTCTATATATCTTTTTTATCTTGTCTAATACAAACCTATAAAAAATTGCACTTAAAATTCTCTCCAAGCTCCCTTTACACACAAAAACATACACTGCCTATACAAAAATCCCATGCACCTCCAAAAAAACTCTCTTCTCTCTCACGACCCCTCCTTGTCATCCCCGCCTAGTCTCCCTTCTTCCCTTGGTCAAAGAGACACCTCAGCCATGTCTTCCTATATCTTTAATCTTTTATCTTAGATTAATTTGAAGAATTCTCACTTTTTGAGGTAAATTTCTATTCTATCTTCTTACTACTATTTTTCTACCAACTTCTCTTCTAATTTCAGCCCACAACATTTAAATTCAGATCTAAGAGAGAAGAGAATAAAGGTAAAGTAGATCTAAGATAAAATAGAAGAAAATCTAATAAGTAAAAAGAAACAATTTAGATTAGATTAGAGATAAAAAAAAAGAAAGAAATACATCTTATATTGCCAAGTCAAAGAAGCTTGTGTGGTTAAGTTCTTATCTACTTTGGAGCTGATGTGAGTTTGAATCCACTTGACTTCACTGTAGAAATCCTTGGCTTCATAACTTGGTACTGCTAGTAGAAATTTCAGTAAGAAATTAGTAGTTTGGCCTACCTATCATTCTTGAGCTTGTGATAAATATTGTAATCCCCAAGATAATGTGGTTATAACCACAACCTCTTTTCTTTTTCATCTTCTCCTCTTCTAATCTTAATCTTTTTATTTTAACATATTCTTTTATATCTTTCCTATTATGTTTTAATTTACAACGCGACAACGCTAAATTAGAGAAATATGTATTCCATCAACCCAAGGTAGAATTTCTTAGTTATATTATTTTGGACAAATAATTTTGATGGATCAGAAGAAAGTTCAAGTAGTAACGGATTGGACAGTATCAAAGACGATACGGGACGTGCAATATTTTCTTGGATTTGCCAACTTCTATTGCATTTTCATCAAAAACTACTCACAAATTACAGCTTCATTAATGCGGTTGACATCAAAGGACAAACTCAAGTGGAGTACCGGAGCACAAGAGGCTTTTCAAGAGTTAAAGTTGGCATTTATAACAGCTCCTATCTTAGAATATTCTGACTTTACAAAGGCCTTCTATTTGAAAATAGACGCTTCTGACTTTGCGCTACAAGTTGTATTATCACAGATGGAGAAGGATGATAAACTTCACTTGATTGCATTCTACTCAAGGAAATTTTTGGCAACAGAAATCAATTAAAAAATTCTTGATAAGGAACTACTTGCGATAGTTGATTCTTTCCAAGAGTGGCATCATTTATTAGAGGGTGTACACATCCGGTAATTGTATAGACAAATCAAAAGAATTTGGAATATTTCACAACATCTTGAGTTTTAAATCATTGCCAAGCTCGGTGGAACATGTCATTATCCCGATTCGACTTCATGATCACATATCAGCCAAGAAGGCAGCAAGGATTATTAGAAGCATTATTAACAAGATCATATCTAGCATCCAAGGCTAGAGATGTAGCATTTTATTAGCAGTGCACAACTTTGCTACAACCAGAACGGTTTTGCTACAATTAGAACGGTTTTGCCTCCGCACCACCTCAATGATCATACCAATTGATGCTGATTTTTTAGAACAAGTTCATAGAGCATCAGTTGTAGACTCATTAGTCTTAGATGTGAAGCAGTGCCTTGACAAAGATAAGTTTAAGATTGAGGACGAATTATTATATTTTGAAGATTGACTATACATTCTAGAAGGATCAATTTGATTTCGTATTCTTCAATCTCAACATGACTTTTTGGCCACAGATCACTTCGGATTCAACAAAACAATGGAGCTTATTTCTCGAGATTTTTGGTAGCCTCAAATATGGAAGGTAGTAAAAAACTTTGTGCTATCATGTGACCTTTGTTTAAGATCAAAGAATCCTTGACATTGCTCTTATGGGCTTTTAGAACCTCTGCCAATTCCAAAGCGACTGTGGTCTTTAATATCTATGAACTTTATTATAGATTTGCCACCTTCTCCAATATTTGATGTAATCTATATGGTGGTAGATCGGTTTACAAAGATGACATATTTTATTCCATACAGAAAGACAACTTCTGTTGAAGAAATAACAAGATTATTTATTAATAATATATATTAAAATCATGGTTTATCAGATGATATTATTTTGGATTGAAGGTCTCAATTTATATCAAAGTTTTGGAGGTTGCTTTTGGACATATTGAGGGTAGATATCAAACTCTCTTCTGCCTTCCATCTTCAAACCGATGGTCAAACAAAGCAAGTCAACCAAGTCTTGGAATAATATCTATGATGTGCGATCAACTATCAACAAGATGATTGGACTACATATCTACTATTAGTAGAGTTTATATATAACAATTTGGTCCATGCCTCAATCCAACAAACACCTTTCTTTATAAATTATGGATATCATCCAAAACTCGATTTGTTAGATAAATCCAAAGATGAAAATCCAACAGCTAAAGATCTTGCAAAGCATTTAATGGAAATCCAGACCACCTTGAAGCTTCAGTTATAGGTAGCTCAAAACTCGTATAAAACTTCTGTAGACAAATATTAGAAGGATTCTCCTACTTTTCAAATTAGAGATAAAGTTTAGCTCTTACGATAAAATATTAAGACTACTTGACCTTGCGATAAGTTGGATTATAGGAGGTTGGGACCATTCTACATTCAAGAATAAATCAATCCGATGGCTTATCGGCTGAAACTACCGACATCCATGAAGGTACATCGAATCTTTCATGTTTCTCTTCTAGAAGCTTATAGCGAATCAACTTTACTAGGACGGATATAGCCACCACCATCTTATGTTGAAATCGAGGACCACGTGGAATATGAGGTGGAATAAGTCCTTGATTCACGACAAAAACGGGAAAGATTGGAATATTTAATTCAATGGCATGGCTTTGATGTAAACGAGCAAACTTGGGAGCCAACAAAAAATGTAACAAATGCACCGCAAAAGATACAAGAATTTCATTGACGATATCTTGATAAACCAAAAATTGACCACTGAAAAAATATGAAGATGAAGTCTTTTCCGAAAGAATATATAAGCAGGATCCAGGTCTTATCAAAATATAACTTATTGTATTTTCCTTTCTTGTAGTTCTAAGATATATAATCTCAGAGTGTATTTAGATATGGCTAGTGGGAATGAAGATACTGTACTAATGATGCCATCTCAACCAAGTAGCTCATGGCGTCAACCTTGAGGTGAAGAATTGGAAGAATCAAGAAGACATTGAAGAATACCAAGTAGTAGGTCATTTGTGATTGTCTTTGAAGGTGAACCAGCTCATGAAAGTAATAGCAAAACAATATTTTCAAGTCGCTTCCACAATGAAGACACAAAAGTTCAAGTATGGTCTCAAGTGGAAGGTATTGGTCATTATCTATGGCTATAAGGACCTATGAATCATCTCCCTCATGAACAACAACTAGAGTATATTGCAGAGATTATATGCCAAATCTTTGATTTTTTATGTTTTTGAGCATACATCTCAAATGACTTCTCGGAGACCTCGAAGCTAGAGGAGGAGGTGATGTCAAGGATGTACTTGTTAGAACCTTCTAGAATATTCTAAAAGATTTTTAGAACTCTCTAGAATCTTCTAAAACCTTCTAAAATCTTCCAAGTAAATAGAAGTTGCTAGAAAAGCTTCTTAGTTGGTAGAAGTTGCTTGAGAAGCTTCCTAGTTGGTGGAAGTTGTTTGAGAAGCTTCCTAGTCGGTAGAAGTTGCTTGAAAAGCTTCCTAGGTAGGAGTATATATTGGAGTCAAGGCTGAAGAGTTCTTCAGTCTCAACTACACATCTCTTAGAACTCTAGCTCACCTCTCTGGTGTTATTTCTTGTACTCATCTGATTAATCTAATTCTTGCCAGTTCTTCTTAAATTTCTTGTTTAGACTTTTAGTCTATATTTTGCGTCCATAACAGCTAATGCTTATAATGCATCAACTCAGTTTACCACCACAAGGAGCAACAAGATTAGTAGGAAGTGAAGATATAGAGATAGTTGAAGCTGCGTCAATATCTACACCAAACCATACTATCTCATCTATGATGGAGTACCATTCAAACATTAGAGAACCAAAAAATAGTTTGCTTGAGAAGTTTGATGGCACAAGATCTAAGTTTCAAGGATTCATCAATCAAGTAGAATTGGTGTTTGAACTTCAATCTCAGAGTTATCCTACGCAAGGATCTCAAGTTAGATTTATTGGAACGTTACTTTTGAGTTCTGTTTTATTGCGGTTTTCATCTTTTCTTGAACAATGTGATCTAATATTAGATAATTTGAAAATATTTTTAGCAAAATTTTGATCTATATATAGAAAATATGATACAATCTATATTGCAACCAACAAGATTCGCATCCTATGACAAAGCAATCGATTAGTGTTATTATACGCTTCACAATTTTAACAATTAGAGACTAATATCAAATAGGATGATGTTGCATTCATTAGCCAATTTTTCTACGGATTATAATATGAAATAAAAAAATTAATGCTCAATTTATCCGATCCTCAAACATTGAGTCAAGCAATTGATTTTGCTGTGAAGTGTGACAATCAACTTTTTGAGTTTTGATCTGAGAATTATACAAGAGAGCCTTAATATTATTATTCAATGGCAATATCAATGTCCTCATAAAATGTACATTTGGAAGTAGAAGACATGTAAATTGATGTAGAATGTTTTAAACTACTTACTGAACTAGAAAAGATTTGGCATTATTAAGGAGGATTATGTTTATATTGTGGAAAATCTAAGCACACTGCTCAACATTGTCCAAAGAAACAACACAACTACAAAATGAAGAGTACAGCTATCAAAAAAGACAACATGTTGAAAAATGAATTTGTCCAGCTATAATAAGGACCATTGTCGTAGTAGAGAGAATTTGCCTCAAAAAAGTGCTGGGCTTTTGGCTGCCACTAATTACTCAATCAAGATCCAAGTACAACAAAACTTCCAAATTTATATAAAAAATTTCTTCATAGAGCTATTACACCCAATACATAAGTCTTATTTCATCAAACCTCTCAAAACATAACAAATGCTCTAAACCCTCCTTCCCCCATAGAAAGGGAATTTTTTTTGAACTTCAATAATCCATAATTTTTAATCTAATTATCCAAATCTATTCAAAAATTCATCCAAAAACTCAAGATATGGCAAATCCCATCACTATCAATAAAATGGCCTACTTATTACCTTGGAATTTGATCTGCTGTCTTTGACTCCCAATATCTCCTTCTTTAGAATTCCAATTGTAGTAATTCTTCCACATTAAATGTAGAGCTTGCAATCACCTCTCTAGCCGCATCTTCCAATCTCCAAAAGCTTACATACAACTCCTCTAATCCTCAAAGAGTGTCAGTAGGTACAATTTGTATATTCTAATTTTAAGCGCCTATTCCTCCCTCATTAAAATTCTAATCCCTCAATTTTTATACCAAAATTGTAATCCAAAAAACAAGCTTTCTAATCCTAGTTTCTGATTTTCTAATAGCTTCTTTCAAGACGCCAAAATCCTTATTAAGGTCATAGGCAGCCTCCTCAAAGCCCATTGGATATGGTATTCAACCAATAGGAATGAAGTTCTCTATTCCTTGCCTTCATCCGACCATGCCTTGATTTCATTCCTCTCAATTAGTCTCCTACTAGCTTAAATTTTCATCTTTAGGCTCCCACCTTCTCTCAAGGCTTCATATTAAACATTTAGATCTATGTAATTTAAATCCCATAACCAAACTAAGTAAAAATCTAAAATAAATTTTCTTATGCCAACCTCCTTTAATTTACTTTACTAACTATTCTAACACATATCTAAACCTATTAACATATTATGCAATTTGAGTGGATTTTACATATTGTAAGCAATTACAGTACGACACCGTGCAGTTGGAACCTTGTACAATTCCTAATAAAGGTCCTATTCTCTCCTCAAAATCCTCTTCTTGTTTTATAATAGATATATATTTAGGACCAAAAAACTACAAAGCCTCTACCTTATTAGATTCAAGAGCCTCAACATGCTTTCTAGATGAACAATGTGTTAAAAATCATAAAATATTTTTAGTATAGAAAATTAAATCCATATATGTAGAAGTCATAGATGGTCGTCCATTGTCTTCTAGAGATGTCACTCATGAAATCCGTCTTATAAAAGTAATAATAGATGGTCATAATAGCTACGTAATCTTTAACATAATTAAATCTCTATCTAATCTAGTTATTTTAAATTTATCATGGCTAGAAAAATATAACCCTCAAATAGATTGGAATTTTTGTAGACTTGATTTTTCTCATAACATTATTAAACATCATGCCGACCAAGTAAAAAACTATAAGTTTAATATAATAAAATCTATACTTATAAGTGCAAAAGCTTTTATACACGCAACAAAAGAAGGATCAATTTTTGCTATTTATACCACACCTGAAGCATCGTCCGTATGATTGTTCAATTGACCTCAAAGAGGGAGCTTAGCCTCCATTTGGACCAATCTACAGCTTATCACAAAACAAGCTAGCTGAACTCAAGGAATACATTGATGAAAATTTAGTCAAAAATTTTATATATCATTTGAAATCTCCAACAGGAGCTCCTATCTTGTTTGTAAAGAAAAATGATGGATCACTACGGATGTGCATAGATTATTGAGGGCTCAATAACATTACTATTAAAAATAAATATCCTCTACCATTGATATCTGGACTTTTGGATCAATTGAATCAAGCTAAAATCTATACAAAAATAGATCTACGAGGAGCATATAATTTAATCCACACCAAAGAAGGAGATGAATGGAAGACTGCTTTTTGAACAAGGTATGGACATTTTGAATATAATGTTATGCCTTTTGGACTCACAAATGCACCAGCTATTTTTTAGCATCTCATGAATGATATTTTTTGTGAGTTTTTAGATGATTTTGTTATTTGTTACTTTGTCGACATTTTAATCTACTCTAAAGACATAAAAGAGTATGAATTATATGTTCATCATATATTACAAAAACTTAGAGATACCGAATTATATGCCAAGATGAAAAAGTGTGTATTTCATACTATTTAAGTTGATTTCTAATGATACATTATTTCAAATGATGGTCTCATGATGGATCCTAAGAAAGTCCAGACAATCATGGATTAAAAGATTCTAAGAACAATAAGAGGGGTACAATGCTTTTTGAGATTTGCCAATTACTACCAAATCTTTATCAAGAATTTTTTATCAAGTTGCAGCTCCACTTATACATCTAACTTGTAAAGACAAATTCGAGTGGAGTAAAGAAATAGAAGTATTGTTTGAAGCGTTGAAAATAACTTTTATTTCTACACCAATCTTATATAATATCAACTTCTCCAAGGCATTTTTTATCCAAACAAACACATCAGACTTTGCTTTGGATGCAATATTGTCACAAATGGAAGTAGATGACAAACTCCACCTAGTAACTTTCTATTCCAGGAAATTTTCATCAACAGAGATCAATTATAAAATCCATAATAAAGAACTTCTTGCAATTGTGGATTCTTTTCAAGAATGGCACCACTATTTAAAAGGCGCTTTTAGTCCAATTAATGTGTATACAGATCACAAGAATCTTAAGTACTTCATATTAGCATGCAAGCTAAATCGTCTTTAAGCTCATTGAAGCATGTCTTTATCAAGATTCGAGTTCATCATCACTTATCGGCTAGAAAAACAACAAGGTCTATCCAATATTCTTTCTAAACGATATTATCTTGTACCAAAAGAAGGAGATGCAGCTTTTGATCAATAAAAAATGATCCTCTTGAAACCAAAGCAATTTCATATTTGAGCAATAAAATCAACATTGATTGTTGATTTAATATTTTTCAAGTAAATCCATTATTTTTCAAGTAAATATGCCCTCAGATTCTCTTGTTTATAATATTAAGAATAATTCTTTTAAATCTTATGAAACTTCAAAGTTTGAATTCAAGGCCAACTTAGTTTATTTTGAAGGACATTTATACATCCCAGTAGATGAAGCACGACTACATGCTCTTGAAGCTCGGCACAACTTCTCCGTAGTTGGACATTTCGGATATAATAAGACCTTGGAGCTAATTTCAAGAGATTTTTAGTGGCTTCATACGTGGAAGGCTATTAAAGAGTTTGTGCAATCGTGTGATATTTGTTCAAGATCAAAAATTCCTTGTCATCGATCTTACGGACTTCTCCAACCATTACCTATACCAAAACAACCTTGGTCTTTTATTTCTATGGATTTCATTATGGATCTTTCAAATTCAAATTCATATAATTTTATATTCGTGATCGTAGATTGTTTCACTAAGATGGCACATTTTGTATTATATACAAATTAAATCACAGGTGAAGAAATAGGTAAACTCTTCCTTGACAATATCTATCACTATCATGGATTATCAAGGGATATTATATCAGATAGAGAGACGCAATTTGTGTCAAGATTTTGAAAAATACTTTTTAAGATTTTAAAGGTAGATATAAAATTATCTACAACTTTCCATCCTCAAACTGATTGACAAACAGAGCATGTACACCAAGTCTTGGAATAATATTTGAAGTGTACCATCAACTACCAACAAGATAATTGCACAACTCTCTTACCATTGGCAGAGTTTGCTTATAATAATATGATACATTCTTCTATGCAACAAACACCTTTCTTTGCTAATTATGGTTACCACCTACAACTTGATACTTTTGATTTTTGAAAAGTTGATAATCCAAGAGCAGAAGATTTGGTAAATCATTTGTCAGAGCTACATGCAATAATAAAGGTGCAATTAAAAGAAGCTCAAGAACAACAAAAAATAAATACAGATGCGTATCATAAGGAACAATCACAATTCAACATGGGAGACAAGGTATGGTTACTTCATCGCAATATCAAGACTACTTCTTCTTGTGATAAGTTGGACTATCATAGGCTTGGATCTTTTCATATTTCTGAACAAATCAATCCAATTGCATATTGGTTAGACCTATCAAAGTCCATGAAGATCCATCTTATATTCCACGTGTTTCTTCTCGAACCATATAAGATAGTGAACATACCAAGAAGAAGACAAGTTCTACCTCCTCCTATAGACGTAGACAATAATGAAGAATTTGAAGTAAAAAAAGTCTTAGATTCGAGGCAGCGCCAAAATAGGTTGGAATATCTTATTCATTGGCACGGATACAACATTAGTAAATGCATATGGGAACCAGCAAAGAATCTTGTAAATGCAGCAAAGAAAGTAGAGGCTTTTCATCAATGACATCCATCAAAACCAAGATGAGGACCTTTTCTATAAAAAAAATATGATCTACGTAAGATAACATTCTACTTTCTATCCTTGTTTGTAACTTCTTTGTATTTGTGACGTTAAGGAGATAGAGAACCAACAACCAGCGAATTCAACTCAAGAACCTTTATTTGCTGATTTATCGGATGAGACATTACAATTATCACAACTTTCAAGACGACGAAATAGAAATGAAGACCCTCAAGAACAACATGTCCTTCCTCAGATTGATGTCAAAATACAACATGTTTGATATCATGACCTTGGAAGAGACTCCCTATGTTTGGTGATACTTTTAGAGGTAAGAAGTATTCTTGATGGTATTCCTAATGTTTTCTTTCAAGGGAGTTATGAAGGCCTCAACAATGATCAAATGATAGGATGGTCCTCTAGCCCTAGTATGAGATATTATCGATGGCTAAAAGGACCTATCAACTACCTTTGAAGGGAACAAAGATTACAGTATGTGGCAAGCACAATTCGACGTATTCTGGACTTTCTTAATATATAATCACTGCTCCTTGTGGAACTTGTCTCTAGAAGGGGGAATAATATTACGGACATAAGATTTATTCTAATAATTATCTAATTAATATACACCAATAGAAATAGATAAAATAAGTTGATTTGATAATATCTGATAGAGAAGCTTCTTAGAAGCTTCATAAACATGGAATCACCTTTATACATGTCTATAGGTGATTGGTAGGTTAAAAACTTGGTCAACAAGCTAGTCACATGGTGCACATGTTGGTAGCTTGTGGAACAAGGTAACCATGTGTCACACATGTTGGTAGCTTATGGAACAAGCTAGCCATATGTCACACATGTTGGTAGCTTGTGGAACAAGCTAGCCATGTATTGCATATATTAATAGCTTACGGAATAAGTCAAATACGTGGCGCTCATGTAGAAAACTTATCATGCAAGTTTGACATGTGTCTTGCAAATTGGACATGTGTAGGAGGTCTTATAGAATATCGCCATGTAGTTCTTAGATAGATAGTATAAATAGAGACAAGAGTGAAGCCTTCTTCACTCTTGTCAACTCCTTTCTTGCTTCTAGTCCAATTTCAAGAGTTTATAGTTTTCTTGTCTTGTGGCAATAGTCATTCTAGTTCCTTTTAATATACATACTTCTTTACTTCTATTTTGTTATACTTCTTAATAGAAGTTTCATATGTTTATTTTCTTTCATCATATTCTTGTCCTTTAAAAGCTTTCATATATGGGATAAAAGAAAGATCAACTTTTATTATATATGCCACATCTATTTCTAATGTTGAAAAGATTACAAGTGGTATTCCTAGCTAGTATCAAAAATTTTAAGATATTTTTGAAAAAAAAAATATAGATATTTTTTCAGAGTATTGATCTTATGATTGTTCAATTGATCTTCAAAAAGCAGCTCAACCACCATTTGAACCAATCTATAGTTTATCTTAGAACAAGTTGGCTATATTGAAGGAATATATTGATAAGAACTTGACTAAGAACTTTATACGCCATTCAAAGTTTCCAACAAGAATTCTTATCTTATTTGTGAAGAAAAAAAATGATCATTACAAATATGCATAGATTATCAAAGACTTAACAAGATTACCATCAAAAATAGGTATTATTTCTCTTTGATTTCAAAACTTCTTGATCAACTGAATCAAGCAAAGATCTATACAAAAATAAATTTATAAGGAGCATACAACTTGGTTCGCATCAAAGAAGGTGATAAATGAAAGATTATATTTTGAACTAGATATGGATATTTTGAATGTAATGTCATGCCTTTTGGATTTACAAATGTACCAACTTCTTTTCAATATCTTATGAATGATATTTTTTGTGAATTTTTTGATAATTTTTTTGCTTGCTATTTAAATGATATTTTGATCTACTCTAAGAATATAAAAAAATATAAACTTCATATGAGTCGTGTATTACAAAAACTTTGAGATGGAAGATTATATGCCAAGATAAAAAAAAAATATGTATTTTACACTATTCAAATTGATTTTTTAGGATACATCATTTCAAATAACAGCCTAATAATGGATATTAAGAAAGTTCAAATAATTATAGATTAGAAAATTTCAAGAATAATAAGAGATATACAATATTTTTTGAAATTTGTTAATTACTATCTCACTTAACTTGTAAAAAAAACTTGAATGGAGTAAGGAAATAAAAGCATCATTTGAAACTTTAAAGATAGTTTTTATTTTTATAACAATCTTATATTGCATCAATTTTTTTAAAATATTTTTTGTAGAAACAAATACATTGAATTTTATCTTAGGTACAATATTGTTGCAAATAGATACAAATGACAAATTTCATCTAATAGTTTTTTATTCAAAAAAATTTTCAATAGTTGAGATTAACTATAAGATCCACAAGAAAGAATTTCTTACAATTATAGATTCTTTTTAAGAATGGCATTATTATCTAGAAAGTGATTTTAATCTACTTACTATGCATATAGATCATAAAAACCTTGAGTATTTCATGTCAACACATGTTTTGAATTATCGCTAGACTCATTGGAGCATGTCTTTGTCAAGATTTGAATTTATTATCACTTATCAACTAAAAAAATAACAAGGTTTGTCTGAAATCCTTTCTATACATTTTTACCTTGTACCAAAAAAAAAAGATGCAGCTTTTGATCAATAAAAAATGATCTTGTTGAAATTAGAACAATTTCATCTTTGAGCAATGAAATCAATATTGACTGTTGATTCAATTTTTTTTAAATAAATCCAATCAAATATGTCTTTAGACCCTCTTATTTATGATATTTATGATAATTCATCTAAATTCAATGATAATTTCAAATTTGAATTCAAAAACAATCTATTTTATTTCAAAGAATGCTTATATGTCCTAAAAGAAAAAACACAGGTACATACTCTTAAAGCTTGTCACAACTTCCCTATAGCATGTCATTTTAGATACAACAAGACTTTAGAACTAATATTAAGAGATTTTTGGTGGCCTCAAATTTAGAAGGCAATTAAAAAGTTTGTGCAATCATGTGATGTTTGTTCAAGATCAAAAACTCTTTATCATCGATCTTATAGATTTTTCTAATCCTTATCTATACCTAAACAACTATAATCTTTTATCTTTATAAGTTTTATCATAGATTTATTAATTTTAAATTTATATAATTCTATTTTAGTAATTATAGATTATTTCATGAAGATAGCACATATTGTATCATGTATAAAATCTATCACAGATGAAAAAATAGCTAAACTCTTCTTTAATAATATCTATCATTATCATGGATTATTAAAAGATATTATATTAGATAGAGGGATGTAATTTGTATCAAAATTTTAAAAAATTATTTTTAAAATATTGAAGGTGGATATAAAACTATCTTTAATCTTCTACCTTCAAACTAATGGACAAACAGAATGGATAAATCAAGTTTTGTCATAATATCAAGACTATTCATTTTTTATTTGTAAACAAGTCAATCTAATTACTTATCAATTAAATTTACTAGAGTTTATAAAGATCCATCTTATATTCCATATATTTTTGCTTGAATCATATAAGATAGTAGATATACAAAGAAGAAAACAAATGCCACTGCCTTCTATAGAAGCAGATAATAATGAAGAATTTGAGGTAGAAGAGATCTAAGATTTGAGGCAACGTCAAAATAGGTTGAAATATCTTGTATATTGGCATGGATATGATATTAATAAATGCACATAGGAGCCATCTAAGAATCTAGCAAATTCATTAGTTAAAGTCAATATGTTTTATTGATGACATCCATCAAAATCAAAATAAAGAGAGAAACAAATCTTTACTATAAAACAAAGTAAGTTTGATGGAGATTTTATTTTATTTTATATTATTTTTTATTATTTCTTTGGATTTTAATACTAAGGAGATGGAGGATCAACAATCAACAAATTCAACTCAAAAGCTATTATTTGTTGAATTATCAAACAAGGCATTTATGGTTGTGACAATCTTCAAGTCAACAGAATAGAGATGAAGATCCTCAAAAATGACATATTCTTCCTTGAATTGATGGCAAGATACAATGTGTTTGATATCACGACCTTGGAAGAGACTCTCGTTGTTTGGTGATACTTTTGGAAGTAAGAACTACTCTTAACGATCTTCCAAATGTTTTTTTTGAAGGAAGTTATGAAAACTTCAACAATGATCAAATATTAGGATGGTCCTTTTGCCTTGATATGGGACACTATTGATGGCTAAGAGGACCTATCAATTACCTTTGAAGGGAATAAAGATCAAAATATGTGACAAATATAATTCAACGTATCTTAGACTTTTTTAACATGAAATCATCATTCTTTGTGGGACTCATCTCTAGAAGGAGGAATAATGCCACAGACATAAGATTTATTCTAATAATTATCTTAATAACATGCATAAGTAGAAATAAATAAAAATTAATTAATTTATTAATATCTTATAAAAAAAAGCTTCTTAAAAGCTTCATAAACGTGGCTTTATTTTTATGCATGTTTTTAGGTGATTGGTAGATTAAAAACTTGGCCAACAAATTAACCACGTGTCATATATGTTGGTAGTTTGTAGAACAAGCTAAGTACATGGCACACATATAAAAAACTTATCTCTTTTTAGTGCATAGACACCTCTGCATACACACCCTTGTAAAAAATAATTAGTTTTGATTTTAAATTTGATATAATTTAAAATCAAAACTAATTATTAATTATATAATCTTTAAATCATAATTCATATTATATTTATTACTTTAATACCAAAATTTGATATATTCTTATTCATTTATATTTTATGGTTCTATATTATTCTAGCTTTCAATTGTTTTGTCTTTATAAATCTTTATCAAATTAATTCGTTTTGAATAATTAGAATATAAAAGATTATATTTTATTATTGATATTATTCATCAATATTAAATAAATAAATAAATAAATCTCATTTAAAATCAAAACTAGTTACTTTTTTAAGGATGTGTCCATTGAATAAAAGAGGTGTTCCACTTAACTTGATGTATTCTTGTTTAAATGATTTGACTCTTCTATATTTGCAAACAAAGATTTTATCTATCAACTATTATGTTTCTTTCTTTTTTCTCTGCTTTTTCCTCTTTAAAATCACAAATGCAAATTTCTGCTCAACTTAAGAAAAAAATTTGACTCCATGAGTTTTAACATGTTCATCAGTAATTCCATTTGCACAAATTCAACAGCAATGCTCTCCAATAGCTCTTAAATGAAAACATCATTGCAGTGAACAGAACTGAAGTAGGGTGTCGAAGCAACCCCTGGTTGCAATTGATATTTACTCAGTGCACAGACCACAAAGGGCCAAAGACCAACTAACTAGATAGCTACCCATTGATGGCCCATCAGACAGATTAAATTTCCAACATAAAAATCATGAACGGAATGACAATAGATGCGGAGCACCACAAGCCAGGTGGAGCCACAGCTGCTAAGGTAAAGCCCCTCGGGAGCACCCAGGAATGTAGCCCCAGGGCACATCGCTCAGCCCCGAGATCTGGCGTCGGAGTCGGCGCATGATCGATGGAGGCTGAACTAGGGGCACAGCCCCGATAGGAGACGATCCATCGACAGATGCGCCGCACTAGGCGCCGATCCGAGCAACTAGCAAGCTTCGCGGTTGCGCGCCGTTGCAAGGTTTGAACTAAATGCAAATTAGTGATCACTGGATCAGTGCCCGCTATCTAGCGATGCGGATGGGGCCCTGAAATAGAGCAGTGCCACCTACGGATGCACTGGGTGTGGGCATATTCTCAGACTCGGTGGTTTCGGCTCGCAAGGGCTGCTTTCCCTCCCTCGCGGGAGGTGCTCATCTAGACCTCGCGGGATTGCTAGTCGGGAGTTCGCACAGCTTCCGCCACCGGTCTGAGATCCGTCGTAGAGAATGCCAGTGGATGGTGCCTGATCGACTTGCTGGATTGGGTTCCGCAGGCCAGGACGGGCTGTGATCCAGCGAGGACTCTGAAGTTGACGCCATTCTGCATTACTGAGCGATTCGACATTCGATCTCAGGTGAGTTAGGAGAGAGGTTTGTGAGGTTTTTGAGTATGAGTGACGTTTCGAGATAGATGTTGTTGAGGCGGTGGTGGGCAAGCTGTTTGTCGGCGCTGTCTATCATCTTCGAAATATGTGTTATCCTTTATCCTCATTCAAGGGAATGAACGATATGGTTGCAGTGTTAGATGGGTGGATATAATGATTCAGTCTAGACATTTAAGCATTAAGACGATACGTGTCTGTCGCATTTGTACGACAGTGGAATACATTTTACAAAGGTTTAGGGTTCATGAAACGTGGTCTATTCTAGATATCTCTACATGTTTTTATGTATTTATGCACCTTTCTGCATTTGTTTCTTTTATTCGCACACGAACCAAGGGAGATCCCGCAATCCATTCTTCCGAGTAATTAAACGAAGTGAATGACGTCGGCCGTTTTCCTCTGACTAGATTTTCTACAACCGACAAGATCGTATACGTAGCCTAAATCAGGAGGTGCTGCGAAATACCAAAAGTTATGGCACAGGAGGTGGAGGTGTCTATCAGCAATGATCACACCCTTAAGCCATTGCAATCCGACGGCGAAGACGCTGATTTCCCTGAGTTTGAGTTCCCAGTAGGAGGTGGCGGCGATGATGATATATCCAGTCCGAATTTGGAAGGGATTTCTGCCGTGTCGAACAAATCTGTCGACATGTCCCCTAAGAAAATGCCACCAGCTCTCCGTGAAGAAGCCACCGAAACGTTGCTAGCTCGGGTGAGTGCCAGGCTTTCGGAGGAAGTAGCTCAGCCGGAAGTTAGTAAGCACGTCGTTACTGAAATGTCGAAGCCAGCCAGTGTCCTACTTGAAGGCCCGAAGCGGAAGGTGTTACAGTCTAACCCCTCGTTCAAGAGCTTGGTGAACATTTTGGGCGAACGAACAGCCTCGCCGACGAGGTTAGAGAGCCTGAAATTAGGGACCAAGCATCGTGAGAATGGAGAGTTGAAGAATGAAACTGACGTCGATTCTGATGAGGGGAAGTTGACTGCACCGACGCAGATTAAGAGGTTAAGTCTTGTGTCGAGGGCGACCCAGACTCAAACGACTGGTGGCAAGACAAAGCTGGCGAATGAGCTGAGTGTGAATGCACTTGTGGAAAAGTTTTCCAGGAACAAGTTATTGGAGGAGGCTGCTCGCGCACTTTCGGGAACTTCAACTCCTAGGAATTTGTCTGAGAGACGAACTATGGCTGATCGATCTAGGTCGCCTGTTCCTCGCCACCTGCAAGATCACGGCAATGGTGATGGAAAACGTGCTCTCTCTCCTGCACCAGGTATCACCGCTAATGCGAAGAATCTCTTAAGTTCACGGCGGTCGCTTACTTCGGGTTCGACCCGCACTGTTTCTGATCGATCAGTCTCACCCATTCCGCGCGCTTCGTCTTGGAAAGATTCGGTTTATGGAGACGTGCCCAAGGAAAAGCGACCAAGTTTCTCAGCACCAAGTCCAGAAACGCCTCCACCGCGGTTTCTCACTCCCACTCGAGCTGCGGCTCTGAAAGCTGTGAAGCCACCTGCTACGCCTAGCCATGCTTCTTCGAAAGGCTCTTTGCACACAGCGTTTGGCATCACGACGCCAGCTAAAGAGATTCAGAAAAAAGTCCTAAAGGATAACCATGCGTCTTCGAAGCCGGACCACCCCAAGGCCACTGTCACTGAACCTGCAGGCTTTATATTCAGGACAGACCAGAGAGCGGAGCGACGGAAGGACTACAATGCCAAGGTCGAGGAGAGGCTGAAGCTCAAGGAGGCGGAACGGAAACGACAAGAGCAGAAAGCACAAGAGGAGAAGGAAGCACAGTTAAGGGAGTTACGGAAGAGCTTGACTTACAAAGCGAACCCAGTGCCCAGGTTTTATCAGGAGCCCGCTCCTGCCCCACCTGAGATTCGCAAACCGGCGCCCACTAGGGCGAAATCACCAAATTTTACTGCACCTCGACGGAGGGAGAGCTGCCCGGGATCTACTGTGAGCGAGAGCGGTAGGACGAGTCCTCTTCGGAGTTCCAGCCGGCTGCTCAGGTGCGCATCTCTAGAGAGCAATTCCGGCCACTCGGGGTATTATGCACAGAGTAAGCCGGCACCCAAGAAGCAGCCTTTCAGACCAGTCTAAAGCTGTCGCCAAATTGCTACTGATGAGAATGTTTGTTTCTGGAAAATCTCACAAACAGATCGGGAGTTTCAAGCACTGGAAACGAGGTAATTGAGCTAAGATATCAAGCTTCTCAATCAGGATTTCTCAGTCCTTGTTGAATTACATCCACAGTACCGAGCGAGTAGCAGCAATAAACTCGCGGGCGATTTTGGAGATGGAGAAAGAATGCATTGTGTATCTCTCCGTTGTGATTATTTCTGGCCTAAGTTTCATCGAAGGACACTTCGCCCATGGCGTGAAAGGGTTAGCGGCGCATCTTGACACCACCAACAATGTCTTGTCTGCCCAAGCTTTACCATCAATTCTTTTTTCTGCCTCTGCATATGAAAATGTGACTTTCAACCAAGGTAGAAGATATGACGATAACCTCTAGCCCCACCAGTTCGCGATCGACACCATTGCCCGACATGTAGACATCGATAGTGGGAACATAGTTCATAGCAGTGAAAGCACTATCAGAGTCGCGGTCTTTCTAACGACCAATTGACCTATAGTTGCAGTTTTTCTGGTTCCAATCCTGTGGTAACTGCGTGTGAATTACGTTTTCAGCCCTTCTGGAAAATACAGAGAGCTCACGATGACTGACTTCATGAGTTTTCTTTCAACAAAGAAAAATTACAGATTACGTTGTTGATCAATGAACCATTATCATTTGTTGAAGATTGTATCAATATACTCAAATCAACTGGACATACTAAAATTGTACACTGCACCAGAAATGTCACATCACGGATGTGCAATGTAGAGTCGTTTCGCAGTCAAATCGTTCAATAATTTGATCTTTTTCGACAATTGTGGATAGTAACATGAAATCTCAACCCATTACCAAGAACAAGATCGTAGTGCTCAAGCCCATTGCATCAGCACTAACTAGTATATGTTTGTCCTACCAAACTACAACGAAGACACTACAGTCTCATTTCCAGTGCCAATCAGCGTGTTAATATCCACACTGATGTCAATACCCCGTGCATTATGAACTACTCTACATATCCTTTGGACAGCCACGAAATATCTGGACAATGATGTTGGATTTCAAATCTCCTGTGTTATAAAAAATATACAAATGGTAGCAGAATATCGTGCATCAGACACAACGGCGTTAAAAGCCACAATGCTTCAACCTTGTTGTGGCCCTAAATCATGGGTCACAATGAAAAACTTTAGTAGGAAAAGAGCTCTGCAGTTTTCTGCACAATAGAATGCTGTTAACCAAGCTGTTCAAGCAAGCTCCCTACTAACCACAGCTGTTTACTTGTTACAGGATCAATAACTTTCCTAAAAGACAGACTAACTTGAGTCAATTTTCCTTGAGTTCGCTAATGAGTAGAGCACTACTAGACTATCGAACAGATGAATCCTAGGAGCGAGAAAAGAAGTCATTAAGCGCAAGATTTGCATCTCCATGGGGAACGACGTCTTCGGGCTCAGGCATGAATAAGCTTGTTTGGCTCAGCTTCGCTTCCATAACTAACTCATTTGAGGTGCTATCAAATTGAAGATGAGCACCATGGGCCCTCAACCACTCCTCGCATTCCTCGAGCCCTTCGCTTTCTCCTTCGGAACTTGACTCGGTAGTAAAGCCTAGAGCCCGAGCCACAGATGAGACGGGAATGGTGGGACGATAAGAGCGTGACATACATTTCACAGCTTCAAACCGCATCTTCTCGGTATGACTGTCCATCAAGCAAGGGCTCAGAACTGGAGCTGTTCTATACAGGCGAAAGAAAGTCGTGTAGTTGCCGACTGCCACTGCATGACGTACTTCCAGAGCATGCTTTACTACCTCGTCTCTCCTTCCTTCATCTGTCAACTTCGCCATAGCAGATAAAAGATCTCTGCTGTTGCCACGGTTGAATAAAATGTACAACAAGCTGTAAGCAGCAAACTCATTACTACAACCTTTAATGCCTTCTCCATACAGGAACTTGAGTTGTGTCTGACACTGGTTGTATTCAGGTAAGTCACCGGCCTCCAAAGCCATGCGAGCATGTGTTTCATATACCTGAACTGTAAATTCGTCTCGAATCCGCTGTACAGTAAGATCTTGCCGTATTGACTTTAACTGATCACACTTAAACAGGTAACTCTTGGTTGTACTTTTAACCATCTCTAATGCTCTTCTCAAAACATTCTCCGGTCTCACTGTGTTGGGATCTGGCGCAGAAGTGAGCCGAAGATACCGCTTCTCAACCTCTTGACATGTTCCTCGTATAGTCAAAGAATCCCAATCAATATCCTCAACAGCCCGTCCATTTTGCCCATCCCCAGAGCTTAGAGCTAAGTGTAGAGCCGTAGCTCTTCGTGCACTCGCACTTTCCGCCGCAGGCCCCTTCCCTCCTCGTCCAGACCCCTTCCCTCTGCCAGAATCCTTACCTCGATCAAAACGTTTAAACCGACTTTGCCGTCTTTCCTTCTCTTCTGGAGTATCAGCCGTAGACAAAGATCCAAGATGCACCCCATGCCCATGTTCCTCGTCACTCTCGCTTGAAAGATTTTCACCTCCTTTTGAGGACAAAACTCCTTTGCGAAGCCTTTTCAAGCCCCTTTTAGACACATTCTTCAAGTGCTCACTATCTGTAGTGAAACTCTTGTTCCATAAATCCTCGCGCTTTTCCCATTTGGAATAGGACTGGAAACTGTCCTTCTCTTTAGAAATATCATGACCACCCTCTCTAAAAATACCGTGAAAACCATGAGTTCGTCCTAGTTTATCATCCGAGTCCTCCGCAGCAGGAGGCTCCCAACGAGTTTTCAAGCGCCTTGGAGGGCTCCACTCCGATTTCGTCGAGTTACTCTGTTGCAGCGGTGTTTCCTTCTTAACGGATGAAGATGATGGGGGCGGTATTTGAAAAAGTGGCTCCGTATCCCAATCCCTTGTGAATAAGGTTCCATCCTTAGAAGCCATTGTAATCATATCCTTCATTATCTCCTGGCAAGCTGCTTTCTGCGACTCATCTTTGCAACGTGACAGAGCTCTTTCAACATAGGCACGCAATGACGAGGGAAACCTTCCAGGCTGTAACGTGGCATCAGCGACAGCATCAGTAGAAACACTAGAAGAAGGTTGCTTGGCAGGAACACTTATATAAGCTGGCTTTTGCATCTCTTTTCCCGATCCCAAACCGCCGACATTAGCCGTAATCCGTGGATTGGTTACGATGTGCAGCTTAGCTGATCTACTTTGATGTTGCTGAAGGGTGTGAGAGGCCTGAGATTGTTGTTGCTGTTGTTGATTTGCAACTGTTCTTGAATGCTTCGCTAAGGCTGGAAACTGGCTTTGGTTGAAATGATCGCTTGGAGAAGTCTGACTAGAATTAGAATTCCAAGGAGTTTGAGATGTCTGGTTGGAATTAGCATTCCAGGGAGCTTGAGAAGTCTGGTTGGAATTAGCATTCCAACGAGTACCTGCTGTATGAGCTTCAGTCGTTGTTGAACCCTGAGAAGATAGAGATGTAGCATATGACGCTGCAGCAGCTTGCCAAGAAGGTTGCGGTGCCGCAGTTCCGGGAGGCGGCGGTTGCTGCCCAGCTGGAGCGGCAACAACGCTGGCATATGACGGAGCTGGCACCTGGGTTGTAGGAACACTAGAAACTGCTTGAGGAGCGACATTGCTCTCGGTGTCGGCTTGTGGAGCGGGTTGTGGTGCGGCTTGCAAACTCGCGTAGTACTCAGCCCACTGATGCGAGTAATCTTGTGCATACTGCGCACTGTCTTCCAGCTGCGTATTGACATCACCAAAGGCAGTGCTGGTATTCACATTTGCGGCTGCATAACCTGCATAGTTGTATTGCCCCTGTTTAGGATCGCTCCAGGAAGCCTGCACTTGTTCATCCTCACCTCGATACCCAGTGCTTTGATAACCATTAGGATCATAGTAGTTGGTGGTGTTTGAGTACGAGGCTACATCCCTGTGCTGATACTGATTTGGAGGCGCGTAAGGTGCACCAGCATTGCTATACATTGCTGCATTCTGGGGATATGATTCCACTCCCTGCTTCTGAAAAGCATTATTATTATATCCCTGATAATTGTATGCATTTTGATCAGGTATGTAATTATACCCAGCATATCCTTGCGCAAATGACTGTGAACCATTTGATGTCTGAGGATGGGCAAAGTTATTAGCTTGTTGCACTTCCCCTGCTACATAGCTGGAATACTCTTGACCCTGTTGTGACTGATGATTGTAGTTGTTGTAGCCAGCGTACGTAGAGTCGGTACCACCATTTGCTCCCCCTTGATCGCTTCCCGGCCAGGTCGGAGTAGTCGCCAAGCTCGGTGGTAAAGGTGCCTGCGGCGGTGGCATTGCGGGTAGTGGAGGAGCTGCCATACCTTCTTGACCAGCCTGCCCCCTATCCTCCGGCTGCTGTGGCGGATACCCATAACCATATCCATATCCATACCCATACTGTTGCTGCTGGGCCGCTGGATCATAGTGTTGACCACCCCATGCATTTCCAGGATCGGGATAGAAGTTTCTCCTGTTGTCATACTCATCTCCTACCCCTGCCATTAATAGACAGGATTCAACTCAATGCCGCAATGGTGGTGACCTGCTGTGGCCCATCCTCAGCATCACGGGGGTCAAACTAATCTGCACACCCGCACCGGAAGAAAAGGGATAGGTACCCCTTACTAGTCTCAGCGACATACACACACACACCAATATATATATAGCCCTCTAGATTAGGGTTACAAGAAAGAAGCACGGTACCTAATCACTACTCGCTGCAACCGACTCTGTTCGCCAGCTCAACTGCAAATCCATTTTCCACAACCCGGCTAAAGAAATCCCTATCCATGCCGCTCCATCGAAGCTGGCTCCATGGCTGAGCACAAATGCAGCTAAATACAACCCCTTTCAAATCTAAAAATCATAACCCCAATCTGAAAATTTTCTCTTAAATTTTTCGCTCGTTAATTTATCCCAACGAAATGGCAGAAGGTGAAAGCCCTTCTCAAAGACGGCGCCAGTCTCAAATATACCCCTCTCCATCACACCGCCACTACATTTCTCAATTTCATAGCTTCGATGCAGAATTTCTACTCGCATCAATTCCCGCTGATCTTCTTAAGAGAAATCCTACCTCACCACAATCAAATCTCATAACAATTTAACGCGCCCAGAAACGCCCGAAAACGATAAAGAAAAAAAAGAAGAAGACACGTAATCTCTCCTCCTTCAATGTCACAGTACTCATCCAATTCCACAGCCTCCCATCCTAAACCTTTTCAATCTAAAATTCCTTAGACCTCGAAACCTTGAACTAAGAATCTCGTGCCATCAAAGCCCCTAACCCTAAAGCCCAGGGCCATCAAACCACTGTACTGAACCATCCACACACACAGCCTGAAAGTCCAGAATAAATATAGAAAACGCAACTCAAAGAACGAACGCGAACTCACCCAGAGGACACCAGAAATGGTGAGGAGAGCTGCAGCATTGAGGCGCCAGAAGGGGGCCAGAGACACATCGAGCACGGAGCTGGAAACCCTAACCCAAGCTCGGTGAGCCAAACCAACCGGTGGCGAAAATGCTTCCTCAGCGCAGACAGAGTGATAAGGATCCATGGCCATGGGGCGCGGGGGAGGGCTGGTAGCCGCGGAACCCGGTGGCAGGGTCACCTTCTGCGCGCGCACACACACTCTGCATTGTGTTCATGTCGCGTGGATCCCTCTGCAGAAGACGGTCACTGGGGTGTCTATGCCACATCAGGAATCTCTTCTGCTCATTTATTATTATAAAGAAGTGTCTTCCCATCTGCCGCGTCAGAAAATACGATTGGTGTATTACCTTTGACTTCCTCGATTTAGTGCGAGCCACACTATCTGGCTCAAGTGGAATGACATTTGTTATTACAATATACTACTGAAATACTTCAAATCAAAATAAAACTTGTTTGGGTAAACTTAGAGAATTTAAATATTGTAAGTGACATATGAATCTGATAAGGCATGAATCTCAACATACAAAGTATTGACTAGATTAATTTTGTTTACAAAATAAGAGTGAATAAGGGAGTTTATTTTAACGATGCTTTCTATCGGTAAGCACATAAAAATCACTGATATCGGTGTGTATCGAAAGCGTGACGGCGGTAGGAATTTGAGCCCACGTCCTTCCGGACTGGAGCCTAAATCCAGCGCCTAAGACCGCTCGGCCAAACCGTCACCTGTTGGCGAAAACATATTCTCTACCACTCAATAATTGAAAATATTTTCATGAATCGATGTCGTGTAATGACAACAAAAGCACAAACACTTAGCATTATAATTAAGAAAGACTTGGTTTAAGTAGTATTCTCGACATAGTTTAAAGTAAAAGTTTGAAGTTAGGAGAAAATATTTGAAGATATATTATGATTCATTTTTGTTTAATTAAAAACTGATATATATATATATATATATATATATATATTCACATTCAGATATAAACCAAAAACAGCACTGCACATATTATTTTAAATTTTACTATGGAATCAACTGTACCATAAAGTCTTTAAAATATTTCGTAAACCTATAGCATCTCAAGATTAAGTATATCATTGAGATATTTACACAACTTTTAAACCATACATTTTTTGTATTATCTCCGGTACAATCAATTTAGCGTTTTTTTAAGTTTCAAAATTTTTATTTTTATCTTGAGTATACTTTAGCAAACATCATGTTTTAAAATCCAAAAAATATATCAAAATCTAATGTAAACATTTGCCACTTTGAGATAACAATAAATATTGTTAAGAGAGAAAATATCCATCTTTCAAATATGAGTTGTGATTTCAAATTCAAACAAATGATTCAAATCTCATCTTTGAAATATACGTCATCCGTGGTGCACAATTAGAGTAAAAAAAAATTGGATGTTTTAAACAAAGTCCAAGAAATTTAAAGCTGTAAGACATATTTCAGAAGTTCATAGTTTTTGACATATCTATCCGTTGGAGTAAACACACAACCTGAATTATAGTAACAACTATATGCAAAATTATACATATAAATACATACATACATCAAAATGCACCATCTGTGATAATTTTTTGCCAGCCTTTGAAGTGTGAATGCACTTAGATGAACGTGAGTTTCCTTAAAATTATTTTGTTAACTCAAAGAAGTAACAAGATTGCATAACACAAATGGATGATTCACTTGTTGAAGCTTTGAAAATGGTATGACTTGCATTACAATATCCACCTTCAGGCAAGGATGAAGAAGGAATAAAACTACTACTACAACTACTATTATATATAAAAAACTGGAATGGCCGCCGTCATCGTCAGGAAGATGACGCTGCTGTTTCCAAACACAAAGCGAAAGCAAGTTTCGAGACTACACAAGCGATTGTAATTCAGTATCAAGTCTATACAGATTGTACCCAAAAGCTGCACTGTATCATATCAGTGATAGCGGAGTTGAGTACCTTACTGGGACGAGTTTCGAAGCTTCTGTATAAGTTGTGCTTATAAGAATAAAACCTTCATGACGTTTATGGCCTCGGATCAGTTGGGCAGGTCAGAGTTTAAGCTCGATTTCTCTGAACGGTTTAGCACGATCAACCACAACACATTGTTTGCGAGGATGTGAGGGATTTAAAAGAGCGGCGTATCGATCTCCACAAAGCTCTAGACATTGTACACTATCAAGCTGTTAGAAAGATGTATGTGAGATGAAGATGGTTGGATATAATATGACAAGTAGCACAGCAGGTGCTTTATTTTCCAGTTTCAATAAAAGTATGGCAATCGCAAATGCTGTCATTGCCTTCAGAGCTCTTGTACACCATACCTTCTCGAATGTCATACAAAATTGTTCATGAGTCCAGACACTCAACCACGTTTTTCTATACCAAGTGGTATCTTGTAGAGAGGAAATCAATAATTACATCTTTCACTAAGCACAAAGTAATCTCTCGATACGCAGCCTTGCTCTCTGAGTTTACTAAATCCACTCAGTCTTCTCTTTTGCGGGACGCGAGCTTCAGATCCCACTTCTGACGCTTTACTTGTTTCGGAGACTTATGAGCTGATCAACCACGCTGGAATCAGCCAAGGTGCTGATATCCCCTACTTGATCCAATTCGTTGCTCGCAATCTTTCGCAATATTCTGCGCATGATTTTCCCACTCCTTGTCTTGGGCAGTCCTGGAGCCCAATGAACTACATCAGGTGCTGCGAACGCCCCAATCTGTCAACGAGGCATTTCGCAGGAATTAAAATGGTGGTATGAACTCGTATATTCGGTTGGAAACGGCAAGTTGTCGAGGAATATAATCGAATTCGGTTGGTTTTTATATTGAACATGTATTACCTGTGATCTAACGGAGTTGATGAGAGCTTTGCGAAGATCATTGCTGTACTCTACGCCTTCTAGAAGTGTCACAAATGCGTAAATACCTTGACCTTTCACCTGTATCCAAAATGAAATCCAGTAATGTAAGTAAACGTGTATGGATCTTACTGCGTGGAGGGAACATAGCTACCTCGTCCTAAACAAAGAGAACTGTTAAAGATCTAAACGTGCACCTCTATTTGCGAATTTGTACCTCGTGATCGAACCCAACAACTGCCGCTTCAGCACACTGGGGATGTGAAACGAGAGCAGACTCTACCTCGGCTGTACCAATGCGGTGCCCACTGTACAATTGCATTCACAAATTTTGAGACGTCCAGAATAATATCAAGGCATAAAAACGAAATTGATCAGTCAAAATTCACCATGATGTGTTCAATATGACTCTTCCGAAGTCCAACAAAGATAGGAGATCCAATGCAAACTTGCACAAAAGAAAAAAATCAGCTTTAATGAACGCGGGTAAGCGTCACTGACCTAACATTGATGACATCGTCGACTCGTCCTGTCAACCAATAGTAGCCATCTTTATCTCTGCACGCGAAAGCTTCAAACCACATTAGAACCCACTCGCTGAATGTCTTATCAGAAAAAACTGGTTAGTATCTTGTAAAAACACGTCAAATATTTGGAAGCGGTTCGTTTAATCAGTTCTTCGTTGGCATCAAGGCCGGCATCATTGACTTGAAGATTGGATGCCTCCCAAACATGATGGAACCTCATCTGTAAAGATCACAAAATAAAACAGGAAGATGCTAACCTGCGGCATCCATCACCACTGAAGTAGAATCCTTTAAAAGGAGCAAAATATGTGGTTTCATATCGGTCGTGGTCTCCTTGTAGAGTCCTCATCATGCCAGGCCAGGCCGCCTTGATACACAAGTAACCACTACATTCTCCAGACTGTTCTTGAGCATTTTCGTCTACTACAGCAGGCTGCAGATGAAGGCAAAAGCATGCCAACAGGTCAGTGAATGAAATGATCTACATTAAATTCTACAAGTTTTTCCTCATTACAATATACCAATTGCATTATTCCTTATGTCCTTACCTGTAGTATAATATTCGCCGTAAGTTTTTGCATTCTAGGCAAAAAATTCCTTCTAAAATTTAAGTATCATAGAACAGCAATCTTCTGTTTTCAGACATGCAGATTTTGGTTCAAGACATAGTACTACGCTTGTTAGAAATAAAAAATTTCAACATCAAGCCGCACGTCGCACCTGGACACCAAAGAAGGGTAAGGTAGCAGATCCAGGTTTAAGGGCCCAACCGCCTGGTTGCGGAGTAATCTGGAAACGACAAAATTCCACAACATCAGCACGTAGTCCTTTAACAACGTAGACCAAGAGGGAATTCCTTTGACATATTATCAACCAACATAGAATTACGTAAGAAATTCTTTGGGACACAACTCCTCGCAGACAGTTAGTGAATGAAACCAATAAACAGAGGGCATGACAATGAAGAGAGCCTTTACCATGAAACCCCCCGTCTCTGTTTGCCACCATGTATCAACTATAGGACAGCGTTTGTCGCCAACGACTTCATAGTACCACTTCCACGCACTGGGATTGATCGGCTCTCCCACAGTCCCAAGCACTCGCAGTGACTTACGAGAGTGCCGTTTTACGGGCTTTCACAACCACGTACCAGATACATATATTAGAACACCAGATGCGTGCATTTCAAACTGTCTCCAATAAACTGCTGATAAAATTGGGCCAGGATAGTATTCTCCAAACCTTAATAGGACAAAGTTACTAAAATTGGATGTAACGAGGCGAATCTGAGCAATTAGTTCAATTATGTCAGTTGAACAAGCCAGCAGCCACAACACTGCCAAAAATACCTCGTCACCAGACCGCATCAATGAACGAATTGCAGTTGGGGCAGTATAGAAGATGGTCACGTTATACTTGTCCACTATGTCCCAGCAGCGACCTGCATCTGGATAGTTGGGGACCTGTGCACACCGTGGTACTGACGCTCAGAAAGCATCCATGTGAGCACTGAATATCGATTTCTACATACATAAAAATGTGATTCACCGTGAACGACGTTTCGAAACAGATCACAAAGAAAGGGTCTCTACAATGGCAATAAGAACTCTACGAGCAAACAGCAGATGCTGCTTACCCCTTCAAAGACAACCATGCTAGCACCGTTGAGAAGAGGGCCATATGTCAGGTAGCTGTGACCAGTAATCCACCCACAGTCTGCTGTGCACCTGCACAAACATCCACAAGTATGTGGAATGTAATTTTCTGGTATATGACCTCTGTGGTATGTGACCTCCAAGCAGAAACTTGAAATAAGAAAATAACTTGTGCGATGCAGTGGTAACATGCCTCCAGCTCAAGGCCACAGAAAACATCAGAGGAGCAAATAAGGGCTCACCAGTAGACGTCATCATCGTGGTAATTGAACGCATACTTGAAGGTTGTAGCAGCATATACCATGTAACCTCCTGTTGTATGCAGCACGCCCTGCCAATATGAAAACACTGGTTTCAGGAATTTAGAATGAAGTACTAGAATCAGCAATCCAACAGTAATCCGTGTCTGTGCATAATTTTTGAAGAATTGGGATCCACCCTACACCTAAAACTTAATCGAGGCGAAGCTGGAAATATGAAGTGCTTTACCTTGGGCTTCCCAGTGCTTCCACTGGTGTATAACAAAAACAGCGTATCTTCTGCGTCAACCCACTCCACATCACATTCTTTTGCATATGATGGCACAATATCCTGATAGAAACATTGGAGAGGTGTCAGTCTTAACCAATTCAAACAACGTGGGAAATTTCAAAATGTTAGCAACACTCGCCTCTCTAAAAAAGGATCATCAAAAGCAGAGAACAAGAAGGAAATAGACAGACTCAACCTGCCACCACGAATCACGGCCTTCTGTCCATGCGGTCTCCTCTCTCTTCAATGCAGAACTATTGTCATATGTCAGGCATATACCTGCACGCAAATAACCAAGAAAATTGCAATAGGTTTAGAAATAGACCAGTCTTCCAGTAGTTAGTTAATCTTGAACGAAATTCTTCAATTTCTGATCAAATAAACTTGGGCTATTCCTTGAAGGTGCCCACCTACAGTGTGACCATCCGCTGATGCACGTGATAATGCATCATCAACAATATCCTTGAGCTTGATAATCTTGGCGCCACGTTTCACTGCACTGCTAGTCAAAATAACGTTTGGCTTGCAGTCCAGAATACGCTGATATAAAGATTCTGCGGAGAATCCGGCAAAGACAACCTGCACAAAAACACCATCTCAGTAGCCAGACTCGAACAGCTCTCCAAAAACATCAACCTAGTTTCAAAATAGAAGTGGCCTCTTGAGGAAGCAAAGTGACTCATAACTGTTATCAAATGTACACATCCGAAGGTGGGGAGAATTTTGCGTCAATGATGTGAGCTTACAGAATGAACAGCTCCAATTCGAGCACAGGCAAGCATGGCGATTGGCAGTTCTGCCAGCATAGGCATATAGATTGCCACTGCGTCGCCTTTCTTCACACCTTGACTACGCAAATAGTTTGCAAGCTGCAATAACGCACAAAACCCATTGATCGAAAAAGCTTGCTTCGAGAACAAAGTTCTTTTTAACCTGAAAGCGTGCAATCAGATATTCTCATGCGCTGGATACGAGACACGAGCATAAAGATGTGTTCAGAAAAAGCCACCAGCAAATGGGAACCTGTCAAATTCTCTTGATGGAAAAAAACAAAGAAATCATGAAAAAAATCGACGTGAGGACACACCTGGCAAACTTTTTCCAGTACTTCCTTGTAAGTCAGAGAAGCATCCACACCGAGGTCATTCCCTTCCCAGTAGAAAGCAAACTTGTCACCGAGGCCTGCTTCTACATGCCTGTCGAGGGCATTGTAACAGATGTTGGTTTGTCCACCCTTGAACCACTGTCATGTACCAAACTCATTCGTCAAAATCATCCTCTCGGATCATTCCAACGATGGATCAAATTCTTGCAATCATCTGTAGATAACCCCAATGACTAATTGCAAAAACTCACCTCAACAGCAACGCGCCCGTTGCGAACATCAATATTCTCGGTATGCACTTTGCCATCCTTGACGGGCCATCTCTTCTTCCAGAAAAATGTCGATGCAATGTCACCCCAGAAGCAATCGGGGTTCTCCACGGATCGCTTGTACATCTCATCATACTGCACACTCCACCTCAAATGCAGCACTCGCGGGATGAGATTCTGACTGGAAGCAGGAAAAATCCTAAATGCCGTAAAAATCATCCGGCTCAGAGATGCTTTCAACAAATCTAAACTCACAACTAACGGGTTATTAAGCACTTGCTAACAATTGAGGCGCCATGAGTCCACAATTTAACCATCTTTGGCAAGGACATTTAAACGCAACATTTCAATCCGCGGCTACGCTTGTAATAAAACCATCGAATCGGACAATTCCCATAGGTTGAATCCTAAGCAAGGATTGAGGATTGCACCGATTTAACCTCACAGAATCATCAAATTCTCAACCCAACCAACGATAAGCGCGCTCTCTCTCTCTCTCTCTCGCTCTTGTGCAGAGCGAACCCACACAACCGGTCAACCGGTTTTCATGTCAACGTCAACAGGACCCTCATGCAACATCAAACCTTAGCCAAACTAGCTCAATTGCACCACTCTATCAATCCCACTCAAATTCCTTCCCTCCTCCACACACTATGCAAGGCGATCCAGGCTTTTACTTGTGCCCGGGACGCCACCAATGCCGTCGCCCGAAACTCCTCGCTCGGCGCCACAAGCTCTTCCTCCTGACCGGCCACAACAGCAGCCTCTCCATTCACAGCGCCTGCCACGAATTTCGCCCCCACCGACGAGCTCAAGACGTGGGCTCCCGGCCTTACGCTCTTCACCTCATGACCTGGAGCCATGGTCAAAAACCGACCTGACTGCAGAGCGCCACGGAAACCCACCTCTGAAACAACATGCAAACTCCCAGAAATTGGACCACACCACCTCCCAGAGGTACTACTCGTCCAATTGTGCGCCAGAGTGCGCGGGAGGGAATGCAGTGCGGGAGGCATGGCCTCAGAATAGAAAAGCCGGAGGTGCTTGTCGACTCTGACACCGTGATTGAGTGTACAACTACCACCGTATGTGTACTCCCGCAGTGCTATAATTGCAACGATGATGAGCTCGGGACAGGAGAATCGTCTGCAGGAGCTAAAGCGGCTAAGGAAAGTTTGGTGAAGAACATGTGGGGCGGGGTGCCGTATAAGATGCTCTGTGTGTTGTTCTTGTTGTTCTTGTTAACGAGATCAAGGTGACAAAGAGTCAAGGATGATGGCGAGGTCAGGGCAGCACGACGATAGCACCGTGAGAGCAGATGAGACAGGAGTGAGGCAATTGGCCACATGGGGTGTTCACCGCGGTTGGGGTCCCCTTTCACCGCTATGCGGAGTTCAGTCGGGTGAGACATCGTCTATTATTAGCTGGTTACTACAACCAGATGCCCACCCTGCCCTACTGCCTCACCGCACCTCACCTTGTCACTTCTTCTCTCAAGCATCCCTTGATTCCTGCTCCCCCACCCTCCCATTGGCCCTGCCCGGGGATGTGCCGGCAGCATGCCACCAAGTTTCCCCCCCCCCCCCCCCGCTCTTAAAACTTGTTCAGGGGAGCCCACGTCTTGAGCTCGTCGGTGGGGGCGACGTGCAGTTAATAAAGATCATTTTGGATTTATTTTTTCATCAAGTTACATAGTTCTAATAAAAACTTGTTGAAGAGTGAGGTAAAAGAAGAGCTACTTCTTTTTGCACCAGCAAATTTATGCAACCTATACTATTATACAAGATTGTATTAAAGATATTTGTAAGTCTAATTATGATGTATCATATTATAAATTCACAAACTAAATTTAATTAAAATTTCATAAAATGATTTTTTTAATTTTTAATTTTTTTTTAAATATTAATACCAATATGTGAATTTTTTTATACATTATTTATGGTCTTTTAGAGTAGAAAAAGTTTTAAATAAATAAATAAAATATCAAATAAATTAAAATATATAAATCTTATAAACTTAAACAACAACTAAAAATAAAAATAGTGTGATAAGATTATATAATGGCTAAAGGAGCAACTTGTTTGTCTAAGTGAATCCATTAAAAAAAAGAAACCCCTATGTGGACACCTCCCTTTTATTGCATAGACACCTCTTATTTACTATATGGACACCCCCTATGCCACATATTGATTTAATGAACAAATAAAAATGAATGGTCATAATTTGAAACTATATTTGAAGACTCTTGTATTATGTTTGTTGTTTAAAGTTTAATATAAACAAAATCAACTTTGTTTTATATAAACAAAACCTTCATCTTTTTTATGGAACTTGTGTTCCATTATATGTTTATGGGTGTCAACAAAGTTAATTTTATTTATATTGAAATTCAAGTAACAAACATACTACAAGAATCTTCAAACGTAGTTTCAAATGATAGTTATTTATTTTATTTGTTCATTAACTCAATGTATGGCGCAAGAGAGGAGGAGGGGGGAGGTGGTGTGTGTATGGGAGGATGTCCACCTAGAGGTTTATTAAAAAAATTATCTATAGTTTACAAAGCAAAAGAATTCTAATACATTGTGATACAAAACCACAAATTAGCTTTGTAACTTACTCAACAAGTAGGTCTTAGAATGTTTGTAGCAAAAATAACTACAATGCCTTATTTAAAAATAATTTTTATAAAATAATAATAATAATGAATAACTTAATAACAAGAAAAACTAGTATTAAGGAAGAAACATTGAAAAAAAACTTTCTAATGTATTTATTTAGAAGCACAAGCATAGAGGAGGCAAATGTATTGAAAAAGTTAAAATTTTCAAAGAAATGAGGGTAGGAACAAACATACAAAAGAGAGCAAAAGAAACTTGGCAATTTGTTTGCATAAGAAAGGATTGACTACCCTTGCAAGCCTCTCCTAAACAAACTTGTCCATAGGAGCTTACCAAGATCCAAGTCACCTACATCCTATGGATATTTCTAAAATTCAGTCAAGCCTTTAGTGACAAGGGGCATTGTATGCATGAGGCAAGGGAATTTTGAAATGGACCCCTATCCACTATGCTTTACAATTGAATGCAATAAGCAACAAACCATGTCATTCCATTATTGTTGCAGTCTTGTTGACTCTTCAACTCTTGCTTTTACCACAATATTGAGATTTATATATTATCATTTATTTTTCAAAAAGCCACAACCCTATAGGGATTTTGCTCCTTCTTTCAAACCATGCTAGATTACTCAAAGTTAAGTAATGGCTTTCCAAGACTAAAAAGGAAAAACAATAACAACATGAATAAGAAATTGAATCCTTATCCATGCTCGGGGCTGGAACTGCTCGGTTTTCAGGATTGGCAAAGTTCTTACTCTCCTTATTTGAGCCACTGGGAGGGCCCTTCGCATTCTCCGGAACAGATATAGTCAGAGAACACTCTTTTACGCTGATTCCATTATCACCGGTTGTTCGAATGCGTTGAATGCTTTTTCGCTTCCAATGCATAATGGCATCTGAATCACACTCTCACCACCTGAGCCATTGACACCGACGGCGTTGTGGGTTCATGCTTAGGCTGCATGATTGAACCGCTGATTGCACCCAGGGGGGACCCAGAAAAACTAACATGAACTTTGACTGGCTGCCTTGTCCTCATCATTCGGTGCTGAAGGAATTGTCGTGGAATCATGGGTCCGTTGGGTGCGATTCGAAGTGCACTGGGCTATATCATCCTTCCTCTTCGTCTTCGAAAACCCTCTCGAGCGCGGACAGACCAATTCCACGCGAAAGGCTCGCGGAAGGTTTGGTCCGGAGACCCTGGATTTGGATGAGCAGCGATCTCAGCCACAAGGGTGTGTTGAGAAGTCACGGAGATGCTGTGTCGATCCATTCGGCGAGCTCCCATCTCCCAGCGATCACGAGATAAGGGCTATTTTAGGATTTTCTGTGCATGCCATGCATTGACACCCCCTCACCTCGCATAATGGAGGTGTGACGAATGGGATGTGCCCCAACCACAAGATGTGCTCAAACCCCGTTTGTCCATACTCAATTGTCCAAATCCACCTACCCTTTTGTTGTTTGAATCATAAATTTCTACAACATAATTCACTAGTTGCATTGTATTGTTATACAAAGGTGTGATAATGTTTTGAAGTTACATTGATATTTTTTCTTTTTCTTGGTTTGACAATAAAATTATTTTATTTTTTCTTTTTCTTTTTTTGACAATAAAATTATTTTTTTCTTTAGAAGAACTAGGGCTCTTTGGTGCTCTTGTGGCTATTGTTTGACTTTATACTAAAGTAATTCTTGGCTTCATTTGATTAGTATTTTGTTTGATGTTGTACAAATGTTATTATTATTCTTCTTTCTTATATTATTTATTGTTCTTGTGTTGTTTTGTGGTGATTTGTGGCACTAATTATTGATGTTGATTTGTTCAATTTCTTCCCAAAGAATATTCAATATTAAATATATTCAAAAAATAATATTCATAAAAAATAATATATGTAATATATTATTACTTTTGATGTTTTTGTATTTCAAATCATGGTTTGTAGCAACAAATTAGCATATTATTACAATAAATTTGTCTATGTTTGTTTGCCTTGTACTTTGTATTGATTGTCATTGAAAAAGGACCTAATAGAAGTTGAGTTTTTTTAACTTAGAAATAAAAATCATGAGCTCCTTTCCTTTCTTCTCCTATTTATTTAAAAATAATTACATGCCTCTTTAACACACCAATAATTTTATTTTTAAATCTACTTTTTATTAAAATAATATTTTTAGGTAATAGTTTGTTGAATTAACAAGGTATAATTGTACAAGAATATGAGTAGGAAAAAGTAGTACAAGAAACACACAACTATGGCAACATTAGAATTAAAACTTAAAATTACACAACCAATCAAACTTGAAACAAACTGAACAAAAACAAAAATGTAAAAGAAGATTACCACACATAACATTTTGGCAATGCTCCCACACAAAAATGGACATGTTAAAGAATGATGAAAAAAAATTGCGTGAAGCCCAGCAATTTGAAACCACCACTACAACAAGTGATTACCATGAGAAGGAAAAAATAAAAATAAAAATAAAAATCACAAGAAAACACCTCGTATTAGCGCAATTGTGACATCAACAACACATTGTGGAGACTCTTGCAGCAGACACCAACAGTAGGTAGTTGATGGAAGACAAGCCTCACATGAAGGATTACTCGGCAAACATACACAACCACAAGCACCATTAACGTAGTAGCAACTACAGTAACAAAAACAAAAACAAGCTAAAAAAACAAAACAGACAACAAACAGGTACTCAACCCGCCTGCCCAAATAGAAACACAATGCATGAGAGGTCCTGCAAGAATGCTGACAAGAGGGACCCGGGATTTCATTTGCAAATTGGGTCTCCTTATGGCATTGTGCCGTTGTACAGCAAGAAATTTGGCTCTTGCCGTGCAGAAGGTGAGCGTTGCTCGAGGTGGATCGACCCAACAAGTTTATGGGGCAGTGTGCATAGATATGAAGCATTGGGCAGGCGGACCTCAGAACCTCATTGTTCTTTGTTGATTGCATTGTTTCTCATCAACTGTTTTAGCCAAAACCCTGTTGTGGACAGCCACTCTTTCTTGCCTCGTCTCTTGCACATGGAGTTTTCTGATTCATCTGTCGAATCTCATCACTTGTGATTGGTTCACTATTTTAGCCACTTAGTACAATTGGTATCCAACAGTAATTTACATTAAGTGCATCATTGAGCAGGATTTTCTCTTGGCTTTGATCGGTGGAGGCTTGTGGCTATTTCTTTGCAATGGTTTGTGACATGCATTAGCTCGTGGCATGGTGAATTGAAACATTTTGAGGCGAATTCTGCCTGAAATTATCAATCCGCAGTTACAAGGTGGGAAACGTTCTTAAATTTGAGTTGGTTGTCTCTTTTGCCTTTGGTTCAAGGAAATTGACATGGCGTTGTGTGTGCGTGGGGTGACTGAATGCTTGTCTCAATCGCATTTTGACTCTTCTGCATATTTGTGACGATTTAGAATGGCGATTGCAAGAGGGAGTTCGTTACGTTAGGCCTGATGGTTATCTTTTTTTTTGTCTTTTTTTCTTTCTCAAACACCTAAGGCAGAGTGAATCGGTATGGGAAGAAGCACGTGTTAGGACTTCCTGATGTGATCTGTTTCTGTTTGAATTCCACAGGATACACCTTTCTGACATTATCGTCTTCTGACCAAATATTTGAGAAAAAAATAGGGAGTATTGGAGTAAGTGATTTTCCAGTGTTCACTTGAGTATTGTCAGAGACATAGACAGCGATAAGCGCATTTAATCTGGTTAGTGCCACAACTTTGATAACCAAAATTTGTGTAGAAACGAGGGAGAGATTGAATCACGTGCAGGGTGTGCGTAGTCTTGTTTCAGGTCCGGATTTGAGATGACCCAACGTGGCATTCTGAATAAGATCCTCTCCCAAAGCATCGGCTGAATCAACAATCTGCTTGAAAGCTGAATCTGCGTGGTCTGAACATGCTCTTGCTGTATTAAAAGCAGCCTGTGCACACTGCAGCTCTGGCCCCAAGTGGTACAACACGAAGTCTACAATCAAGTTGTATGCATGAGAGGTAGCAGTTCGTAATACAGTGCTGAAACAATCCATGGTGGATGTCCTGATGCAGTGGTATGCATGCAGAATCTCGTCGAGACTCTAGTGACAGGGAGCTCCAGACTCAGCTCGCATCAACGTCTTGTGCTTCGTTGCCTGTCGCTGTTGTGCTGCTATCGACCATCGGTCGGCAGAACGCCTAAGGTACACGGTATATTCAGTTCAACGAGGTACATAGTATCAGTATGTATTTTATAGCATTATACCCTTGTTTTATAAGTGTTGTACAAAATGTTTATATTTTATAATATTTCACAGGGAGAGATCGATATCATACCACCACGTGCATGTTCCATCTGCATCAACTGCACTAATACCATTTTGCAAACGCAGATTATTTTGTGGATGTGTATATATATGCTCAAGTGTTTGAAAAAAAAAAAGTTGCACCAATAAAATTCAAAATTCATACTAATATCAATTTTAACAAACATTAGGGTCTTGAATTGCTTTAGAAGTAATTTGTTGAACCATGTTATTGATGTGTAATGATATGCAATACAACAATGAATCACAATTCAAACTTTATAACTGAGAATCACACAAACATATTCTATTGACACCACCCAAAAAGGACTTGAAATAATAAAATAAAATAAAATAAAACACACACATGCAAAATAGAAATGCAACTATATGAATATTATGATTTTAGTTTGTAGTAAACTTTGATATATTGTACATGAAATTATACTTTATAAAGTTATCAATTTATAACAAATATTTATAAATTTTATATTTTACCATTTATTTTTTTGAAAATTACTTTTTTGAAAATTACTTTTTTTTCTATAGATCTATTATTAAAAAAGTGAATGGTTTTTAATATTATTTTTTATTAGTATACCATAAAATATATATATATATAAATTTAATTTATATTATTTTAATAAGATTATATTTAATTTGAATTATGATACATTTAGAGTTTTTAACTTTTTGTTTTAAATGATTTTATGAATATCTCAAAACATTTGACCTCAAATTAATATCTTGTTAGTAAGATTATTTTTTAATTATAATTTGATAAATGATCTATTTGTTCTTTTTATTTTATTTTATTATATTTTGAAACAAATTAACATTCTCAGATTTATATTTTAATTATATTTTAATAATTATAAATAAAAAAAATCTATTTATTTGCATAAAATAAAAAATGATACTTGATAAGTTGGTTTATTAGTAAGATAACACCAAAAGCATTTTTCATGGTAAAAGGTTGCAAAAATATTATTTTTTATTTATTATTTTTTAAAGTGGCCTTTAAAAAAATAATATAAAAAAATACCAATATAAAATATTTTAGAAGTCTCTTATAAACTAATATTATATATTTATAACATTAAATCTATCAAAACTTTCATAAATATATATATATATATATATATATATACAACTATGAAAAAAATAAAATCTAAAGAATATAACTTGATAAGATAAATTGTTGTGAAAAATACAAGTAAAATAAAATATTAAAAAAAAATTGATTTAATTAAATTTTATAATATTATTCATATTTTTATAATTTAAATTTTATTATTATTTAAATATATTAATAAATTTTCTTTAAAATTTTCTATCATACATAGTTTTGAATTAGTTTTGCTCTATAAATATGTTTATTAGATACAAGCCTCGGTGCCTTTGTACATCCAAAAATAACTTTTTATTAGGCCTCACCTTTGTTCAAAATCCCACATGCAATAGGTATTCCAAGCCTTAGTAAGCCTAATAGACTGCCTAAGGAAGTAGCCTTAACAAGCAAAGATTATGTTGACAATTCTTTTTATTTATTATTTTTTTCTACCTATTCCAAAGCTTCAATCTCTCATCTTTTTTTCTTTTTTTTTTTCCATGCTCTTAGTATTCCCTTCATACTTTCTTGTATGCTTCATCTTTTTGGTTGTACGTTGTTGCGTGGCGTGAATTTCTATCTAGGAATACACCGGGTACCTAGCTGTAGAGAATTTTATTTAATATTTATTGGCTAAACTCTAATGAGTTATTTTTCCTTAATAAGAAGGATAAATACACACGATAATATAAGAAAAAGATTTTGTATGATTAAAACCTCTTATTTTTAAGTAGGTTTGTACATAAGTTTTCTCTATGATATGTAGAAAATCCTTAAAAACCTTTTTAAAGACTCATCTATATATCAAAATCATATCATGGCTCTATACATCCACCTTTTACATCTCCATAAAGTCTTGGCTCCCAAAAACACCTTTAGTATGCACAAAAGTCCAAATTTGCAACAAAAACCCTTAAAAATATATTTTCCCGCAAAGGATGTTTTTCTTTCCAAACTTTAGAAAATCATATCTTCTGATCTAGCCGTTCAATCTTCTTCAAACTTTCAGGAAAGGTAGAATTCACCTTTAAGCTTTACCACAAAAAAAATTCAACCGCAAATATACTTCCGATCGTTCGATATCTCAAAACCCCTAGCAGGTGCTTAAAACCCTAGCTCAGAGACACCCGAGCACTATTTTCTCTATATCTCACAAACCCAAAACCCTAATGCCACAAAAATTTTGCACATAGTCTTGTGACATAAACATATATACTCCTGAAAATTTTGAGCCAAAAATCTATCAAATTGACTAAAATATAGCTCAATATGTAACTGCTAGTTAAGCAGAGTCACTTACTGCCTTTAGCTTACAAGCTCTGATTTCAACTCACAATATCTCCTTGATTCTAGCTTGGATTTTATCAAGCTATATGTAAAAAGTGTAGCCAAGAAAGTGCGCTTTCCAACCCCAGTCGCCGATCTTTGATTGCTCTCTGTATGCGCGAGATATACCCAAAAGAGTGACAGTAGGCCCAAAATCGACACCCTAATTTTGAGCACCTATAACTTCTTCATTAAAAGTCCAAATCATGCAAGATTTGCACCTAAACCATACCCAAAAACCTAAACCTGATGACCCAAGCCTCTGATGTTCGACTCCCCTCGAAAAACAAACCCTAACTCCTAATAAACCCTCGGGCAGCCTCCTTGAAGCCCATTGGGCATGATTTTTGGCCAATTAGAATAGAGATTTTTATCATCTACCTCTATTCATCCACATGGATGGCCAAACTACCCTTTTTACACTAAAAACCCTTTTCTAATCCTTCTTCTTATAAGATTTACATACTTGGTGCTTTAAGCATCAAATAAAAGAAGTAAATAAGATCTTAAGGATCACCAACGTCTAACATAGGTGACTTAAGATATATACAAGTTACTATCAATATAAAATTAACTTCAAAAGTCACTACTAAAAGGAAAATAAGGTTGTATAAATCTTAATTATAATCCTTTTAATAGATCCTTTCTAAACTACCAACCTAATCATATCCTATAACCAATAAAATCTACTGATATGACTTTCATTTAGTTAAGTAGTAAATTGTACATTCAATATACATGTACAATTTTTTCACATAGTAGCCAAACCACAACACGACAACGTTCTTGTATTATATAAAGTCTTGTTTGAAAATGTATCAGACACTTGATTGTGGAAGGTAAAAAAAAATTGCAACAAGTCTTAACAACTCTAATTGAATCATATGTAAATTATAATTAAAGCTAAACAAACATAATCAAATATTGATCAAGTCTAATTAAATTTTTATAGAAATTATAAAAGAAACACAAAGAAATCCTAAAGAACTTCTAAAAAAAATATAAAGAAATAATAAAGAAACTCTAAAGAAATATAAAAAGAAATCCAAAAGAAACCTTAAAGAAATTCTAAATAATCTTTAAAAAATCATTAAAAAATTCTAAAAAAAATCCTTAAAAAATAAAAATAAAAAATCCTAAAGAAATATTTTTAAAAAAATCTTCAAAAAATCTTAAAGAAATCTTAAAGAAATACTAAAGAAACCATATAGAAATCCTAGTCAAATCCTAAAGCAATCCTAATTAAATCCTACATCCTAAATCAATCCTACTTGCATCACAAATTCTAAACAAATCCTAATCAAATCCTAAGTAATTCCTATAGTAGATTGAAACTTCAATAACTAATGATTAAACCATTGATTTTGACTCAAAATTTGCACATCTTTCAAGAATTAAATTAAAAACATGCACAAATTTTTTAAAGAACATCCAACTTATTAAATAGAAGATAAATCTAAAAACCCGCTTGGGTGTAGGTTGGCCTCCTTCTTCAACCTTAATAATCTTCACTTCAATCCAACTAGTAGATTTTTGGATATCTTAGAAACCCTCATTGCCTAATTTTTGAGATCTTATCCCACTTGAACTTCAATAACCTTTAATCTAACTATTTGATCAAGCTCACATTTATAGCATAAATTTAGCACAATTAAAATCACAAATCCAAAAGTTTTTATCCATAGATCTACTATCAAACTCATAGAATTTGTAAAAATATAAACTCTATTTTATTTCACAAAAACCAGATTCTTCCAAAACAACCCTAAATTTGCAAAGTCCTTACAAAGTTAATATCTATCCAAATCACTCAAAACCAATGCTCAAAGAAATCTTTTAAAGTTTGCTTTCAAGTTTTACTTTCCAATCAACCAAAAAATTGTCCATCTGCCATAAGCATATAGTTTTGAGTCTAAGGATCTAAATTTAACTCAAGTTCACAACTAATCCTCTCTGAGTATCTATTCTTAGAAATTTAAAATAAATTTTTACTAAAATCTATTCTTAACTCCTTCTTAAATATACCTAAATCAATTATTTATCTCATTTACTTTGATTTGGCTCATTTATGCTCCTACAAATAAGTATAAGTTTCTTTTATAAGAAGGCAGTATTAGCACTTTTTAATTTTTACTACCTCCTTGTTTTTTATCTATGTTTTTTTATTTTATCTTTTTAATTAGGCTCTTCTATAATAAAACCCATATTCTTATCTTTCACCATATAGTTGTCTTACAATATAATAATGCCTCAATGTCAAGCACATTTGATAATTTTTTTATCCATTCACATTATTACATCTTCTTTAAGTCTATATTTTTGTAGCAACCTTGTTTAGAAATCTTTGTAATTCAACTTATTTTTTAAATCTCTTTTTAAATTATATTAAAAAATTCAAATTAATATTTTATACATGATATTAAAAGATATAATTTTGCCAAAATTTAAATAATTCATGATTTTAAGTCAAAATAAAAGCTTAATTCTATTAGAACTAAAACTACATGGTAACTTTTTTATCCAAAAAAAGATATATATGCAAATAGAAAGTCAAAGAATAAAGATTGATAAGCTGAAAAAATTTAAAGATTGATTCTCTTATATGCTTATCAAAGATTCTCTTATAGAGTATTAATAGAGATTATTAATAAAAATTCCTTGAAATTAGATTTGGTCACAAACTAAAACAAAAATTAATAAATTTTTACTAAGATTTAATTCTATAAGAAAAAAATTAATTCTAAGATTTAATTTCTATAAGAAAAAAATTAACTAAGATTTAATTCTATAAGAAAAAAATTAATTATGTTAAATTATTAATATTTATAAATTTTTAAAACTAAATTTTAATTGTATCAAAAGTCTATATCAACACAAAACTTTATTGTAGTTATGCAACATTACATGGTTACAAGTTAGACTCAATGAATACAATTAGAAGAATCAAAAATATTTAGTATACAAATAAGGTCTTTTCATACAAAATGCAACTAGAAAGATTAGATTCTATTAAAACAAATATGTAAGCTATAAAATTCTATACATCATGTTAGAAGAGGTGTTATATTATTTTTAAAGATTTTGGCAAATTATTAGTAGTTTAGAATGGCACCATGAAACAACTTGAAATGAAACCATTGTTATTTGTGCAATTACAAATTATTGAAAAAACCAACAACTAAGTTAAAATATAACTTTTATAAAAAAAATTATTAATCTTTAATATGTTAGAAGCTTGTAGTAATTGCAACTTTGAAGCACATTGTTCTTATATTGGTATATGAGAAAAGGAAGATTTTATTGTATATGTTCTAATTGAAAGAAAGAGTAAATGAGATAGCAAAGACTTTGAGTCTAACCTACATTCTTTCTAGATTTAAAATCAAGTAATAATAATTTCAATATCAAGCAAAACAATGATAATGAATGCAATTGGAGAACAATATTTTTGACAAAAAGATTTTCAATATAAAAAATGTGTCATTAAGAAAGGCAAAATACTGAAGAACAATTGAATAGTAACAATATTTGGGGAAAAAATGGAATGTTAACGGTGAGAAGATGAATCAAGGGAGGTGTAACAATGAAGAGGCATGAAGATGCTATCACATGTGCTTTGATACTAAGGCACACAATTCAAAGAATGAGGTGTACAAGTAAGCAAAAAGTGAAATAACATGGATACCAAGAGAAAATGAGAAATTAAATTTTTAGAATAGGCAGAAAGAAAGAAAACAAAAAACAATTAATAAATAAATAAATAAAAGGTTGGCTGCACAACCTTTGTCCGTTGAGGCCAGCCCACAAGGCTTGCAGGGACCTACAACGCCCACAACCTGTGAGATTTTGAAGAGAGGTGGGACTGAGACAGAAGCTATTTTTGGACTTGCAAAAGACAACAAGGATAGGATCTATTAACCTATCTGTACAAAAAAAATTCTGCAAAAACGGGAACGGGCAACTGAGATCGCTGTGACCCGGAACAGGAACTGGGTGCAGAGCTCCGGATCCCTGAAAGCTTGCAAAGCAGGGCAGGTCCAAGAAATTGAGCAGCAGAGAAAGTGGCAGAAGAGCCATCACGCAACCCAGCTGCATCCGCGCAACACGCGTGGACAGCATCTAGGGGGGCGTCGCGGGACCAGTCAGCCCCGCCACGCTGGAGGGCCGAAAGCGCAGCCGTGCCGTGCCGTGACGAGCCGTGACGAGCCCCTGGCGCTGCTCTGTGGACAGGTGAGTGGTTCTGCGCTGGTTTGATGCGCTGCTCGTTCTTGCCGCCAGGATCCAGCATCTCTTCTCCGTCCGTCCGTCCGTCCGTCCGTCCGTCCGTCTATTCATCGCACTCTGGTACTCGCTGCCGACTCGTCGAGACTCTCGTGGAACTCTCAGCGACCGTGGAGCTACTCGCCGCGCTCTTCTGGAGGGTTGGCTGTTGTGAAATCCCCTGCATGGTGGAGCGAGGTTTTCTGGGTGTGGAGGTTTGCGATTGGTTTTTGGGGATTGGCGTTGTGGGTTTGTGCTCAGTTTTTGTGGGTCGGGGAGGGATTTAGGTCGGGGTTTGGAAGTAAGAGCAGGGTGCGACCATGTCGGCTCGTAAGCGGACCTTGTTGAAGGTGATCATTCTTGGCGACAGCGGGTAAGCTCTACGCGTTCATCTCTCTCTCGATATATATATATATATATATATACATACACAGTTTGTTTGTTTGTTTGTTTGTAGTTTAGAAAATTTTCAACTATCAAGGAGCTGGTATGGTGAATAGCATGAATCTTGTTTACGTCCGCTACTCTTGAACTGCAAAGTCGTGTGGAGGGGAACTTGGGTTTGTATTCTAGCCCTCGCTGAGAAATCGCTCCGTCCGTTTGTGTTGGTCAGTTTCTGTTTACTAGGTGGTTGGCTGACAGCGTGAGCGGCATTTTTTCTTAATTAACTGTGACCAAGTGTTTTCGTAGGAGAGGTTCGTACGTGACCGTGCAAAAGGACCTCATTGAAAGAGGCTTTTCACAAATTGTTCGACTGATGTATCTTTTTTGTGCATAACTAGGTGTCCCAGGGTTATAAGAAAGGACAGACTAGTCATAAGACTCTTGTTGAATATAAGTTGGAGTGCATCACGTTTTACCATCTTCCTCTTAGTCTTTTTATTCACATACTTTCCCACTGTATTCTAAAATGTTCAGTTTTTTGTTTGTATTTTCTTTTGTTATGATAAGAGTTGGAAAGACATCGCTGATGAATCAATATGTTAACAAGAAGTTCAGCAACCAGTATAAGGCCACGATTGGAGCAGACTTTTTGACAAAAGAAGTGCAAGTCGAAGACAGGCTTGTCACAATGCAGGTCAGTAATCTCTCTGTGCTGATCTACATTCTTTTCTAAATGTTGGCCCAGTGTGACTTGTTGCCATCCCCTGAGCCGGTTGACTGATATGAATTCATGGGGTGGGGTCGGAAGAGGTGAGAACAACTGCTCTAAAATTTTACCTTTTCATGTTTTCTTAAAGAAAGGTAGTAGGATTATTGTTTTCGGCGGCGCCAGGATCTTCGATTTGCTTAGGTATCTCTAACTTGTGAAACCTTTGCCTAATCTGGACTTACATACGTAGTGCTTTTTCTGCTGACAGATTTGGGACACAGCTGGACAAGAGCGGTTTCAGAGCCTCGGTGTTGCCTTTTATCGTGGTGCAGATTGTTGTGTTCTTGTCTACGACGTTAATGTTATGAAGTCATTTGATAATCTTGAAAATTGGCGGGACGAATTTTTGATCCAAGTAACTTTGTACCTCCAATTAACAATCATAAAATTTTAGCTCTTACACCTTTTTCTCTTGCCGTGCGGGACACATTTTCTGTCATTAAAGTAACTTAAACCTTTTTATTTTACACAAAGCTTCTCGTGTACATACTATTTTTCTTACGTGCCTGTTTAATCTTACTGTTTAGAATGTTTGTCTGATGCTAATTTTGGGTGTTGCAGGCAAGCCCATCTGATCCGGATAATTTTCCTTTTGTGGTCCTAGGGAACAAAGTGGACGTGGATGGTGGCAACAGTCGAGTGGTGAGTCTACTACGCTCTAACTCTGATTTATTTACAGAGTAATGCAGCAAGCATCAAGTAGCTCATAATGATATATGCATCTCGGACATGGTTTTTCCTGTCGATGGGTAGTACAGTTCAAGCCTGATACTCTTCTGGTTTTTCGAACGGATATCTCACTATTCTTCAATTTTTTGAACCAAGGTTTCGGAGAAGAAGGCCAAAGCATGGTGTGCAGCGAAAGGAGACATTCCCTACTTCGAGACATCTGCCAAGGAAGATTTCAATGTAGATGCGGCATTTCAGGTTATTGCTAAGAATGCATTGAAGAACGAGACAGAGGAAGAAATGTAAGTTGCACATAAGCACTTCGCTCTTCCTTTTGCAGACAGTGTATGGTATTAAGCCGTAAATCAAGTCAAGAATATGATCTGATGGACTGCAATGTTTGGCATGTGGTTGCAGTTATGTCCCTGACACAATCGACGTGAACTCCAGTAGACCTCAAAAAGCTTCTGGCTGTGAGTGTTGAAGACCATTGGAGGAGCCAGTGATAATGCTTGCCAAAGCCTCTCAGCCAGACATGGGGTTGGATGCTTTTCAGGAAATCAGCCAGATGACCATTACTTCACTGAGCTTTCGTATTCATCTCTCTTCAGCGGTGTTCGATGCTCCTCTAAATCGCAAATTGTGTTTTACGCCAATGCCATGCTGGTATTGTGGGTGATTGGCAAATTGTGCAGATTGTTGATGCTTTGTGTAGATTGTTGTGAAGCTCTTTTGATTGGAAGGGGTCTCTTGATGCTTGCTCTAATTCAACTATTAGCAGGTTAGTAGAGTATTATAGTGGGATGTTTTAAAAATTTGTAGGAGATTAGTTGGCCCAAGGAAGCGGCTTTGAAGTGTATGATAATCTCGATTTTTATCTTTGCGTGGTCTATTTTCAGAACTATTCAGAAGTAATCCCAGCATGGTGAAATGTTGGAACGGTTGCATCTTTAATAAGCTGATACTAAGGAGTAGAAATTGTGAGCAGGGACTCGAATCAGATTAAATGTCATTGTTGAACGAAAAGCTCAAATTCCATGTTTTCAGAAGGACTATCATCCAAGAGATGATGAAAGTCTTTGCATTGAAGAACAGATGATCATTTGATGGAATGTGTTGCAACGAATGTTCTAATTTCCGCCCATTGAATCTACATCGATGGGAATGGATCTCTATTTTATTATAGTAAACGTATTGCGTCTTTTAAAAAAAATTTCTCTACTGTCGACCCGAAAAGCGAAGGTTCTCTCTTTTGTTTTCAACTACCATACCTTAATTTTGAAACCGTTGGATTATGAGTGACTTGAGGACTTCAATCCCAAATCCTTACTATAAAAAACTTTTCATTCGACAATTGGAATCTTTAAAAGATGCTCAACGATTGCGTGAAATAATGTTCTACAAGAAAAAGGTGAATAAAAGTAGTTCGATGTAAAACTGTTGTAAATTTATGTGCACATGTTGAAGTATTACAAACTTGCAACATATTACTGGACTTTACTATTTCATTTCTTATAAAATTCAGCGAACAGTTTTTTTGTGGTTTTGTGCAAGTAACACACACAAAAGCAGCCCATGACCATGACAAGACACTTCCAGTTCAATACCAACAATCAGTTCTTGTTCTACGCATCAACCAGTATGGAGTGTGAACTTTTCATGATAACTGTGAAGACCAAGTCGGCTTTTCTTCTTTCATATTTTTATTTTAGGATTGATATCTAGATTCTATCCAGTAATCCCAAGAGTAATTTGCTTGGTAACTTCCATCTTAATGAACATATATCAAATGAATGTCATCAACCACATGTTAATGCTTTGAACTCTGCATAATTAACCAAAAATTTCAGTAGCCTATTTATAAGCAACGCCCGACCTTACCGGTTCAGGACGACTGCGTTGCTCTAGAACACTAAAGACTGCCTGGCCTTAGCTCATTACCCGTGGCTGACTGGCTCAGCCTTCTTTCTACACTAGAAGTTAGTTCTAGCGAGCTTAGTGTCTACCTAAACCTACAACACTAGTCTATCTGTCCTGCATTTGCAGAATATTGCTGATCAGCCTAAAATGCTTCTAACAAAAGCTCTAATACAAACTTGGGTAACCTTCTCTCTACGTAACGGAATCCACTGAGGGTACGTGGATGATTCACCTAAACCATAGCCATACGCTCCACTCTCATCAAGTCAGAATTTACTTGTGAAGCTGGGTACCGCTGATAATTATTAGAGGTGAAGCCTGAGTTGCGGAGGGAGGGAACTCTGGGCTGCCACAGTTTCCAAAGCCTGTCATGGCTTGCAGTTACAAGGAAGTCTGCCGTGGGAGACCATGCTACGTCAAATACATGATCCGAATGTGAGCTGCAATGATGGAACACACGAGTTCGATGAAAAGATTCTAATGGATGGTCGTTACCAAGTGATCAAATTAGAAAGCATGGTCTATGAAACAATGCAGTGGTGTCAAAGTCCTAATAGACAGCGTCAGCCAGTCAAACATGAGGTCACACTAGTCTGTTGGTATCCGAAAGTTCATCCTAATATCTCCAACTCAGAAGTACACATACCTGAGGATCTGGGCACAATCCCAAGTAGCGGTGTCAAAAAGTCGGACTGTAGTGTCTCCTGATGTAGTAGCCAGGAGCTTGCCATAAGGTGAAAACACAACTCGTTTCACTTCACCTGAATGTGCCTGGAGCACAACTATTGGATGACCCATGCGCAGGTCCCAGACCCGGCATGTTTTATCATCGCTCCCTGTTGCTAAATACATCCCTGAATCGTCAATATCTACACCTATAACATCCTCTAGGTGACCCCTAAGAGTTTGCACATCTTCACCAGTCCGAGGGTCCCAAAGCTTCGCCGTGAAGTCAAAAGACGCTGTGGCCACTAAATGACCTCCGCCGGGCTGAAAGCAAACACCATAAACTCCATGTCGATGACCCTGAGCAATAAGACATCAACCAAACAGTAAACGTGGTCAGCACAAAATGACTGATAGTTGAGGCATGTACGATACCAAGTATTCGGCAGGTCGCCTTCAGAACAAGGACAATAATCTACATTACCATAAATTTCCACATAAATTTCCTACCTTACTCTCCAGAAGATTAAAAAAATCGGACAGTATCATCATGTATGTCGCGCAAGAGACATTTTACTGTCTGAGATACTACAAATAGCTACCAGACACAGTAATCTCATAAATTTTCGTAATTTTGTAAATGAATTGCAAGCAGAAGAAGAAGAAGAAGAAGAAGAAGAATCAACTGAAATTTGTGAGACTTGGATGAAAACATGGTTAACTAGACTGTGCACAATGAAAATTCAAATTTGTACATGGTCAAATTACCTTCAGAGTAGTGACAGAGATTCCCTTTTCGGCATCCCAAATCATGCTCGTGGCATCATCTGATGCTGTTGCTAGCAGATGCGTACCTGGCTTGAATGACAATCCATTCACCTGAGATGCAACACCAAACAAGAGTTATACATCAGCCACATCTTAGAACCAAGCACAAATTACAAGTAGGTAGCCCCGCCTAGTAAAAAGGAGAACAAGATGGAATTGTAAGCGATAATCAGAAAAGATCCAGGTGAGAAGAAAACCTCATCCGTATGGCCTTCGAGAACACGGAGGCATTCTCCAGTATCTGTATTCCACAGGCGGCAGGTCTGATCCGAGCTGACGGTCCCAACGAGGTCTCGCTTAGCTGGAGAGAATTTGACAGCATAAAGGCCGAGCAAATGACCGGAAAGTACAGCAACTTCCTCTTCCAGGTGTACATCATATACGCGACATAAGTGGTCCCATGAAGCAGTAGCCACAAGATTCCCTGATGGATTAACTGCGATCCCATGCACAGGACCAGAATGCATTGGGAATGTGTGGGCAAGTTCCCATTTGGAAGCACTGAGACGCTCCCCAACTTTTGCAGGTGCCCTTGATCCGCCTCTGACTGGAAGATATTCGGAATCAGTGTAACCAACCTGTGATATGTTGAGGTTGGTAAGATAGCTTCCCATAGCATTTATCTCACTTTCCCTATCTAATCCCTGGAGGCGAAGCTCTGAATAATAACCGCTATCCTGGGTATCACAATCAAGGTCCCACCGAGAGTTAGATGCACTTCCTCGGGGCCGAAATCTCATGATAATGGCTTGTTTCATTTCTTCATTCTCGTCAGTTAGAACTTGAACTCGCGCTGACAATTCTTGCTTGGTTTTTTCAAGCGCAGCTACTTGAACCCTGAGCCTTGCACGCTCAACCATGACCTGTTGCCACCTCTCAGCAACTTTACCCAACACATACTTAACCTGCACAGGAAGTGAGGAAATCGCGTAAGAACAACGCGAATCATATTCGCCTTCAATCTGCTGTTGGAAAACATACACGCTGTGCTCCGATGCAACAGCACGAGCTATAAATACTTATGAGATATGAAACACACGTCCTTTGACAAACAATATAGCTCGATGATGAATCAAAACATTATCCCATCGTTGACAAAACATCTCAGTTCTCGACTTTTGAAGGGACCGTTATACTCCCGCTTTCCTACATCATGCTAATATCTAATATGACTTTAAAAACTATGATGAATATTCAAAAGGCTACTTGCCTGTACATCTTCGTTATCACAGTTCCTCCGCTGCAAGCAATCAGCAACACGACCTCGATCTGCACCTGCAGCAGTCCCCTCGGCACTGCTTCTGCCTGTAGAACTCGGTTCCCCTCCTGCAATCTGAATTGCTCCATTTTCTCCTGCACCACTAGACTTTGCCCCACTAGAGCTATCTCGCACCTGCCCATCTTCACATCCTGAAATCCCTAAAATCTCCCCTCCATTTTCACTGATTTCATCGTCAAAACCAAGAGAAGGCGACTGCAGCCCAGCATCGTGGTCGAACAGTGCAATCAGCCCTGAAAATCCTGCTACAGTATTCCGACAGACTGGACAATTTGTTTCCGTACGAAACCAAATAGTTGCACAATCGTGACAAAACACATGGCCGCAGGATGTAATTCGAGCTTGCTTGCCCTGCCCTGAGGCGTTTTCGAAGCATATCTTACAGGTAAGACCCATGACGTGCCAATCCTCTCTGCTCAAAATACCATGTGATGCCCTTCAAGCATCACAGAAGGAAAAGATCTCGCCCGCTTCACTAGTCGAGCTTCGCAACGCCAAATTCGCAAACAAGAATTCCATTCGGTCTACACCCTCATCAATTTCAACTTGAATTTCACCGAAAATCCCTACAATATACCACTTAATACCACTTCTCGGGCTCCGTCCGCCCCAAAAACCCCTACCCTGGTTCCCAAAATCAACGAGTCACCCACAACCAATAACGCCGCCGATTCAACTTATCAAACCCATGCCAATTACTTCAAACGTGCAACATCAAGAGCAGCCTCTAGCTCCATTCATGCAATCACTTCATTGTCTGCATAAATCTAACCCTGAAATCACAATATCGATCAGCGACCGCCCATAACCAGCCAACACAAATCACATCCAATCCCTCAAATACCATCATCTATAACCCAGGATCCTTCATCAATTCACGGAAATTCCCATTAAGACGGAAAACCAGTACAGCCTCCCACCTGGAAACCAAAGCCTTCAAAACCCAGCTTCCACACAAACACTTAACCGATTTAGTCCGCTTCATCCGCAAACCGAAGATCTCAAACCTCCTGACCTCCTGTCATGCTAAAACCTCAAACCAGTGCAAACGCTCAATATTCACAGCAAAAGCCATACGACACCGATCTAAACCAAAACCACGGACATTTCAACATTTCAAAGCATAGAACAAGCCCAAGTCCGAGCTGCCTGTGCTAGGGCGCACTTCGAGACTGCCTGCCACCCCCTCCTGCTCACAGCCCGAAAAACGCGAGAATTGGACCGTCTTTCATGCCACGTTTGGCATTGTCAAAGATTGATAAACACGATGAGAAATTTCGTTCACCAATGCACGCGAACCCTAAACCGGTCACTAATGAAGCTGGCCTGTCCCGGTAGAGGGAGAAGAACGGTCTCAGTTTTCAGCTCCTGAGAGCGTGTCAATTTCTCATTTGTAGAATGGAAATGGCTTTTGTCAGCGAATGGTGCAGACCAAGGCCACAGGATCTGTGCTTCTACCCAAATGAAAAAAGTCCAGGTACATTAAAAATTCCACACAGCCTTTGATTCTATTTTTGGATGTTCAACTTTTCAAACTTGGTTTTCAGACATGAGAATAATATAGGGATGTCTCTGAAAGAACACATGTTCATACAAAAATGAAGGGTATAGGTTTGTAAACGGCCTTCCTCTGCCAAACCAATAGTCATTACAGTAGATTTAAGTAGCATCAGTAGTGCATGAAAAGGTCATTGCTGAGTCAAAAATCTCCGAACTTAAAGGCCGACCCCATTCAGAAAATTCCGACTTAAGTAGCACAGCAGCTCACTGTGATACGTGAAATTTCTCATCAAACAGTAGATCAGAACGCGTCTATGAACTGTAAAATCTGAGGGAGGGAGGCAGCACAGAGATCCTGTCCACAAGTGCATCGAGCTCCCAAAAGCCTCCCGTTTTGAGTTCGTACTGGTTGTAGGTGGGTTCAGGAGTTGAAAAGGTAAACCTTCTTAACTGGACTGATCTGGGTTTCGGAAACCAAATTTGGGATCAGGTTTTCCAGAATAGCACGACGAAGAATCCGTGTGCCCGATTTTCATCTGGATTGGTGTTCCGCCTACGCTATTGACGAAATCCTCATGATGTGTTTTCACCGTTATCAGGTTCTACTTTCACGTTTAAACTTCCGCTAGAATAATTTAGGAACTTTCTCTGGAAATATTTCTGGTACATCTGTGTGCCTCTAACTTATTGCATCGTTAATTCAATTTCGCTTGGGTCTCTACATAATCACTGTTTAGGATTCGATTTGTTTCTATTTAGGAATGTGTACGATCGAAAGAAATAAGACATCAGGTAATAATAATTGTGGAATGGGTATTCATCCAGTGTTGTGCAAGCCCCAGTTTTTACTACAAATAACCGGGGAGGAATCATATGTTATAGGGAAAAGATGAATGAGCAAAATAATCTATGTCTTACGCAGCAAAGCTCTACAGCATCGTCAACACATGCATTCAAACAACATGAGAAACCATTCTCCAATCCAGGTTCTCAAACAACTACACACAAGCTGTAGCATTAGACATCTAGGGAATAAATAGTTACCGCGGTACACTGTGTGCAATTTTGGAAGCAGTCGTGAACTTCTCAGGAAACTGTTCAAGCTCTGCGGGGAACTGCGGTTGCAACTGCTAGCGTATCAAGCCTAGCCCATTCGTCTCGGGTATAAACAAATACTACACAAAAGTAAGAAGAGCCACCGTATATTACACTAAAGATAGCAAGTATCATAGTCAAAACAACAGAAGATACTTCACCGAACAAACAAGACTCTAGATCCTGTGAGCTCAGTGCCCTCATGAACGCTGGTGCGGAGGGAGAGTGAATCACTGCTCTGATCGACCAAGACAGACACAGTGCATGACACTCGTGTATCTGAATCAACCACCACAGTATTGTCCTTCACACTTCGCAACACATGCTTAGGAAAATAGTTAGAACTGACGTAGAGGGAATACTGCACGTTTTGAATGAAATCTCGGAATAGGAGCCGCTCGTTAAGATGCGAGTGTGGCCCTAGCGACGGTAGCCTTCAGATTCATCCCATAAGCAGTGTTTTGATCCACTACCGTGTCATACACAGCGGTGAAACGGCCTGCAGATTCGTCAAGTTGCACAACAGGAACGCCACGGGATGATCCTGTAAACATATTGTCAATTATTGTCAAGTAGGAAAGTGCGTGGGATTTCTTGGTTGATCGCAGCAGAATATTAGCATCGTCCGAGAAAAAGCTGCTCGATATCTCAAGTTGTAAAGGATCTTCAGCAATAATTCCTGTACCCTCCAAGTGGCATGCAACAATTCGCGTCTGAATGTAGCCTAGTAACTGCAGGTAGATACCCACACCACCTAAGCTGGCGGCCTTATTATACGCGTGCACCCCTGTGATGAAGTTTCTCACTCCACTGACTGCAATTCCGTAGGCTGCTGAGAAGATGACAACATCAGAAACAACGTTGTCATTGCTAATAAGGTTGATTCCAATTCCTGTGAAGTCTGACTCTCTGCCACCTGTAATAAACTGACCAAAGAACGAATCCCGAATGATAGTCTCATGACCACCTTCCACCAAGATACCATCAGTCTCAAAGTGAGTAACGTACACGTTCTCCACAATTACGCGGATAGAATCCACTAAGAATATGCCTCCACCCCTGAAATTAGAGTCTAGCAAAAGATCTCTTACGATGATGTCTTCATAAGCCAAGAATTCTTTGGATAAAGGCAAACTACGTCGCTTACGTTCCCGAAGTGAGGCTTTCGTTTGATTTGCTCTGACTCACAGAGTAAGCCGACAATGCCTCAATTAGGTAACCGTCCCGTGGAAATGTAGACGTTGCCCTGATGGTGCCACCATGTATCTGAATTTCAACGTTCCACTGTCCATGTCAGAAACACATCGCCGCATTTATGAGTTGAACCCACTTCCTTAGCTTGCTTTTAACCAGGTGTCGAGGAAAGGAGAAGAAGAAGAAGAAGAAGAAGCGAAAGCAGTAGCTGTTTCAAGTTTCATTAGATCGCACCTTCACAAACTCAATTTCAAAGAAAAGGATGAGCACAAGACGCGACCACAACAGTATTCATAGCCATGTCCTCTCCATCGACTTCATCAGCACTTGATGGTTAGAACACACTGTAATTGAGCAATAGAATCTCGACGCCCCCTCCATCTCAGAGCAATGCTTCAGCTCTCGAATACAGCTGTAGTTACCAATGCTTGCAACTAGGCAATGAAGCTGGCCACAAGCTTAGAGAAGAGTTTTTGGTCCATCGCATTCCCAAGACACTGCCGTCTCAACATGAATGTTATCTCAGAAAGGTGAAAGCCATACCACAAGGTTACCACCACCTTTGCTGGGGAATTGCAGTGGGTAGCTGATAAGGTAATCGCCTCCGAGATCCGGAATGCCAGGAAGAAGCTCGTGTCTGGTAGCAATCTTAAAGGCTTCATTGATTGCAGTCTGCAGAGCAAGGGTGCTATCGTATTGACCTGTCGGATCAGCAGAGCAATCCGTCACATAAAGAATTCTAGAGCACGCACCATTCCTCTGCAGGATTATAGATTGGCGTCAGTGACAGAGAACTATTCTCAGTGCATTAAAAAAATGCAGAAAGTCAGAGTTCTTCTGAACTTCCCAAAACTGCCCTCCAAATGCCAAGCCTTCGATAAAATGCCAGAAAAGTCCACAAGCTAATGTGTGAGCTAATTTATCCACCAAAACCTTCGAAATGACCTAGGTAAATCGTTTGGAAACGTCCCAATAATGAAGGATGCAAATGGATTGCGGTATATGAAATCCACATTGCAGTAACGCAAGTAGACGCTTCCAGCATGCATTAACTGTCTTATCCGGAAGACCCACGGGATATACGCGTTATACGCACTAATATATTAGATGTAAAACAGTGGAGTTCAGACCTTGGCATGCAAGCGGCCTTCCTCAACAGCCATGGTCTTCGTCTTGTGCCATATCGAGCTTGCAACCTCTCTGCTCTCTCTCTACTGGGATGAAGATGCTCATTTTGAACAGAAAAACGTGGAATCCTCCGATCCCCTTCACCCGATTTCAAGGCATCCGACAAACGGTAGCAGTACCCTGGTGCAATCAAGACAAAGATACTAGCAAAGAGCACCATACTCCGCAAACGGAAACCTCTCATTGCGATATCCTGCGCACACGTCAAGAACCCTTCAATACATAATTCCAAAAAATATCTCGCTGTTGCACATACACTTCCCTACTTAGCAAACAAATGCCGAGCATCAGCCCCAATGCTCTAACCTCACAAACTGCGAGAGCCTGCACACACACACACACACACACACACCCCCCCCCCCCAAAAAAAAAAAAAAAAAAAAAACCAAGAAAAAAAACCAAGAAAAAAAAAAAAAAAACAAAACAAAAAAAACAAACAAACAAAAAAATCACAAAATACTGGGCGACCCATTTCTACATGCTCGTAGCCGAAACCCGAAACATACCAAGTTTCACACATCAAACTAATCCGCATCCTCAAACTGTAAGAAAAAATTACGCATCCTAACTTACACAGACAGATTCTCACAGCCAGACTTCAACAATAGTTTCAACAAGACAAAGCGCTCCTGGTCAGCCACAGAAACCAACCACCCACAAACCCAGTTCTAATTCCCGGCTCCGAACACATGACACAACCACATCGCGACAGTGATTGGTTGCTAATCTAAAACTGCTGCCAGCAATGGCAGCGACCCAGTTGCCGAATGCGAAGGACTTGAACCTCGTGCTCCACTTCAAAACTCAGCAGAAGGGGCAATCAATCCTAATCCAAATTTCAAACCTCCAGTGATTGGGACAACCGATGGTGACTGTTCCACAAATTCCTGCGCAAGAAGAAGCTCTGTCGTCTCTCGCTTGAGGGCTACTCCACAAACTTGAACAACGAACTCTCCATTTTTGTAGGCACAAAATGTCCCGGGAGCGTCGCTCACCCTGCTTGCTTTTTGTGCTAAGTGTCGGATAGAAAGGACTTGTGCGTTAGCATCGTCAAGATAGCCTGGTCCTTCCAGCCTATGTTTCTACTAGACTTTTCCAGAACACGATGGTTTTCTTCATTATGATTCTTCTTTTCGGTGGTTGTTGAAATAGAAATAGAATTAGATGACCTCGATTGAAGCATTGATTATTCAAGAGTTGTCTACCTATTATACTCAGAATTTTGGTACAAACCGTGATTCTGTGTGTTCCATCATTGTTAATGAATTGAGTGAATCAATGCATTTTATTTTATTATGTTCTGCTTGGCTGCAAATACTGCAAGATACTAGTAATATGAATTTGAGATGTAAAATATATGTAGTTAATATTTTCGCAGGTTCTACTGTAATTACAATACTGTCAACAAATCGTGAAATTTTCTCAAAATAGTCATCAAGATTGACTTCAAAGGCTTATGTGTTTGTCTTCTTGTTGGCTTTGCAGACAGATCATGTGCAACATATAAAAGCTCAGAAACGAGCAAATGTGACATAAGTCATTTTATTCTCATATCCATTCTCCTATTTGACCATTTTCAACTGTTTCGCACAAATAACTATGTATAAAAATGGCTTATTAGAAATTGGAATTTGACAATTATTCTTTGGAGCGAATCTCACTCCAGTATACAACATTGTAAATATTAAAGAACCTACAAAAGACTTAATTCTTGATCTTTACCACTAATCAATGTAGAATAGAGCTGAATCTTTACAAGTTACAAATTTTAAAGATATTTATTCACATGTTTTTTGTATTCAATGAACCGAGAAAAATGCACAATGTTTTTCTAGTACTGTCGCGTCTTTCATGCGTTTATCCTCCAAGAATGAGAATTTGTTTACAAATATGATCATCAAATGCTTGGCTTAGAAGGTTTAACCTACTTCTTCGTCTCTGAATAATGTAATTTAAAATCCGCTCCAAAAGCTGAGATCAGAATTGATCAGTTTAAGATAAGATCTACACATGGAGCTCGAAGGGACAAACACTAATTGCTCTAAAGTAATAGGTAACACATCGAATGTTTAGGGCTCCAGAATTTTAGTCTATTCTGTTTTGAATAAAACTCGTCATCTTGAAACTGTGTTGATTTGTCACCAATCATCTCCACTCACAATGTGAACAGTGTGATTCGATCGCTCCTCAACAAGTTCAAGTTCCTCTCAAATATCGATTGCGAGGGACACTACATACCGCAACTCAATTGTAAATCATATAATACTTTGCCATTTTGTGACAATATCAAGGTCACACAACAATCCATAACGAAGTTAAAACACCAACGCCCTGCTAAGTGCATGAAGCCATCATACAATACATCACAACAACCTAGGTCTGCATTTCAATGAAATCGAATCGCAGGCAAATCGAAGGGTCTACCAACAGGAGGATGGAGATAGAGGTGCAATCTGACCTAATGCAAGGTGATTTCATCTGGCGTACAATTACCAGCTCTTAAACAAGTTGGGCATTTCTGATAAGCCAGATCAAAGTAAAAAATGCATGTTTCCAACTGGGCACTAAGGTTCCAGTCAAGGATATTCCAACCTTTGCTGACGACAAGCATGATCTTGCAATTGAAATTTTGCAGTAACACGTTCGATAACTAGCCTCAAAGCCAATTCCTGGTGCACACATTAACAATGATCTACCCTAATAGATGCAACTTTATTCTCCAACTCTGCGAGCAGATTGGATACGAAATCTAGATGTCACAGAAATTCACCCACTCCCGCTCCTTCCTAGCTCGCAGACGATGCACCAGTCTCTCGCACCACTGCATGGCAGAAACCCAACGCAAGATTTAGTACTTCACATTCGCCAAAACTGTTCCCAATTTTCTCAACAAAACACGAGGACAGCAACCCATTAACCTGCTTTCTGTGGAGCGCCTTCCGCGTAGGGCTGGAACTTGTAGTACGCATGCTCGCGCTGGAGCGCCTTGGACTTGAACGGCTCCTTCAAGCAGTTGCGAACCATGGCTGCACATGTATTGGCGTAAGAAAGATAGGTCATGCCTGCGGTTCTCCAGTAAGGAGCAGCCGCCTGCGCTACTGTCGACGCTGCTGCACTCGACATTGTCACAAAAAGGAGGCGACCGATTCAAAACACAAACCCTAGACCAAAAGTGAGCAAAACACAGTCTGCAATTCACCTATCGGCTCTCACGCCTTCACTTGATATCACGAGGTCTACCTCATCAGGGTTCCGAATTCTAATGGCTTCTAGACTCTACAGTTTCCAGGTTCTCCCGGTAGCCTTCGTTCGTCTGTTAAATGGATGAAATACGTGGATGATGTACAGAGGCATACTTTCATCTGTATTTGAAGGACCAGAGAAGGTTTCCGTCCACCGGAGATCCGTTTCCAATTTACTGTCGACCCCAGCTTTGCCGCTTGCACCGAAAGTTCTGTATGGTTAGATGAATGATATTATGGATGAATGTAATTATATATGACGATTTCATTCCACATGGGCAACTGTGTTTGGTAGTTGTGGCTTTTTCTTGTTGAAACCCACGCTCAGCAACCTTCATTGTAATCTCTAACCTCTAGCCTCTACACCTGCTATTCATTTGTTGAAATTTAACATAATGTATTAAAATAAGATGAATTGTAATCAAATGATTATGTCTTAAATTATTTTTGTTGAAATTAAAACATTGAATGTAAACTGGTATGGATTTGGTCTAAGAAAATGAATTTTCTTTATGGATATATTTAATTATATTCATTCACTTGCTGAGAGATTCTGCTGAGATTGTTTTTGATTGGCAGATTAATCCAAAATTTTAATACGTACACTAAAATATTTTGTTTTTCATTATGTCCTACCATTTATGGATTTCAATATAACTAACTCTACACTCATCAATGGTTATGCATATCCTATTCACAGCAACTTTACTTTAAAGCGAGTGACAGACTTTCTGAAGATCCACTTTAAAGTACTAAAGCGTAAGAGAAAATCCTTTCTACAATGCTGAATCTCGTTGACCGCGGCAACAACAATACGTGGCCCTCAGCCAGTCCAATACAGCACACGTGGACGCTACGTGTCAGCGTCGCACCCCCTTCACTTGTCAAACACCTAGTCATCAATCCTGCCACTCTTCCGCATCCGCGCCACCATATGATCGATTACGCCTACTCCTTCACCCTTACTTTGTTCTTCGATCTCCCGCAGACTCTTCTGCTACAATCTCATCGAACCCAATTTTTTTGATAGATTTTTTTTTTTGGATTTTTTTCTGGGTTATTTTTATATGCCAGAGCTATTGATTTAGAGCATCTGAAGAGGTTGTTTGAGTTTTTTCCCAAGAGGTTTTTCGACGATGTCTGGGGCGACGCTGGCTGCAGGCCCTCGCATTCCGAAGCACATCGATGAGACACACGGGGAGAAGTATGATCGCCGGGCCGGCGATACAGCCGGTCTCGGAGGTATCATGGGCTCCCTCCGCGTGATCGAGCTTCAACTAGTAGCGTTCATCATCGTGTTTTCGGCGTCTGGGTTGGTCCCGCTCTTGGATCTTGCTTTCCCGGTGTTCTTGTCCGTCTATGCGTTTCTGTTGTCGGCTTTAGTGTTTCCGAATTACGGGAACGCAGACTCGTTGCAGGTATTTAAGGGGAATCGTTTGTTTCAACTGTATGTCGTCTTGGGGACTGTTATTGGGCTGTTCTTGCCCCTAGCGTATGTGTTAGGCGGGTTTGCGCGGAATGATCAGGACTCAGTTCGTGCCGCGACGCCTCACTTGTTCCTGCTGTCGTTTCAAGTGTTGTCGGAGAATCTCATTTCCGGGTTGAACATCTTCTCGGTTCCGGTTCGAGCGCTTCTGCCTATTCTATACAGTATGCGCCGCTTGTTTTCGTTAAACGGGTGGGTCATCAGCACATGGTTCACCAACAAGGTTGGCCAAGATATCCGCATTCAGGTATGAGCTCTGCTTCTCATATCCCATTATCCGGCACTAATGCTGTTTGAGCTAATGTAATTGAATTGACTCCATCTTCTATGATGCCATACTTGGTCACATCAGAATCAGTGGGTTGGCGTTGTTGACAGGGAATCTGTAGTCAGTGCACTACTAAGTTATTTAACCAATCCTATACGATCCTTAGCCTGCTTTTCACCTCCTGCATGCAGCCCAACCACGAAAGCTAATGGAATCTTAGGTACTTTCGGAGATTAATATTTATCGTTCACCATGAACTAAAAGATGGCTCCATGATTTTACAGGACGAATACTGGGTTTACTTTGGTCGTGCATTGTCAGCAGCCAATGCGATATATTACACCATCAACCTGTTTTGCTTTCTCATTCCCATGTTTCTGCCACGCGCCTTTGAGAGCTACTTCAACGACAGAGCACAATACCAGGCTGAGCATCCCAAACAAGAGAAGAGCTCCTTGTCCTCAATGCTCCCATCGAAGCTGCCAGTTCCGTCGCTTCTGAAGAAACCCCACTCAGAAGAGGGCAAGAAGTCAGAGGAGGACAAAAAGTCATCCTAGATGTTTTGACTCAAAACTGTAGGAATGGTATTGTTGTGAACATGTTTTAGGGCACAAGAAACAGGGCTTAATTGAGGATCACTTTCTATATAGATGATCACAGGTATGTACAAGTTATAGATGCATTTTGGTGTCCAAAAAAATAGGATTGGTGAGCTGACAATAATGTGTACCATTGTAACTTTCCATATAACATATGTTATCATGCTTTTTGAAAAGTTGAATACAACTTTGATTCGGCAACTTTTTCACTGATCACGCATTGAAATATCACACAAACATTAAAAAATAGATTTTGCGCCACAAACATACAAAAATTGAAAGGTGACGTAACTTGACAGCCTGGGGGAAGATGTGTAATCAACAGAACAATTTTTCTACTACAACAATGACATTTGAAAGCTGCCACTGGCTCTGAACAGTCATCATATATACGCTTTAGAGCATACAAGCGCCTGTTCTAAATTCATCGCTAACCACACTAGTAGCTTGATACAAATATGATGAATCTGTACCATAAATTATGGATTAAACTAATGAATTCATGATAGCTGCAGTCCGATAGGAAAAATTTTCGGAGAAAGTCCACCTCATGACTAGTTTTTGATGCTTATCCCTTGCAAACTGAATGCTGATTCCATGAGTTACGAATCTCTTACTCTCCAAAACAAAAAGCAATAGTGAAGAAAAAAAATTCAAATTTCCTTCCTGAATTACCTTTCACTGCTCATAGAGATTGGGCTTCAAGGGAGAAACTTCAACCATATCGAGCTGCTGCTGAATCTTCAATAGGACCGCCGCTTTTCATAGCATATGCTTCAACAATTAAAGACTGGATTTTTTTGGAGAAGTGACTGGTCCGTACTGGCTGCGAAGCAGCCGCCTCATCACCTTGTTGGAGGCAGTGCGAGGAAGTGAAGGAGCAATCCCCACTGCATTCACCTACGAAGGGGGAAACTATCGTCAGATTGACATGATATGACAGAAATGGCGTAATTAAGTTTCATTTTTTTTGATTTTCAGAAAGCTACCTTAAACAAAGGATTCAGCTTCGCTTGAATTGCTGCGTTAAAAACCTTCTTCAGGTCCTCCAAAGAGATAGCTTTTCGACTATCTTTCAAAACCACTACTATTAGTAGTTGCTCTGGTCCTCCACCAGCAGGAGGCACGCCAATAGCAGCAGTCTCTAGAACATCTTCGTGAGCAGTATTACACACTCTCTCAATTTCCACAGAGCTTACCTACAGTCCGAAATAGTTCCTTTCATTAACTGTACAAATAATAAATATGGCGGCAAATTGTGTCAAAGGTGACCCAATAGACATCGTTTCATTTGCTCGCTAGCGTCTGCAAGTTTCATTTCCTATTGTCAAAGAGTATCTTGTGTACAGTAACTGCTAAATTGAAATAGACATACATCAAGTGAGAACACCCAATTATAACCACAGTTTTAGAATTGACTACTTGCCGAGTGAATACTGAAAACGCACCTTGATGCCTCCCAAATTCATTGTGTCGTCCACGCGACCATGTGCACGGTAATAACCGCCTACAGTACGCTCAATCTCATCGCCATGCCTTCTTAGGATCTGGAAAAATCCAAATTTATGTCAAAATTGAGACATCAATCAACCTGATCCTTTAAAACATAGATGAAGTTTCAACACCCACCTTTCCTTGAACCTGTGGCATTCCTTTGTAATAAACATTGTAATGGCTTGCATTCAGCAAACGTGTTGATGATCCAAAAATCGATGGGTCCAATGCACACTCTCCAGTGGCTGGTAGATCTGATGGCTGGACCAAATACAACCATCATATGTCGATATTAGTATCATCATACCATGCAGCAACATGTGAACTGCTGATTGGAAGAGGCTAGACCTTTCTGGGTGAAATAAGAAGAGAGATTGAACTCAGTCTGGAAGGCAAGAGTCTGGATGAACGCATCCTAGCAAATGTAAAAAAAGGCAACAGTTCTAATTCGTGTGACTTCCATAATACACTCAGTTGCTCGTTCAAATGTTGTGACCATAATACGACCAATTTCAGCACTAACCAGAGGATGCCCACGATCATTAAGTATCACAATCTTGCAACCCATAGCAGGCGTGCTAAACGCTGACAAAGATTGAGGCTGTAACATTGATCCTGTCACGAAACCCCCACCAATTTCAGTTCCCCCGCAATACTCTATGACAGGTTTGTATTTTGCTTGACTCATCAACCATAAGTAATCGTCCACGTTTGACGCTTCACCAGAGGAACTGAAGCACCTGTAGTTCATACATCACAAATCATGAAAAGCCATCCGTATATAAGTAGGGTGCAAAAGTTCTACTTGAAAGAGCTGAAAACCTATGCAAAGACAGCCAAGCAGGAGATAAAGAATCATCCCAAGCACAGAACTGGTATATAAGCACAGCAATTTGTTCGAAAAAGTATGATTTACCGCAGATGGGACCAGTCACAGCCGTGTACAACCTGAGCGTTTCTCCAAGCTTTCGCAATGCTTGGAACAAGCCCAAGCATAGTAACTTTTGCATCCTACGATATCAAAAAATTAAGATCCATCAAATCCATTATAACCTGACGAAGGAAAGAAAACATTCCTAAATGAGACTTCGCAAGACAAGTTCGGCTGAACCACACAACAGTCCGGTGAAATCTGCAGTTTACATCAGCACTTGTATACGGTCGATGGAGGCTTATTCAACCTGCAAAGACATGGAACACAACAACATTCTCTAATCGAGCAGAAGAATACCTGTACGAATTTCGCGAAGCCGTATCCAAGTGGTGCACCGTTGTAGAGGGCTATTGACGCCCGGTTCAACAGAGCAGCATAGATGAGCCAAGGTCCCATCATCCAGCCCAAATTGGTAGGCCATGCCACCACATCTCTGTGTTGGATATCATGATGTGCCCAGGCATCAGCTGCAGCCTTGATAGGAGTTGCATGAGTCCAAGGTATCGCTTTCGGATCCCCTGTTGACAAAGTAACACTGCCAGAAATTATTTTCGAAAACGTTTAAAGTGCATCCCTTCTTTAAGGAAATCCCTGTTCTTTGCACAGAGATCCCATTTTTTGGAAGAACCAAAGGTGATAAAATCTCTTCGTTCGCACCTGTAGTTCCTGATGAAAAGAGTATATTGGACGTGTCGTCAATATTCATTGCTACCGCTTTGAAATCATCTGGCCTGCATATAGTGTGATAAAGATGAGAGCACTATGTCAAGTATATAAGGACGGAACTTGAAGTGAAGTGTACTGCAGCTAGAATAACGATGCACACAGGAATCTTACAATATAAAGGTCTTACTCAAACCTATATGGTGAGACGTAAAAAAAGGTCGTATTCTACTAGAGAATATTCCATCATTTTGTTGTAATGCAACACCTACATACCCTTGAAAAGATCACAAATTGTTTTGTGACCAGGCACTGAGATCTTACTCTGTTGACGCCCACCTAAATGGATAAAACAGAGGAATTTTATATAGACTGTAGGTGCATAGCTTTTTTGAAGAGAAAAGTGTACGTAGTCACATCGTTCTTTATTGACTGATTTTGCACTTGCCTGTCCACTGTGGTAGTCAACTCTAAGAATTTATCCCATGTCATGTCTCCTTCGCGAAGAACAACTTGAATTCCATCGTCCCGAGCAGGCAACACAATGGCTCGTGGTCCATTTGCCTCTACGACTCGACTATTCACGAAAACACCAGAACAGCGTGAGAAGGTAACAGATCGTTTCAGATCACCAGAACATGAAGCTAGGAACTAGATTGTTAAACAACAAGAGGCTTACTAAACATGAATGAGAGGAGCAACCTTCAGTTCATTGATTAAAAAAATGGAGACCTAATCCTTGTCATAAACAAAACCAATGGATTTAACATACTTGTATAGCGGATGAGTCCTTTGACCCCGCAGAATTACATCCTGTGAGCCATGTATCATATGGACTAGGTGTCATTATCATCAAAGTTCTGGAACATAATCATTGTTGAAAGGAGTGCTTGAATATTGCATGCATTAGACTGCTCAAAGATAATAATTTTCATACCTGTGTAAAAATACCCTTTGCTTTAGATATCTTCAGACGACTAGCGATCTCAGAAGGTGCAAAGCTGTCAGCTATTGACACTACCGCAAACCCGGCAAGAATAACAGCCAAGTAAATAATGACTGCATGAACGTCCATGGGCATGCTTATAGCAATGGCATCTCCCTTTCTAAAGCCTGCTCTTTCCAAGGCATTTGCGACTCGACTGCAGAAGAATGAGACAATGGAAGTTAAATTGCGACGACTAGCAAATTGGCACGCAAGTAATTTTTATCCATATTACAGCATGGTGTTTAAAAAGAAGCAATGATCGAATCGACCTGTTTCATGTCTGTGGTTGAACATTCAAGAAGCCAATTCACTACATGAGCACACTCATCCTGCGATGCTTTTGGATCACTTGACTGACAAGTATTTGACCATCACAAGCTTTAGATCTTACCAGACCCGTTCCTGAAGCTCTGCCATCGTCAGGCAACTGATTGGAGAGTCATCCTGACCTTCATTTCTCCACATAACTGCTATCTCTCGACCCCTTTCTTCGCTATCAAGTTGAAGGCAGCATTCGGCAACATTCAGAACTGCTCTTGGCAACCACCTTCCCCCTGGACAAGGCTCACCAAGAAAATTTGTTTCGTCGCTCTTAAGTATGCAAGAGGGGCGATCGTGAAACTTAAGGCTGAGCTCCTTCAGAACAATATCCCAATATACCTACACATATTACAATCTCACTTCATAAAAATCAAAACCTTAATTAAATTAAATTCAATCCTTAAGATAAAATCATACATATTTTTCCTTACATAAATGACAACCACATTGTACCTCAGGCTTCTCCACGGATAGCTGGTAAAAGTCATTGAAGCTTGCAATTGGATCTTTGTACGAGGCAAGAAGCTCGGCACCGCGTGCTACCAATATGCGACCAATGTTGGTTTGCTTCGCATCCTCCCTTCATCACACAATATTAACATAAGCCCACAAACTTGTGACTGCACCATAAACGAGCAGACTACGAGGTGATTCCCAGGGAGCTGTATTTAGGCCACCCATAAATACATACAAGTAAATATTGGACCTTTTCACTTCAAATTCCACACTTGGCGTAAGATCATATTGGCAGGAACCAAACGAGTTGGGCGGATCTTCACTCAAATCTTTGTATACAGTTTTCGAATAGAAGGAAGAGCACTAGACTTACAAGGTAGGAGTCCATGCAGGAGGAGGCCCAAGCAGCTCGCTATTCCAATTCTTGTAGGTAGTATGATAGAGCAGCCGGTGCAAGGCAAAAGGATGGGCTGGAGTGAGCAGCTCCTGCGATATCTTGATCCACAAATTCACTGGACCCTGAGTACTTTGTACGATTCTTATGAGGTTCTTGCAAAACAATTCGGCCTTAGAAGGTGACAGCCCAGTATCTCTGATATTCATTTCTGTGAGTTCCCCAAAAATCTTGTCTCTGGACTTCGCCATGGCCAAAGTTTCGTCTAGAAGAATCCAGTGAGCACCACAATTCAAAAAATCCCTGATCACTAAGCAATCACACCACGGTCTCTAATTACGCACTTTCAACCATCTTCATAAATGTCCCTTTGCCAAATTACAAATTAGTAAACTCGCTCAGACTTCCTGTTTCAGCCTCGTCTCATGACCGCATAATCATTCATCACGTCAATCACATGCGCTGCTTCGGGTAAATCCCAGCAAGTCAAAATCATTCACTCTCTCTTATTATCGATTCCTTTTCACCTCCCGAACCCCCACAACACCAACACTACAATAAAGCCTCACTTATTGTACTTCTCCAGCCTCGTTTCGAACCCAACGACCGTACCAATTAAGGGTTTAGCAACTAAAAACCATATTCCTCTGCGCTCTCTCAGCCCGATCCTCGACACAATTTCGTGATCACAAAAAGCCCTCCGAAGCGACTACAAAAGCTAAAGAACTTCCTCAAACACGAACCTCCTCCTCCAAAACAGAAGCGAATCCTCTCAAAAGAATTCCTCGATTCTCTGTCGCAATGATTTCCCACGCACTTTTAAGAGCCGAGACTTACAGCGAGAATCGCTTAAGAAGATTCAATTCTGGACGAAAATAAACGCCCCGGCACGCGATCGGAAGAGGATTGGGAGCTGGATCGGGATCAACAAGTCAGGGTGACGAGGAGCAGTGCCGAGTGGACTCCACGTAAGGAAATTGATGGCTTCTTATCTCACGCACCAACTGCATCACGACGACGCGGGAGACGACGACAGAGCTTTCCCTTCATGACTTCCGCATGGGATTCATTTAGCACGGCGTCACTAGCAATGGGAACCCTCATCGGGAACGTGGTTGATATCCGTTGATATCTGCCGACAAGGCATCACCTCGTCACTTTTCCATTTTGGGTTTCGCAAAAGTAACTTTTATCCCCTGATGGAACTTGCTTGACCGGAGAACTGTCCACTGCCGCAATTTTAATTTATCCTCTGGAAGTCGCTACAGCATGTGTTGTGGCAAATATATGCCTCAAGATGGCCTAACTAATCAATATTAATTTAATTTTCTTCTGAAATGGAATTTTTATAAAAAATTAAGTTCGATGTTCTCAAGGTCCACCTACAAGGGCCTATAGAACAAAGACACATTTTGTAGCATATTCGTAGAATGAACCGATTATAACATTTGTTGTAATGAATTAAAATACTATTTTGAAATCTCTATAAGAATTATTAACAGGATTTTTTTTTTTTTAAATCATAAAACTGTAATTAATTAAAATTTCTAAAAGGGAGCAATCAATTGAATGTGTGTAAACCTGTAAATAACTTTTGAATGTTGAATATTGAAAAAATTTCCAACTAAAACCATATAAATTGTTGCTGTATTTTACAAAAAAATCAATTAGTATGTTACTTATTTATTTTTATTTTATTTTTAATAAAATAGATCCAAAATCAGGTTTCAAATTTTATGTTATAACATATGAAATTGGATTGTTAGTGCAATATCAACTCATTTGAAGGGAACAAAAGATTGTCAAAATTGTGATGCATCAACAAACACCATCCAATTTAACTTGATATGGAATAAATAATTTAATTTAATTTAATTTTAAGATATTTATTTAATTTTTAAATTTGATTTTTTGAAATGCATAAAAACTTTTAAAAATTTGATTTTGTTGTTTTTAAAATGATAAAAATAAAGCCATTGCAAGTCTGATTAATACTGTTTCATTAAAGTTGGCTTGAAACACTTGAATTCAATAACTTTGTGATTGAAGTTTAATGAAAAACCAAACTTAATTGATACCTCTTTCGAGCTTGGACTTTATTCTATTTAAGTTTTTTAGAAAAACAATCTAAGATTTTTGGATCTGAAAAGTATACATCTGTGGTTATTTTCTATTAAAGATGCACTTTGAATTGACTAACATATAGAAGAAATATATGTAAAATATTATTTATAAAATTAAATATGATGATTATAGATTGTAAGATGAAATTAAGATATTGTGTTGCATTTACCGACTTTATTATTTGATCTTTCATGTAAGTTTTAAATCATGAATATTTTACTAAATATAATATAGATATTTTAAAAATAAAAATAAAAATATTTTTTAAATACTAGCTTAGCATAGAAAAAAATCAAAAAAATTAAAGTAGCATTATATCTTTAAATATATTAAAAATTTATATTTCATTTCAATAAATATTATTTTTTATACCATTTCATTCAATTTAATTAAATTTATATCTTTTAGGTGTTAACATTGATAGTTTAGATAAATAACAATTATAATCAATTCTAATCAAAGTATTTACTTTTAATCTTCTGGTTTGTTTTTCATATAATTATTACAATTTCTTGTATTACAAAGTTGTGTACTTCCAATCTAGAACATTAAAATTGACATTGTTGTTACTGCATTGATTTTATAAATACATATTTATAATTCCAAAGTTAAGATAAGTCCATATTATCAATAATTATATCTAATTGATATAATAATCTAATAAGTTTTATTATTGAAAAAATAATTGGACATCTGAAAAGAAAGTATGATATAAATTTTATTAATTAACACTAGCAAGTACCAAAAAAATCAGATATATGATACAAAAAAGTATAAAAATTTAATAAAGGAGTAAAAAAAAATACATATTATAACAAAAATTAGTGTATTCAAATACATTCAAACAATCAAAAAAATATTAAATAGAATTTACTAATCAAATAATCAAATGTATACACAATTATATTTGATATTAAAAAAATTAGATTCTATTGAAACTTGATAGCTCAGATAGATAAGTCAACTAGCCATGCTTCTACTTTTACTCAAGAACAAATATTTATATCACAAATAAATATAAAATTAAAAAAAAATCCATATCCTTCAAACAAATATGCAATAATATTTTATATGATGTAGAAGCTTAAATTATATTGGCATAATGCCAAAATTATCCATTTATCTAATCTGATTTTCATACATCTAAGTTATTATTCTATATTAAGATATTAACACAATTGTTACAAGAGAGGCTTTTGTCATTGTCTACATTTCTAAAAACTCTAGTAATATTTATTTAAAAACTAATTTACATTCAAAATAAAATATTAAACTAATATATAAATAACTAATATATCTGAGCATCTAATACTTCTAACATATTAACTAAAATAAATTATCTATTGCAATACTCATTGTAGCATATTTTCAATCTAATACATTTTTAAATCAAATAATTTATACTAATTTGGTGCTCAAATGTAATGAAACTTTAGAATATCACACATAATTTTATATTCCATTCAATTGTCAAAGATACAATTAGTGCTTACAAAACCATCAATTCTAATAAATAAGAATAATCATGTAAATCTTGGCATGTGTAATAAACTCTTCTAATTATAACCTTCAAATGTTTCATGATTGTATTTGTTTATCATACACTAATAACATCCATTGTGGCTACTAAATTTGCTAAGTTGATTGCCTTTATACAAGTTATTAGTTCAAAGCCTCCAATTGATAATACCATCATTGTATCAATATAAAAATATAAAAATAGTATATTTATTTAATTGCTAAGATGATTAACCATTACATTTAAACAAGATTCTTAGGATTCTCAAATAAAGCATACCAATCATGTCAGGGATACAAGATGGCATATTAGAAAAGAGACAAGGAAAAGATTACAAAACTATAATGATTTCTAAAACAAAGAACTAAATGGATAAGAATAAAGATCTAAATGATTAATAAAAACAAGAAACTAGATTAATATCAAGAAACAAGGCAACACTTTGGATTATTCCAAGACTTGTGTTGGTAAGACTAAGATGCACCTCAGTCTTACTTCTTATTTATAATACAAGGCTTGTATCCTATTGAACCTTCTAAGAGTATCTTAGAAGATTTTAAAAGCCTGAGGAAGATTCTAGAAGACTAAAGCAAGTTCAAAAAGACTAAAGAAGATACTAATAGATTTTAAAAGACTACGAGAGATTTTAGAAGATTGAAGAAGATTCTAAAGGATTCTAGAAGACTAAATAAGATTCTTAGAAGACTAAAGAAGGTTCTAAAAGATTATAGAAGATTCTAAAAAACTATAAAAGATTCTAAAAGACTATGGAAGGTTTTAAAAGACTATGGAAAGTTCTGGAATGTGGTGATTTAAAGTATGTTTGTGACATCACCTCCCCTTCTAGCGACGAGTTCCATAAGGAGCTAAAGTGATTTGATGATCAAATCACATACGCAAGAAATTTAGAATTTGTCGTAATAAAGAAGTAACATATTTCGTCTTTTGTTCTTTGGTTATCAGTTTAATAAGGCCTTTTGTCACGGACACAGAATATAGACTTAAAGTCTAAACAAGAAGTTCAAGAAAAACTAGCAAGAACTGAATTAATCAGATGAGTACAAAAACAACACCAGAGAGGTGAGCAAGAGCTCTAAGAGATGTGTTGTCGAGATTGAAGAACTCTTCAGCCTCGACTCCAATATATACTCCTACCTAGGAAGCTTCTCAAACAGCTTCCACCAACTAAGAAGCTTTTCAAGCAACTTCTACTAACTAAGAAGCTTCTCAAGCAACTTCTACCAACTAGGAAGATATTAGAAGGCTCTGGAAGATTCTAGAGAGTTCTTGTAACCTTCTAGAATATTTTAGAAGGTTCTAATAAGTATGTCCTTGACATCACCTCCTCCTCTAGCTTCGAGGTCTCCGAGAAGCCATTTGAGATGTATGCTCACAAACGTAGGAAATCAAAAATTTGTCGCATAGTCTCTGTAATATATTCTAGCTATCGTTCACAAGGCAGATGATTCATGGGCCCTTGTAGCCACTGATAATGACCAACACCTTCTACTTGAGACCATGCCTGAACTTCTGTATCTTCATTATAGAAACGACGTGAAAATATCGCTTCGCCCCTACTTGCATGAGTTGGATCAACTTCAAAGACAATTACAAGTGACCTGCTGCTTAATATTCTTCAACGCCTTCTTGACTCTTCTAATTCTTCATCTCAAGGTCAACGCCATGAGCTACTTGGTTGAGATGGTACCACTAGTATAGTATCTACATTCTCACTAGCCATATCTAAATAAATCTTGATATTAGATATTTTGATACTACGAAATACAACAAATTATGTTTTGATAAGACCTGGATCCTTTTTCTATTCATTTCTCCAGAGAAGGCTTCATCTTCATGCTTCGTTAATGGCCAGCTTTTGGTGTATTAAGATATCGTCAATGGAATTCCCGTACCTTTTGCGACGCATTGGCGAGATTTTTGGCTGGTTCTTATGTTCTTTTATTAATATCATAGCCGCTCCAATACATAAAGTACTCTAATTTATTCCATCTTCGCCATGAATCTAGTATCTTTTCCACCTCATATTCTTTGTTGTTTTCAATTTCTATAATAGGTGGCAGATATTACATTCTTCCAGGAAAAGACGATTCCTGATAAGGCTCTAACAGAGAAACATGAAAGATAGGATGTACTTTCATAGCAGCTGATAACTCTAAGTGGTATGCCATAGGATTGATCTGCTTCTGGATAACAAATAGTCCCAATCTCCGGTAGTCCAACTTATCACATGGCTGCTTGGTCTTGATATTCCGTCGAAGCAGCCATATTTTATCTCCAATTCTGAAATTAGGTGCCTGATTCCAAAATTTTTCCGCGGATGCTTTGTAAGACTCTTGGACAATTTGTAATTGAAGCTTCAATGTGGTTTGAAGCTCAGATAGCTACTGCACCAATCCTTCAACTACTGGATTGTTATTCGCTGACGGACTCAATAGATCAAGCTTTAGATGGTACCCATAGTTGGAAAAGAATGGTATTTTTTGAATCAACCTATGAAGGGTATTGTTATATGCAAACTCGGCTAGCGATAGATATGCAATCCAATCATCTTGCTGATAGTTGATGCTGCATCGTAAATACTGTTCCAAAACTTGATTCACCCGTTCCGTTTGGCCGTCAATTTGAGAATGGAATGCCGAAGAAAGCTTGATGTCCACCTTCAATATCTTAAAAAAAGATCTCCAAAACTTTGATACAAATTGGATTCTTCAATCTGACTTGATATCATCTGATAGACCATGATATCGATATACATTATCAAGGAAGAGTCTTGTTGTATCTTTGCTTGATGATGTCTTCTTGCAAGGGATAAAATGTGCCATCTTGGTAAGTTGATCCACCACAACATATCGATAAGCAACTAAATTAATTTGTTCACAAATCAAAAAAGATCCAAGCCTACAATAATCGAGCTTGTCGCAAGGACGGATAGTCTTGATATTATGATGAAGTAACCATATCTTATTATCCACATGGAATTGAAGTTGTTCCTTGTGATCAACATCCGTATTGATTTTTTTATTATTCTTGAGCTTTCTTTAGTTGTGCCTTCATTGTTGTATGTAGCTCTGACAAATAATTTGCCAAATCTTCCACCATAGAATTATCAACTTTTGAAAAGTCAAAAGTATCAAGTCATGGATGATAACTGTAATTTGCAAAGAATAGAGTTTGCTTAGTAGAAAAATATACCAAATTATTGTAAATAAATTCTATCAATGGCAAAAGAGTTGTCTAATTATCTTGATGGTAGTTAATGGTATATTTCAAATATTGCTCCAAAACTTGATTTATTCGTTCCGTTTGTCTATTAATTTAAGGGTGGAAAGCTGAGGATAATTTTATATTCACTTTCAATATTTTATAAAAGAGTCCTCCAAAAATTTCATATAAATTATATTCCTTTGTCTGATATAATATCCTTTGGTAGTCCATGATAGCGATAGATATTATCAAGGAAGAGTTTAGTTATTTTTTCACCTGTAATAAATTTTGTATATGGTACAAAATATGCCATCTTGGTAAAACGATCTACAATCACGAATATAGAGTCATATGAGCTTAACTTTGAAAGATCCATGATAAAATCTATAGAAATAGATGATTAAAATTATTCTGATATAAGTAATGGTTGAAAAAGTTTGTATGGTTGGTGATGAGGAGTTTTTGATCTTGAACAAATGTCATACGGCTGTACAAACTCTTTAATGGCCTTCCACATTTAAAGCCACCAAAAATCTCTTGATATTAGCTTCAAATTCTTATTTTATCCAAAATATCTTGCCGTAGGGAGGTTGTGACGAGCTTCTAGAGCATGTAGTCGTATTGCACCTTCTGAAATATATGGACATCTTTCAAAATAGAGCAAATCGTTCTTGAATTCAAACTTGGAAATATCATGAGACTTAGATGAATTATTCTTAATTTCATGGACAGGAAAATTTGAAGACATACTCGATTGGATTTGCTTGACAAAAGTGGAATCAATAATTAATGTTGATTTTATTGCTCAAAGATGAAATTGCTCCGGCTTCAAGAGAATTGTTCTTTGTTGATCAAAAGCTGAAACTTCTTTTTTTAATATAAGATAAGAACGTCTAGAAAGAGCATCAAACAAACCTTGATTTTTTCATGGCCGATAGGTGATAATAAACTCAAATCTTGACAAAGACATGCTCAAATGAGCCTGGCAACAATTCAATATGCATGCACATATGAAATACTTGAGGTTCTTGTAATCCATATATATGATGACTAGACTAAAAGCGCCTTCCAGATAATGATGCCATTCTTAAAAAGAATCCATAATTACAAGAAGTTTTTTATCATGGATTTCATAATTGATCTCTGTTATTGAAAATTTCTTAGAATAGAAAGCTATTCAATGGAGTTTGTCATCTTCTTCCATTTGTGACAATATTCCCTTCAAAGCAAAGTTTGAGGAGTTTGTTTCCATAAAAAATGCCTTAAAAAAGTCAACGTTGTCATATTATAAATGGTTATAATGTATAAAAACCAACTAAATTACTTAATATATTAATATGTTCTAGTGTCATCTAGAATGGTTAATAAACTAATATAGATAAAATTGATAGAAACTATATTTGATTATTTTCTTTTTTTTTGGCTAAAGTGTTTAAGTTATATGGAGCCTAGATATTTAGTATAATGTTCTAAGAGTTGAAATTGGGCCTAAGGATAAAAATCCAAACCACCAATGTTAAAAAATAGATGAATGAAGAGTAGGAATGGGGGCCTTCACCCGATTGGCCAGTGGTCATGCCCAATGGGCTTTGAGGAGGCTGCCCGCGACCTTAACAAGGGTTTCGGCGACTTCAAGGAGGCCATTAGAAAAACAAAGACTAGAATTAAAAAGCTTGATTTTTGGGCTACAATTTTGGTGTAAAAATCGAGGGATTTGGAATTTTTATGAGGGAGAAGTAGGCGCTTGAAATTAGGATATACAAATTGTACCTACTATCACTCTCTTGAAGATTGGAGGAGTTGTATGAAAGCTTTTAGAGATCGAAAGGTGCGGCTAGAGAGGTGATTTCAAGTTCTACACCTAAAATGGAATAATTTCTACACTAAGAGTTTTGAAGAAGGAGTTATTGGGAGTCAAAGACAGCAGATCGAATTCCAAGGCAAAAAGTAGGCCGTTTTGTTGATAATGATGGGATTTGCCATATCTTGAGTTTCTGGACGAATTTTTGTCTCAAAATTTTTAAGAAGGTATATTATTATACTAAGAAGCTATACATCAAAGTTTCATAGCATTTGGACATTGGGTTTGTGAGATATGAAGAATTTAATACATGGGTGTTTGTAAATAAGGGTTTAAAGCTACTGTTAGGATTTTTACGATATCTAAAGATCAATTAAGAATCAACAATTGAAATTTGTTATGCTAGTTGTTAAAAGTACATCAGTGTTTGTGGAAACAGATTGTTTGCCACTATTGGGAATGATCACCAATTGTTACACCCTTGATATTGCTATGCTAAGATAGATTATATATATTAAGTCTTTAAATCCTGAATTCAAGCACATAGCAGGCAATAATAATCTAATAGTGGATATGCTATCTCGGGCTAGATATGACCAGAAAGAAGATTTGATTGATGATACCAAAGATGTAGGTATTACCTTCTATTTTCGAACACAACAAGGAGAGAAGGAGTATCCAAAACTATTCATAGAAGAACTATATGAAAGAGAATGGTTAGATATTGGATACTATTTGAATACGCTATTAAGGCAACCAAGATCAAATAATATTTATTTCAAGCAAATTAGGCGGAAAGCCTACAACTACCTTTTACAAGATGGATACTTATAGAACTGATATAAAAGGGATAGTGGTATACCGTAAAGAGTAATTTGCAAGAAAGAAATGCAAGAACAATTGATTCAAGAATTCCATGATAGCTTGTGGGCTAGTGATAGAGGTATTTATGCTACCTTTAACAAGCTTAAAGAAAAATATTGGTTGCGTAATATGTATAGAGATGTAATAAAGTTTGTGGAATCATGTCAAACTTGCCAAATATATTCAGAGATTCGACATAGAGACGGGTTGCATCATATATATCCTCTAGCAATATATTATAAATGGATGGTGGATTTAGTTATTATGCCTATGGGATTATGGCAAATGCGATACTTGATTTAGCACGAGAAGATTTATCCAACCAGGTAGAGGGAAGAGTTCTACAAACAAAATCCACTAAAGGAGTTTGTAGATTTTTATTAGAGGATGTGATTTGTAGATACGGATGTATTAGGAAGATTATTGCTGATCATGGAGAATTAGGTATATATGAGGCAAGGAATTTTTTTGAAAGATGTGGAATTAAGCTTACATTTACAACAGCGTATAATCCAGAGGGTAATGCCAAAAGTGAGCGAGGTCATCCTTCAATAGTAAAAGCTATTGTTAAAGCATGTAAAGGAAGGACAAAAGAATGGCCAAGATTATTACCATTTGCTCTATGGGCTGATCGTACTACTCACAATTCAGTAACTAGATATATACTCACGAAATTGATACAAGGACAAAAGCCTATTATGCCAATTGAAGAGCAAATATATACTTGGAATTTTTTACCTTGGCAAGATAATGTGTCTAGAGAAGAACTTCTTGCACTTCAAATCCGTCAATTGGAGAGAAGACTTGAAGATATAGAAAAAGCAGTTGTCAAATTAAGAGAGGCACAAATCAAAAATAAAGATAGATTTGACAAGCGACATCGGTTAAGGTCAAAAGAAATTCAAGAAGGTGATTGGGTTTTGGTGTATGATAGTAGCTTGGATAACCAGCATAGTACTCTTAGAAAAAAATTTAAATGTTGGTTTGGACCTTATGTGATTGTAAATATTTTGGATAATGCCACATATGTATTAAGGGAGCTATATGGAACACACCTTAAAATTCCAATTGCAGGAAAATGCATAAAATTCTTCAAACAACAAGGTCAAGACATAACACATGAAGATATAAGAGAAGAAATTGACTTCTTTACAGATAAAGAAGAAGAACAGGATTTTGAAAAAGATATTGCTGGAGCAATAATATGACACCGACCACAACTTCAACTCTTGTTTGTGCATATCGGAGGATGCACAGGTTTGGAGGAGATAGATGTTGTGTTGTGGTTCAACTACTATGTGAAAAAATTGTACATGTATATTTAATGTATAATTTACTACATAACTAAAAAAAAGCCATCTTAGTGAATTTTTTGTTGGTTATAGGATGTAATTAGATTGCTAGTTTAGAAAGGATCTTTTAAAAAGATTATTATTAAGATTTATACGACCTTATTTTTTTTTTAGTAGTGACTTTTGAAGTTAATTTTATATTGATAGTAACTTGTACATATCTTAAGTCACCTTTGTTAGACATTGGTGATCCTTAAGATCTTATTTATTTCTTTTATTTGGTGCTTAAAGCACCAAGTATGTAAATCTTATAAGAAAAGGATTAAAAAAAGATTTTTAATGTAAAAAGGGTAGTTTGGCCGTCCATGTGGATGAATAGAGGTGGATGATAGAAATCTCTATTCTAATTGGCCAAAAATCATGAACAATGGACTTTAAGGAGGCTGCCCGAGGGTTTATTAGGAGTTAGGGTTTGTTTTTCGAAAGGAGTTGAATATCAGAGGCTAGGATTATAAGGTTTAGATTTTTGGATCTGGTTTAGGTGCAAATTTTGTGTGATTTGCACTTTTTATGAAGAAGTTATAGGCGCCCAAAGTTAAGGTATTGATTTTGGACCTACTGTCACTCTTTTGGGTATAACTCACGCATACAGAAGGCAATTGAGGATCGGCGACTAGGATTGGAGAGAGCACTTTTATGGCTACACATTTTTTATACGATTGATAAAATCCAAGCTAGGGTGAAGGAGATATTAGAAGTTGAAGTCAGTGCTTACAACCTTAAGGGCAGTAAGTGACCCGCTTACATAGTGGTTACATTTTGAGCTATATCTTAGGTAATTTTAAAGATTTTTGACTCAAATTTTTTAGGAGTGTATATATTTATGTCACAAGATTATGTGAAATTTTTTTGTGGCATCAAGATTTTGGATTTGTGAGATATAAGGAAAATAGTGCTCGGGTGTCTCTGAGCTAGGATTTTAAGCACTTATTAGGGATTTTAAGATAACACATGATCGAAAATGAATTTATGGTTTATTCTTTCTTATAGTGAAACTTAAGAAGATTATCTATATTCTGAATTTAATTATATAGAAATTGAATAATTGGAGCAAGAGTTATTGGATTCTAAAGTTTAGCAAGAAATAAGTCTTTACAGGTGAATAAAGTTTTGAAGGATTTTTGTAGAAATTTGAATCTTTTTTGTACAAACTTACTTGAATACATGAGGGTTTACATATATAACTTCTCTTTTTTGATATTTTTATATTATTTGTTTTTTTTATTAAGGACAAATTACCTGTTGGATTTTGCCATCAAATTTCAAGTAAACTCTTTATAGCCAGGTACCCAATGTATTCCCAGATAGAAGGCCATATCATACGACAGTGTTCTCTAAAATCTTGACACAAATTGCGTCCTTCTATTTGATAAAATATCCTTTGGTAATCCATGATAGCAATAGATATTGTCAAAAAAGAGTTTAGTTATTTCTTCACCTGTGATAGATTTTATACATGGTACTATTTGTGCCATCTTGGTGAAATGATCTACAATCACGAATATAGAATCATATGAACTTGAATTTGAAAGATCCGTGATGAAATCCATAGAAATAGAAGACCAAGTTTGTTTTGGTATAGGTAATGGTTGGAGAAGTCTGTAAGGTCGATGACGAGGAGTTTTTGATCTTGAACAAACATCACACAACTGCACAAATTCTTTAACAACCTTCTACATTTGAAGCCACCAAAAATCTCTTGAAATTAGTTCTAAGGTCTTATTGTATCCGAAATATCCAACTGCGGAAAAGTTGTGACGAGCTTTAAGAGCACGTAGTCGTGCTGCAGAGTCTTAGCCCTAAGAAACACTGGGTCTTTTGTGCCTCTCGTTTCTTAAGTGCAAGAAGAGATTCATAAAGTTCATAAAACTGAAGATTTTACATAAAAACATACTTTATTAATCTTGCCATATTCTGCCTTTAAAAACCCGCCTTCAAATTTGCCCATAAATCCTAGGATATCATATCAATTGAAGCAAAATTTGAACACAAAGTACTTAAGGAAGTAAAGAAGCAAACCCCATAATCCTTTTGATTATAGCTCATGTGGTTGGAGAGAACCATGTTGTCAAAGAAACCCCTCCATGCTGCCTTTGATTCTGGACCCCCTTTGCTTCACACCTTCATTGCTCCTCATTATCAAAACCCCAAGTATTGAAATTTGGTAGGCTTGTTGCTTGCTTTATGTTGTAAACATCCTCCAATTTTTGCTCCAAAACTCCTCTTGGAAATAGAGTTATAGACTCTACTCTCCTCCTTTAATTCTGTCTTCTACCAACTCTGGATCCGACTACAAATTTCCTCATAATTCTTTAACCATAACTCCAATAGCAATCAGTTTTTTACACAACTTAATAGACTCATATATCTACAAACCCCAATAAATTTTACTCAAAATGCTACTTTGATCACAAAGATATGCTCCCCCAAACTTCACTGACTTAGAAATAGACCCCTATCACTTTGAAAGAGCATAACATTTTTTTTATAAGATAAATGAGTATCAAACTTACCCTCATCTCTTTCTTAACTTGCTTAGATCACGTCTATCAAATTTCACACTCAAATTCACTCCCCTAACTCCATTCATACCCAAAAAACCCACACACACACTCTGCCCATACAAACCCCAATTCTGCTTTCACTCTATTTCTCTTTTCACCTACATCCGGTTACAATTTCACTCATAACTCTTTGCTCAAAGATCATATTGACTTAAGATTTTGATTCAAAGTAGTAAACTCAATAAGAAACACAACCCCAACAAATTTTGCCTCTAAAGTCCAAATGGTTCTCAAGAGCCGAGGCCCGAAATTTAGTAAACCTCACTGCCCTAGTCTTAAACACCTGCAACTTTGACGACTCATATCTCCCTTGATACTTAACCAAAAGACATAAAAATTATTTCTATATGTTCCTTATCTTGTCTACTACAAACCCACAAAAAATTTCACTTAAAATCCTCTCTAAGCTTCTTCTACATACAAAAACGTCTACTGCCTATCAAAAGGAAACCCTATCTCTCCAAAAAGAACCCCCTCTTCTTCTTCACGACCCCCTTCTTGTCCTCCCGGCCTGGTCTTCCTTCTTCCCTTGGTCAAAGAGACACCTCAGCCATATCTTTCCACCTCTTCAATCCTTTCTTTTGGATTAATTTGAAGGAATCTCACTTTTTGAGGTAAATTTCTATTCTACCTTCTTACTATCATTTTTTTTTCTACCCACTTCTCTTCTAATTTCAGCCCACAACATTTAAGTTTAGATCTAAAATAGAAGAGAATAAAGGTAAAGTAGATTTAAGATAAAATAGAAAAAAAATCTAATAAGTAGAAAAAACAATTAAGATTAGATTAGAGATAAAAGAAAAGAACTACATCCTTCACTGCCAAGTCAAAGAAGCTTGTGTGGTTAAGTTCTTAGCTACTTTGGAGTTGACGTGGGTTCGAATCCACTTGACTTCACTGTAGAATTCCTTGGCTTCTTGACTTGGTACTGCTAGTGGGAATTTCAGCAGGAAATTAGTAGTTTGGCCTACCTATCATCCCTGAGCTTGTGATAAATATTATAACCTTCAAGATAATGTGGTTATAACCACAACCCTTTCTCTTTTTCATCCTCTCTTCTTCTAATCTTAATCTTTTTATTTTAACACATTCCTTTATATCTTTCACACTATGTTTTAATTTACAACATGACATCCACCCCCTCCAAACCTGCACATCCTCCGGAATGTGCCACCATTCATTCTTCATCTTCTCCATCCTCATCTTCAGTTTCTATGATATTTGTATCCTCCATTGATGTAGATGATAGCATTTCAAGGCTTTCAAATGAAAACCTGTCACTCCTCCTTCGAAATGTTTTCACCCGCTTACCTGCTATTGGATTTCTAAGTACAGTTCCATCTAATTCACGAAGTAAGTAAGTGCCATTTTCATAAACAGTGACAACAATATATGGTCCAAACCATCTTCGAGCAAATTTCTTCTGAGTGCTATGCTGATGCTCTAATGTACTATCATAAACCACCACCCAATCTCCCTCTTCAATAGGCTTTACCCGCAATCGATGTGTCTTATCAAACCTTTCCTTATTGTTAAGCCTTGCTTCTTTAAGTCTTTCCATTGCTTTTTGATGTGCCTCTGGTAGTTTACCAATTTGTTGTATTCGAAGTTCTAGCAACCGCTCTCTAGAAATTCCATCTTTCCAGGACAAATACAACCATGTAGGAATTGATTCTTCAATTGGCATAATAGGCTTTTGTCCCAACATAAGTTCAATTGGCATATAACCTGTTACTGTACTATGTGTAGTTCTGTCAGCCCATAAAGCATAAGGTAGTAATCTAGGCCAATCTTTAGAATTTCCTCTACAAGCTTTGACCAAAGCTTGAATGATTGGAGGATGACCTCTCTCACTCTTTCCATTTGCCTCAGGATTATATGCAGTTGTCAACTTTAATTTTACTCCATGCTTTTCAAAAAATGTTTTAGCTTCAGCAGCATTTAATTCTCCTCTATCAGCTCTCATTCTTCCTATGCATCCATATCGACTGAAAATATCTTCAAGAATAAATCTACACACTCTTTCAGTCTGCTTGGTCCTCAATGCTCTTCCTTCAACAAAATTGGATAGCTCTTCTCTTGCCAATACTAAGTATTTCATTCCCCATAATCCATTTGGCATAGTAACTAAGTCAATAACCCATTGAAAGTGAATAGCAAGAGGATAAGTAGGATGCAATTCATCACGATACCGGATCTTTGATTGAAATTGACATTCAATACATGAACTTACAAAATCTTCCACATCTTTGTAAAGTCCTTTCCACCAATATCTTTCTTTGATTTTTGTATATGTTGCCCAAATGCCTCGATGCCCAGCCCAATTTGTATCATGAAATTCCTTGAGAATTTGAAGTTTTGTGGATAAATCTCCAACCACTCTCAATGGAATCTCATCTTTTCTTTTTGGTTTCCTCCACAAAAATCCATCACGCAAAAGATATTCATAGGAATGTCTTCTAACTTCCTTAAAATACTTCTCTGACCATTCTGCTTGCTTTTGTAGAGTACTTAAATACCAACCAACATCTTTCAATCTACCTTCATATAATTCTTCCTTAAAAGAAAGAATTGTATCTTCTCTTTTGTTGGTGTTAACAAATACAATGCTATAGCTTTTGTTGTTGTCATCTTCATCATCATCTTTTGCAATCATTTCTTCATCTCCAATATAATTAGCTCTAGACAACATATCTGCTACAGCATTTTTCTTACCTTTAATATGTACTAGAATTGGATTAAGAGATTTGATAAAAGCTATCCATCTCAACATAGCAATATCTGGAATTGAACAGTTTGAAATCATACCAAGTAGAGGTAAACAATCAACTTCCAATACTACATTTGCTCCAATTAAATAATTCCTTTCAGCCTTTAATGTTGTGACAACTCCCCATAATTCTCTTTTTACTTGCGGATAAGCTCGTTGTCGCTCAGTCAAAATTCTTGCTCCAAATCTAGTTGCAAAACGTCTTCCATTGATATCATCTTGACCAACAGCCCAACCTATAGCAATTGGACTAGTATCCACCATCATCACCACTGGTTGACCATTTTCATAGTCAACTTGCTTTAAAATAGATGGAGATCTTAAAATATTCTTTAAAGACTCCATAGCTTCATTTTGATCCTTTTCCCACTTGAATTTATTTCCCTTCCGTAAGAGTTTGTAAAGAGGCTCTGATATATGGGCAAAATGTGGAATCCAAATTTGATAGAAAATACATGCCCCCAAAAATCTTCTTACTTCAGTTATACTATTACAAGGCTTCATCTTAGCAATAGCATCGATCTTCTCCGGATTTGGTTTTCTACCATAGCTTCCACATAAATGACCTACAACAATGATTTCATCCATTCCAAACTTTGATTTGTCAATAGATAAAGTTAGACCTACCTCTTCAAGTCTCTTCAAAATTTTCTCTACATCTTCAATGTGTTGTTTGACAAATTGCCTACAACCATTTTTATCAATTGTTGTATCCTTCACTTCTTCTTTACAACCTTTGATAGGAATATCATCAACAAAAGGTATGGTCTTTTCAGGTACAAATTCCTTTAAAATTTGATTCATTGCACTTTGCATATGTGCCACTGAATTGGTAGCTCCTTGAGGTAATGTGCACATACGAACCAAACCCAAAGGAGTCTTCATTGTTGTTAAATCTCTACTCTCTGCTGCAAGTTGAAATTGATCATATCCAGAATATAAGTCTCCAATTGAATATATTGCATGCCCCGCAAATGCCTCAGCAACTTCATCTACAATTGGTCCAGATCCTTTGTTCCTGATTGTCACACCATTGGCAGGTTGCATATCTTGAATAAACCTTAATGCTCCAGATTTCTTTGGCACCGTAAACCAGCGATTTGAATATGGACCCATGGATGGTTCTATAATCCCCATTTCCATCTTCTCCTTGAGCAATTTAATTAATTTTGGTAGTAAAGCTCTTGGAACCGGAATGGGTTTTAAATCCCACGGTATATGTGGAACTGTAAAGATCACCATAGGTGCTACCTCATTTGGATAAACACATCCTATTTCACTAGGTTTAGATGCAAATGCCTTTCCATGTTTTAAAAGCATGCTTTGAAATAAATACTTCTCAGGTTTATTTAAAAACTCACCCCCTCCAATCTCCAACTTGTCAAGTGTTTTTTTAGTGAATTGATGTCCAATTCCTATATAACTTCTTAATCCTGGCTCTTTTTCAGCTCGCTTGAAATAATCTTCAGAATTATCTGGTAGTTGAGTTGCTACTGGCTTTACTTTCTTTGCTACTGATTTATACTTGGCATTCACTTCAGCTTCATTTTTCCACTTACGGATATGAATGTCTTCACCATGGTCTTCCATAAAATGTAATATTTCTTTGTAAAAGCATTGATCATTGACTTCAACTATAATACCTCTATTATCCATAACCTCCTCCATATTTTTCAACCTTTCTAATTGATGTAGTAGATCAATCGGAAGTCCAATCCATTCTATTAATCCCGATATATTTTCTTCTTGTGAAATTATCCCCATTTTTTCAAAATTCTTTTCTATTTTTCTTATTTTGGCTTTATATTTAGAATCCATTACTCTTACACCTTTGAAATTCAAGATACTATGATCACTCAAACTCAAAATTCCATATCCATTCTTATATATATTGGGGAATACCTTAGTAAATATATTACCCGCACCCGCAGACCCCCATTCTCCACGTGTGCTTTCTAGAAATCCTGGAATCCTTCTTCAGTATCAAGAGGTTTTTCACGTAATTGATCTCTATGCCTCTTGCTTTCTGGCTTCACTGTAAGGAATTGTACTGAGTTCCTTCCGTCACAACTTCGAATCCTTGCATAGTGAGATCCATCATCTAGCACTTTAGTTTCCATTCTTGAAGCTGTAATATATGGTTGACCAAGAATAATTGGATATGTGCCACGATCTTGAACAAAGAAATTCTGCTCTACTTCCACATTTCCAATCCTTGTCTTCACCGCAGGACATGCTCCAAACAACCCTCCCTTTTCATTGTTCGCAGCTCTCAATATCCACCCATGATTGGTATCTATAGGCCATTTTTCTTTCTCATATATTGCCTTAGACATGATATTAATCTCTGAGCCATGATCTACCAAAGCATGGATTGTTTCATTCAAATTTTCAAGCTTAATCTGAGCTTCTGTAGTAGCTCTAGCCCAATAAGGATGAGAAAATCCTAAAACCTTTGCACCCTTTTTTCCATCACCATCATCAAAAGTGGCATAAGCATATACCTTTGCTTCTTTTTCCTCCATGTTGTGGTTGGTATCCTCCTTCTTCTTTTGAAGTTGAAGAGAAAACATGTCTAAAACCTCCTCTTCTAAATCAATAGGCATACCATCATTTACATCTTTTTCTTCAATCCCATGACTCACCTTATCATCCTCCACAATCATAATTCTTTCAAGGCTTGACTTACATTCAATAGAAAACACTTGGCCAATCTCTTCCTCCTCTTCTTTAGTTAAACAAGTGTCAATGGCACTTGTCATCACTGTCTCTACTGTCATTTGGCGTTTTCTTTTGATAATATCAATAATCAACTCATGGAAGTCTTTCTTTGCAATTCCTAAGACCTCCCGTAAGGTAAATTCAATTTTTGCATCCAAAATCCGTCCTTCCAATACTCCTTTCAAATCAATAGAAGTTTCAATATCAGATTGAAGCTTATAAGTAAGGCCTTTGGTTTTACCTTTTTCTATGTCCTTCTTCTTGTCCTTACCCTTTTCCATGTTATCTTCCACCCTTTGCTTTGGAGTTGATGCCTCCTTTGATTGTGAAGATGAAAGGGTATTTTGTGGTGGTTGATTTATTGTTGGGCCTTCTTTTGTCCTTTCTCCTGTACCACCACCTTTTCGTGTTTGCTTCTTATTTATTGGTTCTTCATCTTCATCTTCTACATTCCTTCCTCTCTTTACTTCCACATAGACATTTTGAAAGTCTTCATTCTCCCTTTCCTTGTCTAAAAAAGCTCTGATGCTAATTGCATCAACTAGATCATTCCATCCTGTTTTCTCTCTAATGGCCTGAGCTCCTCTAATCATAGTCTCATGATTCTCAGGATATAGAGCTTCAATATTATTTTCCCAGGCCACAATTTGATAAGAATCTGCATTACCTGAATCTCTTGACTTAGGCTTCATCATTCGATCTTCCATTAACTTTTTCATTCCACCTTTGGCAAAGTTAGTATCCAAAGGAAAATCTGTAGATGCATCTCTAATCCTTCCATCTTTGAAGGTAATGATGCCTTTCTTCATGGCATCAGCATATGATTCACAATCACTACGTTTATGATCAGAATCATCACACCAAATGCACCTCATGACATATCCCCTCTGTCCTCCAGAAGTTTGAGAGATACTTGGCTTTGTACTTCTTTTTAAAGCACTCATCTCCACTTTCAGCTCCTTCAATCCCTTCACCAATTCCTCTAGAGTGTCCTCATCAGAGCCTTACCCTTTGAAGAGTTTGATGGTATCATTGAAGATGTCCTTGTAGTTAGTGGTGTTGAAGCTTCCATCTTTATTCCATATCCCCTAGCCTTTACCCGCTGTTGCTTTGCAATAAGACTTACTGCATCCTCCAATTGTCTCCAATTGGTACTAAAACCTCCTTCAGCTGCTCCATCTTGAAGAAGAAGTAATAGTCTATCCTCCAAAGCTTCATTTGCAGCTTGTAGAAATAACTCTGATTTTCTCACTTCAAGAATCCTCTTCTCTGTTAATGAGAGTTGTCCAAATTTCTTTTCAAATTCTCTTAACAATTCACTTGGTCCCATATTGTTACCTGGTTGTTGTTCCACCCAATCAAAGAAATTCCTTTTGGACATCCTTTCTTCATCTTCATCAAAAAACTCATCTCGAAGCCTCTCTTCAAATTTAGCCCAAGTAATCTCAAAATTATTTTGATGAAGATGTTTCACCTTATCTCTGATCTCTGGTACAACTGCCAAGTCAAATGTCTCTATCATCTTCTCCTCTGAAATTTGATAGATTTCCATCTCACAAGTATAATTCCTTAAAAACTTTGAAATGTTCTTTCCATTGAATCTTTCATTCTTAGAAATAACAGCTTTCAAAGCTTTTGTAGCTCCTTGTCCAGCTGCATTGGCAACTTGTTGTCCCATAAACATTTGCATGGCCCTAAAGAACTCCTCTGCAAAGTTTTGACTACCTCCTTGAGCTTGACTACCACTGGTTCTATTATCCCCCATCTTGCCTTAAAAATCTTGAAGCCTTAGAGCTCTCTCAGTGGAAGCACCAAATGTCGTGGTGAGAGTCTTAGCCCTAAGAAACACTGGGTCTTTTGTGCCTCTCGTTTCTTAAGTGCAAGATGAGATTCATGAAGTTCATAAAACTGAAGAATTTACATAAAAACATACTTTATTAATCTTCCCATATTCTGCCTTTTAAAAACCTGCCTTCAAATTTGCCCATAAATCCTAGGATATCACATCAATTGAAGCAAAATTTGAACACAAAGTACTTAAGGAAGTAAAGAAGCAAACCCCATAATCCCTTTGATTATAGCTTATGTGGTTAGAGAGAACCATGTTGTCAAAGAAACCCCTCCATGCTGCCTTTGATTCTGGACCCCCTTTGCTTCACACCTTCATTGCTCCTCATTATCAAAACCCCAAGTATTGAAATTTGGTAGGCTTGTTGCTTGCTTTATGTTGTAAACATCCTCCAATTTTTGCTCCAAAACTCCTCTTGGAAATAGAGTTATAGACTCTATTCTTCTCCTTTAATTCTGTCTTCTACCAACTCTAGATCCGACTACAAATTTCCTCATAATTCTTTAACCATAACTCCAATAGCAATCAGTTTTTTACACAACTTAATAGACTCATATATCTACAAACCCCAATAAATTTTACTCAAAATGCTACTTTGATCACAAAGATATGCTCCCCCAAACTTCACTGACTTAGAAATAGACCCCTATCACTTTGAAAGAGCATAACATTTTTTTTATAAGATAAATGAGTATCAAACTTACCCTCATCTCTTTCTTAACTTGCTTAGATCACGTCTATCAAATTTCACACTCAAATTCACTCCCTAACTCCATTCATACCCAAAAAAAACCCACACACACACTCTGCCCATACAAACCCCAATTCTGCTTTCACTCTATTTCTCTATTCACCTACATCCGGTTACAATTTCACTCATAACTCTTTGCTCAAAGATCATATTGACTTAAGATTTTGATTCAAAGTAGTAAACTCAATAAGAAACACAACCCCAACAAATTTTGCCTCTAAAGTCCAAATGGTTCTCAAGAGCCGAGGCCCGAAATTTAGTAAACCTCACTGCCCTAGTCTTAAACACCTGCAACTTTGACGACTCATATCTCCCTTGATACTTAACCAAAAGACATGAAAATTGTTTCTATATGTTCCTTATCTTGTCTACTACAAACCCACAAAAAATTGCACTTAAAATCCTCTCTAAGCTTCTTCTACACACAAAAACGTCTACTGCCTATCAAAAGGAAATCCTATCTCTCCAAAAAGAACCCTCTTCTTCTTCTTCACGACCCCCTTCTTGTCCTCCCGGCCTGGTCTTCCTTCTTCCCTTGGTCAAAGAGACACCTCAGCCATGTCTTTCCACCTCTTCAATCCTTTCTTTTGGATTAATTTGAAGGAATCTCACTTTTTGAGGTAAATTTCTATTCTACCTTCTTACTATCATTTTTTTCTACCCACTTCTCTTCTAATTTCAGCCCACAACATTTAAGTTTAGATCTAAAATAGAAGAGAATAAAGGTAAAGTAGATCTAAGATAAAATAGAAAAAAAATCTAATAAGTAGAAAAAACAATTAAGATTAGATTAGAGATAAAAGAGAAAGAACTACATCCTTCACTGCCAAGTCAAAGAAGCTTGTGTGGTTAAGTTCTTAGCTACTTTGGAGTTGACGTGGGTTCGAATCCACTTGACTTCACTGTAGAATTCCTTGGCTTCATGACTTGGTACTGCTAGTGGAATTTCAGCAGGAAATTAGTAGTTTGGCCTACCTATCATCCCTGAGCTTGTGATAAATATTATAACCTTCAAGATAATGTGGTTATAACCACAACCCTTTCTCTTTTTCATCCTCTCTTCTTCTAATCTTAATTTTTTTATTTTAACACATTCCTTTATATCTTTCACACTATGTTTTAATTTACAACATGACACCGCAAGATGCTTCTATGAAATAAAACTAAAATTGGAATAAAGTAATAAGTCATACTTGATTTATACAACCACAAAACTTTGAACAAGTTCTATTAAACTTCTTTGTAAGGCTAATTCTTGGTTCTTTTGTAGCTGATATTGAATTACTATCTTAAATACATACATCTTCTAGTGAAGTAGACCTTAATGATGGAGTTCTTAAGATGACTTTCAATAATGGCTAAGGTGGTTTTAATCTTTGACCATTATATATGGTCACATAAAGTTCTTTATTTTGTTTAGACAAACTACAAGTACTACTCTAATAAATCTTAAACATGGTTACTATGATTTCTATTAGTAAATCATATTTTTTTACAATTTTGACTTAATCATAGTATTCAAAAATATCCAATTAACTTAAAAACCTTGTGGGGCTTTTAAATCTTATTCCAATTATTCATAATAGCCTTCTAAAGTAATAAAAAGATTTTTGCTAAAGTCTTCAAAATATTTACTAAAAATTCCTAAAAAATTCTAAATAAATTTTAAATAAATTCTAAAAATTCATTTAATATTTTTAAGATCCTAAAATCAATTTTAGACTATTTTATTCTACCTTGGTGATGTTTCATAATAATAAAATTAACTTAAATCAACTAAAAAATCTAATTTTTTACATAAATTATTAAAGAGTCATAAGGTTCTTTCTCATGCTTTTTTTACCTACTAACTAATATTAATGAAGTTCAAATAAGTAACACATGTAAATAGAAGACAAATTTAGACATTGTTCTCAATAATTAAATATTATTTATTATAATTTAGAGAAAATACTTAAATCAACTAAGATAATTACTTCCAAGACTTATTAAGACTCCATTCTTATGATTTTTTTCATAACAAGACTCTTGTAACGTATAAGACCTCCTAAATCCTAAAAAATACCTAGACAATCAAATAGACTCTCTAAACTTAACATTCTAATATCTAAACAACTTAAAATTTTTATTTTTAATAAATCCATCAATTAAGATATATTGGTAGAATCAATACATGATTAAAAAAATTTCCATTTCTTAAATTTTAGCTTTGCAATTTGGATTCTTTATTGTACAACCTATAGATTAATAATGATATATATTTAATAATCATCTACATAAATTTTTGAGCATAACTAATAATTTTTAAGATCTTATTTGAAAAATTAAAATCCAATTAAAAAGATAGTTTGATATAAATGACTAAAATGAACCTTAGCACTTTTTTGGTCTTAAATTTAATTAAAATGGTAATAATATGTGGCTATTACAATGTCAATACTTTCTAAACACATCAAAGAAATTTAAGATGATTACTTGTAAGCTTATTTTTATGTCTCTTATTGCTTTTGTAAAATTGAATATAAAAAATAATGAATTATTTTTTGATCCAAATATGTACAAGTAGATTATTAAAAATCTTAACTATTCAACTCTTACTAGACCATTTTTCAACTATATTATTGGATTAGTTAGTCAATTTGTTTGATTGCATAGGAAGCCACATTTCAATCCTATATAACATTGAAATGTGACTTCCTATAGAATATACAAGTATTGTAGCACTTCTATATTTTATTTTAATTATTTCATATTTTATTTAAATATCAAATATGTTAATATTATTTTAAAAGATAGTATTAACATAGTATTACAAACTAACTTTTATATAAAGTAGTTGTATAAAATTACCTATTTATTTAGATTTTGTAATTTTTTTTCTTTTTGCTCTACATTTATAAGTGGGATTAATATGCAGCCATTATTCTCTTTGTACAAAATTTTGTTTGTTTACTTTTTATAAATACTTTCTTTACAAATATTAGATTTTTTAAAAAATAAATAAATAAACTCAATAAAAAATCATACTTAGTTAATGAGGCTTTAAATCTTAAATCTAATATTATGAAACTTGAAAAAGAAAAAAACTTTTGGTTCTTTAATTGATGTAATTGTATTTATATAATAATTTGCAATATGAGTAGTTACTTAGAGGTGTACATTTGTTAAAAAATGTCTTGTTATTTTTTTAATCTTTTTAACTAATAACTCTTTATATTGGTTGTAGTGGTAAATAAAATTGATACATTATAAGTATCATTTTATTTATTTATTTATTTATTTTTTCATATTTTTTTATATTTTTTTTAAAAATTCTTTACTTCTACTAATTTTATAATGAGTATAAAATCTTCAATGAACCAAGATATTTCACACATATTTTTAAAAAATAAATAAATAAATAAATAAATAATATTATACAAATGATATCAATTTAAAAAGAAATAATCCATAACTTCTAAATTGCTTTAATGATTTTATTAAAATATTTATTTATTTATTTATTTATTTTTAAATTAAGCTTTAAAATTATATATATTGATCTTATTAAACTTTCAACAATTCAAACCTATGATTTTTTTTTTAAAGATAATCTTTTTATATATAGTTAAAAAGAAAGAAGAAGGTACTTATATATATATATATATATATATACATATGCATATATTTGATAAGAAAGTACTTTAATAGCTATTATCTAGTATAAAAAACTTAGAGATTCTTGAACCAAGATTAGAATACAAGTAAGGTGTTGACAAAACTAAAGATGACTTTAGTCTTGCTTACATACATACTAAATAATAAGAAAGCAATGTGAAAGTTCCTTCAAGACCACAAGGCTTGCAAGCCAAGTGTCTAAATTATTCAATGCTTAAGTTATGACTACTTAGATATAAGAAAATTTTTAGAAGTATCAATAGCTATATGAGACATCTAAGGTCATTTATACATTCAATTTGCACCTAAAATGATTCCCTGATGCTTTTTACATGCAACATTATCTACTTTACATATTTTTGTTTACTTCTATTTACTTTTATTTACTTACGTAGTATGGATATTTGTATCAATAAGATAAATTTTTAATTTTTAAAAAATTATAGATTATATCAATCAAAAACTTAATAATTTTTTTATTATTTATAATATTTCAAATAAAATTCCAACCATTATAAACCTCAATTTGAAATTAAAAAAATTCAACAATACTAATTATTTTTCTGTAGGCCTTGGATCATGATTTCTTATGCATTTGTAAGAATTATGAATTTTAATGTCTTAACATTATTTGCAATCTGTAATGATCTGTATTCTATCTTTATTTACCATTTTTCCTTTTCTTATTTCTCCTACATTAGTTTTAATACTGTATTTTTTTTCTTAAATCTCAAAACCAAAAATGGTGGCAAAGAAGCAAAAGTAAAAAGGAGAAGAATGTACAATAGGAGCGAGGCTTGTAAATGACACAATGCATTTGAACAAAATATTGAACCCTTGCATGATTGGATGTTTACAAGAACACCTATTTATTAAACATTATCCATGACACAAACATAAACATGAAGGATGCTGTCTTGCTCTGTTTCATGGACTTGAATGAACATAATTGTACTATCTATGGGTGAAATTGATTTTAAACACAGTAATTGCACAAAAATTGAGATTAAATTTTCCTAGTAATTTCATCAGTATGTTTTTCCTCATTTCCTTAGAGTTTCAGCTTCCTTCGACGAAATGTGCATCATAATCTAAATTGGCGATCTTTATCACTGAGGAATGATTAACTAAGTTCACCAAATTCGGATTTAAAACCCTAAAAGAAAGCCTACTTGAGCATTTGCAAAGGAGAAACAAAATTAGGAATTGATTGAAAGTGGATCAAGCCACAACACAAGACTGCAGATGACATCATTTGATGGCTAACATACCAGTTATAAGAATGCGGGGACAATATCGATTGCCACAGCCAAGTGGATGAGGAGAATGGAAGCAAGGTCAGGTCAGGTCAGGTATTGCAATTAAAAAGGATAAGGCCAGAAGCACGAATAAAGACAAATACTGACAATCATACCCATGCACGGGCCCCACACACAACGAAGTTCTGAAATACTTCAGTGTTCAAGGAGCGGGAAATCTCCTTAATTTTATCAAAATTAAATACACGCCCATGAAATAGTAGGTCAATGGATGGCAATGCAAAACCTTAGGAGTCCCACCTCAACCTATCATCAATCCCCCATCCATATATATTACAACTTCGTTCCAGAGTTTGCAGTTGAAATAGGAGCACTATGTCTTTGAAACAGTTCCCACATATGGGACAGGCATAACATTGTGAGCAGCCTCACAAACCTTCTGTATGTTAAGAACACATCACCTACTGCAGTACAATACATCCCATGTAGGCTTCCACAAGACTTCGAAGGGCATCAACAAAAACAAGAAAGATAAAAAATGAAAATACAACCAATTGAAGAGGATGGAAGTTCGAAGTGCATGGCAAGTTTATGGGGGTTATCCAGCTGCAAGAACAGAACCTCCACCAGCTGTTACCATGGATGCCATATCCTTCTGTGCGTCCACTTCCCTCTGTTGGCTTCCCTGTACATCCTGTTCAAGGTTGAACACACAACGATCAGATGAACCTGCCTCATGAAATATAAAGCTACCAACTCCAATCTAGTAGATCATCCTACTTGTTCACTTCGCATTATTTTCCTTGCACAAACCTGTAAAAATGCAGAAAGATCCTGACTAACTGAACTCGTAACAAAGTGGAAAAGCGAGGAAAAAAAGCACAGATAACCTACCACCCCTTGTGGAGCATTTTCTACACTACTCTGCAAGCCCACCACCTGGTGCTGCTGTTGCTGCAGGATGATCTGTGCCCTCCAGAAACCACCACATCAAAATGGCAGCTCAGCTATTCTATCAATACACATAATACGCATAAAGAGAAATATGAATTAAACTAATTTACACGACAAATCGAGTAAAATTTTGATGTCTAATATGGTCACAAGCGGCAACAGTCCAGAAATAGAAGCATCAATCTCCGTTTATCTAGCTCACAGTGCAGCGAATGTGCTTACTTGCTGTGGATGAAGCATGAGTTGCTGCTGCCCTCCAGCAGCAATCGAAAGGTTCTTGGACAGATCCCTCAATACACCCTGTGGACATGAGATGCAAAGTTTCATCAATTATATTCATGTAATCGAGGAAGTTAACTTATATATAGTTGTAAGATCTCATCGTAGCTTCTGAAATCAAAGAACTTTCCTGAATCCACATACCTTGTTAGCCCACATAAGACCACAAGCATTGCATAATGTGCGAGGTCCAGCAGGTCCTCGTCGCATCATTGGAGTGGACCGCTCACCAATTCCACAATGTACACACCTACAATTATGTAAACGACAAAAAAAAAACAGTTTAAAATAAATAAATAAATAACATTATCCCCTAACCACTAAACCCATCAGTGCCATTTTGCAACACAAAAACTGGAAATAGCCTGTTGAGCTAATCATCCAAGTAGAATCAACTCGAAAAGAACAATATGAGAGCGCATGAAGCACTAAAAACCAGGAAAGAAGAAAAAAAAAAAAAAAAAAAAAAAAAAAAAAAACGACATACGTGACTTCTGGATGATCTCCCGATGCTACAGGCTGTCCAGGGGCTAGGGTACCATCCCAGTTAGCAACAGGTGCACCCTCTTCCTGGGTTGGTCTTGAAGAGGCAAACTGGCCTTTCTTGCGCTGCATCCTGAATATAATCTTGAATTTGAACTCATCAGAAACACACCCTACTGAAATAAAAAAAAAAAAAACGGCGTTCTAAATGCAATTTACTAGAATCGAATACCGCAAATCAACTGTACTCGATGAAGTGGGATCGAATTAAAAGATTTGGCTGCCAATACGGGAATAAACCAGGGCTAGTAAACCTCCAGATTTTTCGATCTGCTGAAAAATATGACATGCCCCAATAGGGGAAATTCTCAAAAATTTATGAGCAAGCTGGTAGGAAACATGTTGGATCACCACAATAAAACTACCTTTGGGCAACTTCTTTCCGAACAGTATACCGAATCTTCTTATCATAACACCGCTCTTTGCGCTTCTCCCGAAATCTTGTCAAAGATGCTAGCCTTTGTGGCATGTTCATTCGTGCCGGTAGCTCTGTCAGTCCCTACATTGAGCAAGTCAAAGTACTCGTTCTCAAAATTGTAAATAAGGACATCCGAGTCGAATCAACAAGACATACACCTTCACTAACAGAGGAGCAGTGCCTAGAAAAGCAACGAAGTATTATATCCCCAAAGAAAGAAGCTATATTATTCAACCAACTGCAAAACAGCATGTGCCATTATATTTAAGGAAGACATGTCTAGCGTAATACATGGAAAAGTTATACAAGCTCTACCTTGTGATGATGGCTGGACACATTGACACCCGACATGCCTGGAGGTATCTCGCGGCCGCCCAATAAAAGCAGCACAGCCTGGACCTGTAATGCAAATGCAAGTAAACTCACCCAATCTGACTTGATACATTCTCATGTGTCTACGAAGTCACATCAATTTCCCTGTTGCGGAAGAGAGAGGACATACACGAGTATTACTTTCTAGGGATCACACAAAGAATAATTTGAACAGTTCGAACTCAATGCGGATTACTGAAGCAATACATGAAAGATTACCTTCTCAGGAGGCACGGTGTCAAACACATAGACTTCACCCTGATAAGATAAGGTGAGCTGTGTGGAGCCCTGGGTGCGTACAGCCAGGGGAGTAGGACCATCACCCGGGTTGCCACCGCCATCAGAATGCATGTCGGCCTCATCTAGACCCTCCTCGTCTCCAGCATCATCGTCATGCTCTTCCGCTTCTGCTCCATTTTCCTCCTTATTATGCATCCCGTGCCCGTGATGGCCATGATGATTATGAACCTGATCGACCTCTAGATGACCCTGGACTTGTTGGTCCCCCCTAGCCTGCCCGTGCCCTTCTGATTCGCCATGGCCATGCACGTGCATCTCACGCATGGCATGCTGTGCCCAATTGAGGTGATCTCCGTCAGACATCCCTCCTACATCTACCCCCTCAGAGGGCATCCAATGTTGATGGATGCGCGCTTTGAATTCTTGGATAGCGTCCTGTGCTACCGAGCGCGAGTCCTAGATCTGTCGTCAGCTGTTCCGTGATGGACCATGAAATACCCAACTACCAAGAGAACGTAATGCCCACTACAATCACCCACAACTAGTCCTACATGTATCATCTCATTGACGACACAGAGACCTGCATCCTTGACTAACGATTGTACTTCCACCTGCCAGACCATGCCAGAAGCCGGATATGAACTATCAGAAACAGATATAAGGCATTTCGCAGGCAAAACCAGGCATACTCACTCGCAACCAAACGGAATCTAAAACATAACATGATCAGCAATCTGAGACGAAATACGTTCTTAAGAGGAAGAAACAACCGCGGCGGGATTTGCATCCACCTAAAGAAGACAGTGTGCTGCAGATGACTACTAAAGTGGCTCTCGTGCGAGTGTCCTTGAGGGCATTGAAATATGCATCCCAGCAATAAATTTGATTTGTGGACCAGTATAATAAGGATTTTTAAAAATAAGATTTAATTTTTTTTTTTAAATGTCAATCCTCCCTAAATTTCTACAGAAATTTCAGCAGAAAATATTAAACGTTAATCCCGGCCAAACATCCGCGTCAAGTGAAAAACTAAAAACAGACTATGATCAAAGAATTTCAGAGGAGAAAGTTACAACTCAAGATCCTGCCAGATGAGGTGACCTTCATGAATGGACGTACGATTAATCTAAAATGAGACAGCGGCATAATGCAAAAGAGCGCTAAATATTAAACTCTAGTTCCCACTCAACCCTAAACTGAAGCTACGAAACGAACGATACTTCTGGGTTGTATTGTTATCAGAGCATCAACACAATCAGAATAAACCTAACGATATACCCTGATCACACCAATTTATATTTTACCCTTTTCTAACACAGCCCGACTAAAGCTCACTCGGCACAGTCTGCGACAGCTAGCACTCGTGTAGAAGGGAAGGATTACGGCATTACCAAAGGAACCACCCATCCTAATTGCCCTATTCCATTCCCTCTTGTACCACAATCAGCCACTGAAAACCCAGACTGACTTCGGAGCAAAGCCTCGCCCACTCGAAGACCGAAACACTCAACCTCCTATTATCCCCCTATAGAGCGAGGAAAAAGAAAATTCTCCCTCGTAAGCAACCACGTACCACAACGCCATTGCTGGGCCATAGCTGACGCCGGCACGGCTGCTGCTTCTGCTGCTGGCGCACTTGCCCCCTCGTACCATAAAAACCATGTCCAAATTGGGTATAATCCACAATGCGACCACTTCCGACGGAACTGAGCACAACCCAACTGCGCCTGGTAAATCCAAACGCGACGCAACGCTGCGACAACCCTCTCCGGCGACGCAAAAACCGATAATCTGGAGCGCGAGCACGGATTGCAGACGCAAGCAACGGAGGAGGAGGGAAGGCTTCCAAAGGCACTGGAAAAGGAAAAGGAATCGCACGCAGAAAGACGGGTGCTGGGTCTTCCCATCCTTCCGTTACTTTTCCCCCCTGGCCCACTTTTCCGCTAAATTTTCCTGGCAGTGGCACCTCGACTTTTCTCCTTTGGATTCCAGATGTCGGATTTGCGAGGGGCCCCGGGTTGGCATGTGGCTTAATTTCGTCACCTGATATAGCCTCTCGTCTTCATCTACATCTACGTTACATGCTTGATTTCTTTATTCGAATCATTCGTTAGCTACTCCTTCAAAAGGACCAAAAACATAAAACACCATTTCGATGTGTCATAGTTTAGACTAATTCCCTTTTTCTTTTTCTTTTTTTCTTCTTTTTGTACAAAAATATTTTTTTCTCCCTTTTATTATGTTTTTTTTGTTGTTCAAACATTGTCTTGATTTTTATGAAATTGTTAGTAATTACACTACATGAGCATCTAAAGAACTTTTTAATAAATAAACTGAAAATAGACATTTATCAAACTCATTTAAGATGTTTAAAAGAATTGATGTGTTTAATCAATAATTAACCATGTAAAAAAATTTAATAAATTTTTTTAATCTTTTATTGTATAACACTATTACTATATTTGTCTTGGAATAAGATATTTAAGATTTATGAATTTTTTTCAATACCACGACTATTTGCTGTAACAGATACTATTGCGTGTTTTTCAATTGCAATCTTTCTCAGAACAACTCTCACATTCAATAGACTTCCAAAAGACATTGATTCACATCGCAAACTGCAATTTTTTAACCAAGGTTTGAAAAAAACATACATTTGGAACATTGTAAGAACTCAGAATCAACTCATTATATCTAATAGTCACAAATGTATGGTAAAGAATAAGTAGAAAGTAGAATGAGCTATTACTATTACCAATCTGATGAAATAATAGAAAGAAGAGCACAGATTCATTGATCATGGCAAACATAGAATCACACACATACCATTCTGAAGCCTTCTTTACAAAAAACAGTGTTCTGGAGTCCACAGGATCATTCACATGCCGTTTCATGAACATCTCAAAACCAATAAAAAGAATAAGAAGAGTAGAAGGAATGCCTCGAATTGTTCAACATATTTCCTTCAAGCAAGCTCAACTCATGAGCAGCTTCATGAGTGGAATGTGAAGTTGAGCATGAATGCATCTGCCTCTAAAGAGATTGATGGTGGAAGTAATGCATCAGACTGGCACTCTGAATGGCATCACTGGTTTTGATGCCAGTCAGCTGTTGACAGAGCTTTTTCTTGAACAATGTGCGCATCTTTCTTTCGGCAAAAGTCAGCAAAAGTGGAAGTAAATATGTGATGAGAAAGCTTTCTTTCCTCTGCTAAGATGCCGTTGCTTGCAGGCAATTGGCAGCATCACCATGAATTTCTTCAATGGTATTCGCACATTTCAGACTGGGTGAGCTCATTCCAAGAAATTAACCAACATCGACAACATCGACAATGTCTAGGATCAGAATCTCCGAGTCGAAGGTCGCAATCTTTCTCTTCTTGGTCCCCACCAGAGCCTCGAAGCCATTTGCACACCATTCGTCGTTGAAGACCTTTCAGAACTTCACTTGCATCAAAGCGATTGCGACGCTGAATCAGCCAACCGGGTAATCATGCATATCGTGAAGAGGATTAGCTGAATACAAACGGCAAACGCTCAGAAGTATGTAAACTACTTATGTGCGCACTTAGCGTACGGCAGCCATTGCCATATTTCAGTGTAATTGAACGCTTCGAAGATTTATATCAGCAACACGGGTAAGGGCTCTGCATTAACACATTGCTTGTGATCATTCAAAGCTCCTCGAGGAACCGAAAAACCGAAACGTTCAAGTCCCAAGTCTTTCTTCGCATCTTGGTATCTATTCTACATGAAACCTATAAAAGCTTGAGGTCATGCACAAAGCTTTCGGATCGCAGATTAACTGGAGAACCTCATGGATTAGTTACATTAGGTGTGAAACGGACAGTCGCGAATTGGACTACGCAACGTGGGTACAAAATATGATCAAGAATGCAAAACCCACCCTCTCAAACCACACTCAAAATTAACAGACACCAAGAGACCTCTGCGATCTGGTGGAATGCTCAGTTTTAGTGGCAAATAGCCGCAGATGACATCGTTTTCGCGCATCAGGTGCGGAACCAACTGGCGGCAGTGGGTGGCGGGGTTCAAACGCCAGGAATTCCCATACCCGTGGGAGACACTGTGCGAATTTTGTAGCGCTCTTCACAAGAGCTCCCATCCGTCCTCGGTCCTCATCCTTCCACGTCTGCCGCTTCCTAAGTTCACGGTTAGGCAACATTTCGTCACCTTCCTTCCCACTTCGCCCTCTCAACCCAAATTCTGCTACTTGCCAATATACCTTCCGACACCGTGTCTGTAGGTCCTCCCCTGAATGACGCAGATGCGGAGTACTCACACGTTCCTGCGGCCATCTGCGACCTGCTATAATGCTCAGGTTTGTTCATCATTTTCACGCTCGCATTTTGGTATTTAAGGAGATGAGTTGGAGTGCTGAGGAGGACCCATTGTGTGGCCATGGAGATTCGAGCAATGACTTCATGATCCGCAACAATTTTTATCTGTATTATTCTTGTGTACTTTTTATGTCAACCATTCATAAATTTTGTTGTAGCAATGCGTAAACGTCCCAAGAAGTGTTGATAAAGTTGCAATTTCGCATCATATTGGCCTTTGACCGGCGCCAACGCGACTGCGTGAGAAATTAGGCGGAGAACATTTGTTTGATAATGTCTGTAAGTCGGTAGTATATGGATTTTCTGTCGCGATTGCTATGGCGATCATTGAGAAGGGACACGTACATTCAAGAAGGTTGAGCATACAAGTTTTCGGGAAAGAAGAACTTAGGCCAATCTGAATCTTAGAGCCCCAGTTAAAATGCAGAATTGGAAATCCAGTTTGGGTAGTTTGTTTGTAAGTTTACTTGCGTGTGTTACCCCGGAATGATCTCGCAATCGCAGGCGGTCGAAACGTAGTCTGGTGAATTGTCTACATAGCCATTGCATTGTGAACTTGACACCTTCTAACAGACAGATTTTGATGTATTTACTAGGTGGTGGACGTTGGAAATGTGCCACTACTTTCTATGTTACAAGCTATGGATCTGGTTGTTCAAAGTTTTCTACGAGGTTTGGTCCTTATGCTCGTCTGCTAAGACAAAATGCGCTTGGTATAGATTTTGGCGTTAGACATTTAGTAGATGAAAATCATGACTAAGCTGATGGCTCATGTCTGCAGCCGCTTGTTTGGGCGAGTGTTTCTGAATTAGAGGTCCTCGCAACCTGTCTCTGAGCTAATGTCAATGGCGAGAGACGTATGGCGATGGTGTAAAGTTCATCAGAAGTGGCTCCAAGGTCCGAAACTACAAAACTTGAGTCACGATTCATACTTATGTGAGAGTATTACGAACAGTTTACCTTTCAACACTGATCTCAGTCTAATTGCAGATGTGAACGCCTGTGTGACACAAGAAGGTTTAGAGCATGTAAAGACCGATTCAGCACCACGTTCCTTCTCACCCTCATCAAGATCTGTATTCTCCAGCAGGCTGGATTGCATCGAGAGCAGTGGAAAAAAATTACACAAAGGAAGCGTAGCTGCATCCAACCGGTGGCGAGACGATAGCAATACCTTAGATCCGGTTCCCCATTTCACCACTAAGAAGGACAAGAAGCAGGGTTGTTCTCAATCTCAGGAACCTCTAATGTCTCTACCCAAAAGTTTAGGAACAGGCTTGCAAGAGTGTTCCCCTGCTCCAGCCCTCCCTACAGAAGACCTTGCAGATATTGCGAGTGTCTGGCCGCAGACATCCGCATCAAGATACAGGAGACCGGTCAAGTGGCTGTTTGCAGAGGCTCCCATGCAAAGTACCAGATTCTTTTCACGCCAGATGATAGATGAAGTGCTTCAAAGTTTTAATTTTTTCGTTCGACGTTGGCAATATTGCGAAAGGACTTTTTAGCGGCTTCCCTCAAGCCTTTTGATTTTTGCAATGCAAGGTGTACAAAAGCCTTACAGCGCGAAGCCCCTCTAGCAGCACTTGGAAATAACAATGGGCTATTTTTGTGTGCAGATAATTTTCGTCAAAGTACTGGCGAAATCGACAACTGGGTAACCGTGTTCAGGTGCGTTCGTTTTAGAATCTAAATCCGTTGCCATATACATATGTGCGCGCGTGTATGAGTGTGTATGTCGATATCGTCGTGTCACAGATCAATTCAGTCAGGACATGGGTGCCTTTTGGAAGAAATACGTATCTCTTTGTTGTGCACTCTGAGAATATAGTAGTGTAGATAGTTCTTTGTATAAATTGGAATCTAAGTGTAGATCATCGACAGCATAAGCTTCACTTGACGTGTTTGTCTGTCACATTTTAAAAGAAGATTGCGGGCATCTCTCTTGATTTTTGGGAATACTTTAGGTGGTGAATGTTGTGCCATGAGGTTGAGCAGCACTTGGGCATCCCAATAGTAATTCAATTGGAGCTCATTGATGTTTCATACTGACCCCTTGACTTGCAGCTCCATCCCAGATCACGATCCTGGAGGGGGTCCTGACAGGTGATAAACTATTGTCTGATTCTATGGCTATCATTCCACTACACTGATGTTCTTCCACACCGTTGCATTGTTTTTTGAGTGCAATCTCTACCTCCAATTACTTTTAAGAATTCATATCACACGCCAAGGGCATAATTCACATGTCAGTGTTACATGACATGGTTAATTGTCAGCACCTAAATGAGCCGCATCACCGGTAGTCTATTAACGACTGTGAATTGGAGTTGGAGGACAGATTCGACACCAGCGAACCGCTGAACGTGATACGGGAGTTTGAGAAGTGCGGGACGATTGTAGAGCGAGTCTTTGGACCTGATGGTGCGAATTGGATCCAGCTTCAGTATCAGGTCTAATTTAGATTCTCAAATTGAGGTCAAATCGATTAATTTAGCATGCTCCATTAATCCATACATCCAATCACCGAACACTCGCCATTTACGTAACTTATTCCATGTGGGCTCCGCCATTTGCTAACCAGTTTGAAAGGTGAAATGGCTAGCAGAGTTCACAAGAAGCAGGCCAGGCATTGATGAAGAGTGGATTGAGATTGAAAGGGGGCACAACAGTGATATGTCGAAATTTGGACGAGAAACAGCGCAAACAGTTGCTGCTTGCGACGATCTCCAAGTCCGGCAATCATTTAGGGCCCGGACCATCAAGTTCCTATCTGCCTAAATCCCATGGGTCCGTCGACGGGAATTTTTCGGAAGAGGAACTTCCCAAGTCCAGCCTCTCAAAATTTGTCGACCTCGTCTTTGGTAATCAAGGCTGTCATAATTTGTCCTTCGATATTAAACACATAATGCTTTAATATCATATCAATAGAACGATCGATTAGCTTTACGATTGTTTGGGCTGCAAGTCAACGTATGTAGAGGTCAATCATTTCAGCTAAATGTCGCTTTATCTTCTTTTTTTCCCTTTCTTTTTCTTCTTTTTTTGCACTGCAGATAGTGATCGATATTTTCAGATTTCACCAGCTGGGTACATCATACCAATTAGGTTCGAGCCGGGCTTGTACAAGGAGCTCTTCAAGTCCCAAATTCACCGTTGCGACGCTTTTGTGACCCCGCAGTGCGACCCGGCAGCCAATCAACCTTTGTTTTTCGAGTACCCTTGGAAGCCAACAGATCCATGTAACTACACGCTAAGGAAAATTGAGGAGCTGCAAGATCAGGCTCTGGAAGGTCTCGCCAGTAGCATGCCTTCTCAGGGACTCACTTCCCGCCCCACTGGTAAAACATGCTGCGATGAGAACACATGGAGGAACAACGATCTCGTAAACCACTCACAGATGTGCCACTATAGAGACCTAAATGACCGTGAACCACTACCAAATCCTGACTTCCCTAAGAAGCCGGAATTGCGTGCGAGCGAGGACTGACTCCGCTCAGGTGTGGAGAATTCCCCCTAGCCGCAGGTGAGCTCGAATTTGGTGAAGAATGAACTCATGGGTCATCTCCATCACAACATGGTGGGGATGGGGCTCGCGAATATTCACATGCGGCACAACAAACGGGATGGAAGCCGGTGCAAAAAAAGAGGACATCAATTGCTCACGGATAATAACGTGAGAAAACTCGAAGAGTTGTCACTGTTTGATATTTACAGCAAATTACATACGGAAACCAATCTTATGGAATCCAATCTCGGCTCTACATCGTCTATTCAATCTCTGAGTGGATATATTCTTTGAATATGAAGTTCTTCTCACCTTCCTTGAGTGTGTATGCTGCTACTGCACTTAGCACTGATCCTGAAGCTAAGAGTGCACGGATCACCATATCAGCTGGCACTCCAGCCGCAGCAGCCAGCACGATCGTGCTACCCCAGAAAATTTTCTGCCATAGCTGAAAACCTTTTTGCGCATTCCGACACGAGGAGCACTTCAACGTGTGCTGCTCGTAGCGATCCAGCATCTGCCGCTTCGACAAGACCGTGGAGGGAAGAGGCTGATCGGTGCGCGCTTCAGGAAACCACTCGGGCCCACCCTTGCCGTGCCTCCTTAGCCAGTTCCGAAACGCCAGCACGAAACGATCGGCCTGCGTGGGTGTGAACGTCAGCTTCCCATACTGGGCATTGATATCACCGTCGTGCGCCAGAAAAACTTTCTCCTGGCCTTGCAGCACGATCATGTCGCCGTCGTATACCTTGTTGGAGGTCCAATGCTCGTACCATCTCGGCATGAGCTGCCACCATTTGTCTCCAGGCATCAGAAATTGGAAGAAGTTGCGAGCGCTACATACGATGGAGCGCGTCTTCCCGGGGGCCATAGGAATGTTGAAGGAGCATATCAGAATCTCCCACTTCTGATCCCCGAGGATGGGAAGCTTGACAGGCAACTCAATTCTGCAGCACACATCCAATTCATTTTAGAATTGACAGGAATCGATTGATGACGGACTGTTCCACCAAGATACACATTGCAATTGATCAATCGATCGATTTATCCGTCGAGTAAGGAACGAGGTATTTGAGTGCAGTAACATACTTATTGTAGTAGTAGCAAGGCGGGTAGAACCCAGTGCTGATTGTGGGGGTGTCGTTGTTGGCTCCAGCGAACCCCCATGACCCACTCTTATGCACCTTAAAAGGTAATGGCTTCGCTCTGTCCCTCCTCCCAGTCACCTTGTGGTGGGCGAAGTCGATATGAGAGGGATCCGAGACATTCTCCATCAAGGTGTCGTATCCGTAGTACAAATCTCGCTGGATTGTCACTGTTGAGTACTTCGGATCGCTGAACTCGGGCGGCAACATTGGCGGTGAGGCTTGCGAGGCTTTCTCCCATCCCTTCTCATCTGGCCACACAAAGAGCAAGCCCTGAGAGACTTGGGTGGGATATGAAACTGCACACGCACGAGGGGAGAATTTGGCCTTAGATTCGGGCCCCGAGGTCGCTGCCTGCGGAATGGCACCGCAGCTGCCGTCTCCCTTGAACGACCATCCATGGTAAGAGCACTGCAACATTCCAGATTCGTCCAACCTCCCCTCCTGCTCATTGCCAAAAAAACCACTTTCTAAGTCTTCATATTCCAAGTTCCAGAATACTCGTCGTGCAAATATATATTTAAATCTAGAGGGAAAAAATGGAAAAACAAAACAAAACAAAACAAAACAACACAAGAATAGAAAGTCAACAGAGGGGACTGACAGAGAGGGGTGCGAGGCGGTGGGGACATTTATCCAGAAAAACGCGCCACTCTCCTTGTGGATCCTTCCAAACCACGAGCTCCCTACCGAGGAGTTGGAACGGGGTGGGCACAGAAGGATCCAAATCTTCAATCAAGGATATGGGGTACCAATGGTCGCGCCACACAAACGCGTCGTCGCTCTGCCCTTGCTCCGGCTGCTGCTCCTCCCCGCCGTCAGTTCGCAGCGCTTCTTCCATGCCTAGGCTGGGCTCCCCCTGGCTCTTCGACATGTCGGGATCCACAGGGGGCCGCGGTGGAGCCATCGTCATCACAACGGGGCTGGGTTTTCGTATCCCCTTAACCTTCACAGCCCTCGACGCATGGTTCCTGGACAATCGCAGGCTGAGATTCTTCGATGGAGAAAACAGAGCAGAGCTGGAGGAAGCATAATTTCTTGCAAGAGGCAAGGAGCAAGCTCTTCGCTCTTGATCAGTTGGGGCGTTTGCTGTCGAAAATTCAGACCCTCGGAGACTCGCCACCGGACTTGCGTACAACGCGACGGTCGCTGCTGCCATGCTTGCAGATCAATCCTCAAACCGATCTCTTCAACACGATCCTTCCACTACCAAAACCAGCTCACGCTTTCCAACAAAAAAAACAAAAAAATAGTCCTCTCAACGGTCTTTCTTCTGCAATCCTGTATGTAGCAATATCGTTTAGCATGAAACTTTCCGATGATTCTGCAGGGTGCAGGCTTTCACAGCAATTCCCTGTAATCGATTGACTGTCTTTGAAGTCGAAGCACTGCATCAGTCCTAGATTTGTACAGTCTAACTTTCCGATCACCCAACCAGCCAAGAATGTCTTCCTGCTCACGCAATGCCTTGCCTTGCAGAGTCGACAGATCGGTCGGTTGGTTGCTACCAGAACCAACGTGACTAGGAGATCCAACTCCTCCAAGCATTGATACCGTGGAAACTTCGGGCCGCGCCCAGCAAGGATGACCTGGAAAGTGTTCGTGCAACAAGCGCACAAGCTCATGACTCCGAAACACGGACCCGTGACACGCAACCAAGCACAAGGCCAATGAGAAGCGTGGGGCAGGCGATCCTTCTCCCACATTTGCCAGTTCGCACGTTTGCACCTCGCCTTTTTCCAATTCGCGGCGAGCTGCGAGGGGTGGTTCTCGCGTCGTCGATCAGGCGGCGATCATCGCGAGGCATGTCGAGCTCCGCTCGATAGACCCGGACTGCGGGATAAAGCTGTGATGTCGCGTCTCTTCGGCACCTGATCGAACGAACAAACAACGAACGAACGGACGAGTGCAATGGACGTCGTCGCTCCACCGCAGAGGTGGTTGCCACGAAGGAACCCCGCCGGATGCGTGTTTCGCCACGTCGGATGCATAGTTTTTGACACCTCTCGCCCACTTGCAATGCTCCACGTCGCTTCCAAATTCTTAATTGCCCCTTAGGGGTAGAATCCAAGAATTTATTGCCCTGATTTCTTCAATAAATTAAGGACCATTGTATGGCTTCTTTATCAATTTTTCAATCTATTATTGCATGAGAAGGTTAGTGGACGTGAAATTTTAGAGATTTTCTATAAGATTTATTTATTTAAAATTGTTACATGAATCAATATGGGGTGTCACAATAGGAGAATGGCTTCTACAAAAATGCTCAGAGAATGGAGAAGCCAATAAGAAAGTACAAACATAGAATTCACAAGAGAATGTCATAAACTAGAAGTATAATTTTAAAAGCAAGTATATGCAACCATTATGAGGGGTATTATCACCTCTTAGATTCACTCTTTAATCATTGGTTATATGAGTTTTCTCAAAAAATAAGTTTTATACCATTCTCCTACTCTAATGCATACATATTTTAGTTAGTAAAGTACACCAAAGGTGATTGTCTTAAAATTATCATTTAGAAAAAGTGATTTTTAAAGATAAAGTAAGAATTTATTACAAAAGAAGTTTCTTTGTGTTCACTACTATCTTTTTATTGAGTTTATCACTCTTTTTCATAATTTAATAAATATTATTTTTACAGTGTTTGTCATTACTCTCCTTATTACTTTGTATATAAATGTTTCCTACTCTTCTTCATTGCCATTTTTTGAATGCTATGTAGTAAATGCTTTGCATATTAATTAATATTTGATATCAAAATTTTATTTTATTTATTTTATTTTACTTTGGTAGAAATTAATTAAAATATAAATGTTTCTTATGGCTTAATACCATTATAGGGTGAAAAATTGCTATGACATTATAAAAAGAAGAAAAAGAAAAATGTATATAACACCATGTGACAACATGATTTTTAAACATGGTTAGTTTTATACACAAAATTTCAAAAATTTGAAGTATATTTTGAAGGTTTGAATTCTTAAAGTAAATAAAATATTACATCTTATGTATATTATCTATATAAATTTTTAAAAAGATGTGATAATACAATGTTAATGATGGTTTTTACTGGATATTCACCAAAATACAGCATAAAATTCTATTTGTTATTGAATGACGTTGTACTGAGTTTTTATTTTTATAAATATAAAAATATCCTAATTTTAGAGTTATGTATTTTTATTCCTACAAACAATTAAAGTTGATCATTGTGATCATTTTATAAAATAATTAATGTCACTTATGAATGTCTGTTTGGATTTTATAAAACTATTTATTTATACAATACTATTGTATACTATAAAAAAAATAAAAAATAGATAATTTTAACATTTATTTTTAGATTATCTATATTAAATTCCATAGAATTTTAACTAATAAAATTTTAACTAATAAGTATGGTACAATCTATTTTTATACCATTTATCAACTATTGAAACTACAATGCCTATGCACATATTACATAGTTTTTGTAATTTGAAAACATAGATTTTGTCATATGTTGCATGATTTTTTTTTAAAAAAGAAAATTTGATCAGTCAACCAAATTACTGACTACTTAAAATTTGGTTAACAAATCTTTTTTTGGAATTCCAATTAGGGAGGTTTCAATTAAATTGTATTCTCAATTTAATATTCGCAATTTTAATTCTCAAAAATTCAATTGGATGAGTTTTGTATAAATTTGTTTTTTTGATAGACTTAGGTTCATAACATTTGAAGCCCAACCACTCCTTATGTGTTACATTCAATGAAAGCATATCTATTATATAACTCACAGAGCACGACAACTCAAACAAGGTCAAACTGTACCCATTTTACGAATACTTTACAAATGTACTTCACCGTTCCACTTTTCTATAAGATGTGCTGGAAGCAGTCACCGATGCATAGCCCTGAAAATCTGTTATTCATATATTTTACATGCCTATCTGAACACCACCGCGTATGCCAAATCACTGACTACTTACACTTCATGAGTTAGTCTAACAGAAATCCGCATTAACAGGTTCATAGTAAAAGGCAGCATACCGAGTGTCATTGTCAGCAAATTTTATTTGAAGAGACACCTGCTTGCCAATCAGCTGGTGAGGGCAGCCTGAGCCTGGCCCCGGTAATACTCCGATACGGTTACTGGCTTTGCTCCACCGTAGTTGTCAAGGAGGTAGATGTTCACAATGTCAAGCTTGTAGAAAGTCCATTTGTGCCACTTCGGCCAGTCTGCATGTTCAGCAATCAATTCACACATCCTTACCAATTCACACATCCTTGACTGTACCATCAAAATAATCCAGAATCTTAAACAACATGTTAACTTCAGAAATTCACACCTGGCATTTCCGGGTGCTTAGAAAATAGTGCTAGTGCAGCAAAGTCGAGCTCTTGCTGGTCTGTTATCTCCGTCATCTGGTTTTAGAACGAAGTTAGAAGTTCTCTTTTACATCTAATTCAACGGGAGCGAATGATTTTGCAAAAAATGAACCAAAGAAAGACAAATATCCGTTCACATGCTATTGCAATACTGAACATACCTTTCCAGATAGAGTTAAGCGAGCACAAGTTGGATTTTCGGTATCAATGCTGCCGCAGGTTCCCAAGGCCGCCTCACTCAAGGTCAATGAACAACGAGGATCCGAATCGATATCATTTGGAGTCGGGTCCATCCTGGACAAGTAAAAATAAGGGGTCCCTCCTGAGCTACCCACCGGGCCATCACTGAAAGATGCCACGTTCCTGCAATGTAGATACCATCGTTTTAAGGAGAGAATTTCCATTTCCGGTTGCAGTCTCTAAACAGTGGACCTTTTGATAAACAATAAATCCTCTGTTCAACAATAAACCCTAATTGACAGGGCTACCAACATACGCTTACTCAAAATTCTTAAAAATCACAAGTTGGTTTGCAGTACACCAAAGAAGAAACCCAGTCAGAGGTTGTCAAACTTACCCCCAAGGTGTGCCCCCTAAGTGTAACGAGATTGTGCTGCAACACTCCACGACAAGAGCATTTTGTCAGAACCTACACATTCATGGACTACTTTGTGAAACTGCAAACCGCATTCGGGTTTTTCTGAAATCTCTCAGATACCAACCAAACCCTAACAACGCTTGTGCTAGCGATTCGACTGAAACACGCCTTATGCTCCAGAGTTCACTCAATATAACCCAAGAAACAGTGGAAACTACCAACAACAATAAATTTCTGCAAGGACAGATTCGTCGACCAAGACATGATAACGCAAAGGTAAGAAATCTGCAAAGACTGTCCAGCGTCGCCTTTTCTTTAAGAAACGTACCGGTCTTTATTAGAGACAATTCACGCCCATCCGCCATTCACTTCAAACGACAGACACCATAATCCAAAAAGGAATCCGAGACTGAGCATGAGCTTCAACATACCTAAGAACACCCCAATCACTCTGAGCGACAAGCCACCTTGCCATAGCCGGAGCATCGGAAGAATCTGGCCTGGAGCTCCCAGGCACCGCCCCAGATGCACAAATCACCAACATCGCCAGAGTAATCGTGATCGTGACGACCATTGCCATCGTGATGCCGATCTACGCAGATCACCTGACAGTCGCGACGCAACAAAACCAAAACTAAGCGCAACCCAGTACCGAAAATGAGTATCAAGGGACAAGTTTAACATGCAGCTATGCACATCCAGACCGCAAGATGAGCATTCCTTGTCATCCTGACGCCTCCGAGGTGTCGAGGTCAGTGACGCCAATGCTTCTCTGTCACGGAATTTTTTCTTGTGTAATACACATATGGAAAGTACTATATAGTATACATTTGGAATACCTGCTGTGTTGACTAAATAGCAGTGGAAAAGTGTCCAATGGGTTTGAGAAATCAGGTCGCAGTCTTAAGTGTCCGAGCCTATAAAATAACAAGTGCAGAATAAAACTATAAAATAAAATAAAAATGTTTAGATATTTGAATCTGGAGAAATCGTTGAAATGAATGTTGAACTATTTTTGTAACCTGTAGCTATTATCAGATCTTAGTAATCTAGGACAGTTAAATCAGCGGCTCTTTTTATACAGTAAGGAGATTGATATGGGTAGTCTCCATTTAGTTAATCTTCCGTTATCACTAACTTATAGGAATTATTCCAAAAGGGCTTGTTCTAAAAGTGGCATCCAAACGTCACTGATACGGTAATAAAGTGCAATTTACTGAATGCAAGCCGGTCCAACTGCCCTGTGCCATGACTGTTTCGAGGTCTGGCTGCAAAGTTTTCACGCAGCAGAACATCACTTGTGCGACTGTTTCGGCCATGATTCCAACCAGTAACACCAGCAAACATCATGATTGAAGAACTGCCCAAAAGATGGAACATATGAGTTGAAAACCCGAGGACGAATCAATTAACAGAAATTAAATAGTCCAACTCTTGAACAGTCCCAATCACATGCATGAAGATAAACTATGAGAAAGCCAAAAGCTCTGGTATAAATAGAATAAGTCTAACATATGAGGTGCCATTACACGTCGTACCCTGTAGTACAGATTCTGCTCAGCGATAACTCTACCTCAACACATTCACCGACAAGTCTCCACACCGAAAAGAACAAAGAACGCATGCACTGCCTATGCCTCAAAGTTGGCTGTCTCTATGCTCTCAACTCGACCATTAACGATTTCTATCTCAATGATAAGTAGGCGCTAAACCTGGTATTTTTCTCCTGTGTAAGCCTAGCCTAATACAAGCAGTACTACAAAATCCTTAAAAAGGATAGGTTGTTATTCAGATACCGACCCTGCTGTTAACAGTTTTGAGCGAACTGCATGAGCAAGCAGCTTTGCGTCGTGCACTTTCTGCATGGGCTTTCGGTAAACACTCTGCAAACAAGACAGAAAGACACTTCAGCAACAGTTACAAGCCTTCTCTGTAAAGGTTCTTTCCATTTATTCCACTTTAGAAAGCTAATCGATACATACGTAGAGTAAGCGAGCTACCTCGGACTTCCATAATCCGTCGCCTTTACACCTCGGAATAATGTGGAAATGTGTCTGTGAAAATATAAAAATAACATCAAATAGAGGTCAAACCAATATCAAACATAGAAAGAAGCCGATGTAGAGTATGCTTAGCAAAGAAATGAAAATCTAGAAAGCACCATTAATCTTATGAAACCTGGACAGTCGAGCCACTAAGCTTAAACATATGCGCAGCGACCTAAAATCTAGCATGAGGCTGTCAAACATTTCCTCTGAGCATTATGACACTATTTCCCAGCGTACGATAGAGTAAAAGAGGCACGGTAGAGGTCTGTACATGCATAATAACTTGACCAGCTGCAGCACCACTATTAACCAACATGTTGAACGAATCTGCAAGTCAGCGCGCCAACAGACATATGTGAGCCACCACATGCTTAATCTGTAACCGAAGAAACTAAAGTTTCGGTGGGTAGCAGAATACTTTTGCAGCTGCCTTAATGTGGTGCCATAACCTTAGACACAGTAGCAAACATGGAAACTACACCTGACAGCCACAACAGAATGACGACATTTGCATGCAGAACTGCAACAGATCCATTAGTCAGGGAGACGCCCAAGGATAAATACATTACCACACCGGGTCGCTGCAAGAAGAGCACTACTAATTAGCGGGACGGCGGCGCACATCGCAGCTGCAACCTGTACAAATATGAGCCACTTCTGATAAGTTGCTGAAAGAACTTAGAATTCAAAATAATATCATTTTGACAGAGACCTGGAACAGGAGACTCATCACATAGCTCAAAATTTTGGTATCATATTATCAAAATTCAGAAGAGCATAGGCTTTACGCGTCACAAAGAGCTCTAACCTGCGGAGGCGTAGCTTCCAAGCAAGGAAAATGTGATTTTGGAATTATCAGCGAGTGTCTGTCACAACACCCATAGAAATAGGCGAATTAGGAAATCAGCCTACAACTGTCAAATTCATCGAAATAAATTACATAGAACTTAACATGGTTCAAAGAGGATAGTTGCAGGGACTAACCCACGAGAGAGTGGATTGATATCAAGAACGCAGAGGCACAGCTCATCCTCATAAAGCTGAACACACCAAAATATATGTCAGAAGTTAGACGTTGATTGCGAGAGAAGAGGAAAAAAAACAAACAAAAAAAAAAAAACCCTAAATTTAACTTTGCTTACATTGATTGAAAATTATCGACGGCAAGGTTTATAAGCAATGGACGGCTGATCCTCTGTGTACCTTAAAACACGGCGAAGTGCCATCAACAATATCACAAAATTCGCACGATGCCACTCGCAATGGAAGTAAGTGACCCATATACTTGCTCTGTTTGTCTATTCTAAGATTCACCAACGGTTGTCTTTCGGAAGTGGACACGGCACTTGCACTTGTGATTCCTGAACGAACCCGCTCTGCACTCTCTCCAGCAGAAATGCCACACTCGCTGTCGCCATTTTCAAGTGCTCCATCTTCCCCTGGTATTTTCATATTTCTCGGCTCTGCCTTGATGCCGTCTACATCGCCTAGTGTTGGCTTTGCTTGTGGGTCGGCGTTATTAATAATCTCTACTCCTTCAGTTTTCAGTTTTGAATCTTCATGTCCTTCGACCCCATCCCGGGATATTTGTTCACTACTGCATGGCGCAACCCCTAGCTTAGATTCGTTCAATGAATTTACTTCATAGTTTCCTGGTTTATAATGTCTCCGCAACCGTGCCAGTAATAAGTTTTCGAGGAGTTTAGCTTCCCTATTCGTATTTGGACCTCTACATTCAATTTCGAAGAGCTTTTCACATTTAAAAATTCTCTCTCGACACAGACTAGAGTTCTCTACAGCTTTAAGGTTGCCAGTGCTACCACTAAATTCTTCTACGCTACCTAATCCTGGATTGCATGACGTTGAACACCAAGCTGAACATGTAGATGGTTGTGTCGATTCCACAGCGTTGACGACCATCGGGGGGGATAAGTGCAACAAAATGTTCTGCAACCGTTTGTCTGCCATTGCTGTAATATTTGTACACACATCAACTACCAAAAGGATGAAGAGAAGCGGAGCCAATTGGTTCTCTAAGTCGCGAGAGAAAATCGAGCTGTCAGACAGAGATGTTGGACTTGTTCCCGACTTCATAGCCCATGTAATTTGTGCATTGGACTCCAATTCACTCGTCTCTGATTGAAACTGCAGAAAAGAAGACTACAAATTTTGAGAACCAGCTAAAATTCAAGTCAAGGATAAGCCGTAAGCTAGAGGACACACGAGGGTTTTTCAAGTATCCAACGCAAACTCACTGGAGCACAACTGGATTCTCAAAGAGATCACCACTGCACATTGTGCCTGAATAAACGCCAGCAATTATCCAAAAAATTCTTGTAAACATCATTACGCAGCAAGCACAATATCACAATTGCAGTGCTTCCAGGCGAGAGATCACTCACGCAGTGATATTCCGATCTGACATTGAGGGATAAGCCCATCCTATACCTTTAGAAATCAACAAATCCGCAATAATACGGCTTCCAAAATCTTGAAAGCGAGCTAAAAGCATGGCCTACTCTCAAAGATGCTTTGAAACAAAATTCTGTAAGGGAAAACGATGAATCACCTTAACAAAGAATTAAGTACGCCATTGCTGCTCTGATAAAGATTCGAACTCTTCAGCCACACAACTGCAGCTGAAACGTAAGACAAAGTTGCAAGGGGACAAGTGTCACCCTCTCCGAACCTCGCGAAATTTACCAATTCGAGTGCCTGAGGTACAAAGCTAAAGCAAATCCCGTCACGCATGCGAAAGCCTCGAAAATCACTGCTGCAGCCGAGAAGTATCCCAAAGAACCTCAGAAAACCGCGACGCTTGTAAACGCCATCACAATCCAGAGGAAAGCGGCACTGACAAAGTGTGAATTGGTTCCAAATCACTGCACAGCCGACGATGACGACTGGAAATTCGAATCCTGAGCAGAGAGCGAAGATCTAACCCCACCAAATGCTCGCAAACCGATTCCCGAACCTGCGGTAACCAACAAGTCGAAAACTGGCACAAATTTTGCAGTCGCATCTTGTGCGGTGCTCTTGTATATTGTGGCTGGCCCTGTTTTCAAAGCCCACAGTTGATACACCCTGTTCTCATCCACACATCACTGCTCCTTCTGTTTATCCTCCAGATACTCTGTTGGATTTGCAGGCGTCAACTCCATCGTCAAGGAAACCCTGGAACAAGTAGATGAGGCTCATCCATCACTCTCGACGGGCTCAGTCCACCGCGTCTCTCCACCGGAAAGTCTTCATCTCTGTTCATGTCCCGACTCACCCCAGATTCCTATAATAGACGCCCCTCATTTGGGCCTTCGATTTTGCCGTCAACCCTTCGATTTCTGTGTTCACACTGTGCTGGATCAGTCAGATGCACAAATGGGAGGCATTAAAGTTTAATGATTTTATTAAAAAATATGTAGAATTCCGAAGATTTAATGGCAGAATTTAATGGTGGAATGCAATAGTGAAGTCTTTTAAATTTCATTTATGATATTTAAAAGTGGGTTGTTTGAACATTACAAAATGTAAATAAATATTGTTAGGATGTGTTAGTGAAACATCACCCTTATTATAGAGGGACATCAGCTCCCACTTTTGAGATTCCAACCATGATATGTTTTCTAGTTTCTCCAAAGGATTACTTGAAAGGAACAACCTCTTCTTGTGCTAGTTGTATTCCTTGGCCATTGCTCTTTCATTGCAAGCTTCTAGCTATGGATACAAATAAATTAGATATTTTTTAATTCTCCATTTGGACAATTGCCCTTCTATACTTATTGTCCCTATTGGACCATGTACCCTTTTGCTTTTACAAAGTCTTATAGTGCTTTCTGAGCTTCTTCAAATGTTGTATAAGAGGCAAGAGGTGGGGCTTCCAACGACATTGTTTTGTGATATTATGGGATCTTGTTGAACAATGTCTTTAGATAAAGATGTAAAATTTTTCACTCTTATTAAAAATGAAGGGTGATGTCCCGCTAATACATTCTATATTTTTAATTAAATTATTATTTTAAAAGTAGTAAATTATATATATATATATATATATATATATATAAAATTAAATTGAGATTTGGATCATGTATTTAAAAATTATATATATATATATATATATATATAGATTTTTTTGGGAGAAAAAAATCTATAACTATTTGAAGATTTAAAGATATATTTAGTAATTTTTTTATTTGATTTTGATTCTTTCTAAGACCAAAGATTATTGATCTTTTGTGATTATAATAAAAAATAAGAAACAAAATGAAGATCTTTTAAATAATTTCTTATAATTCTAAAAAGCTTTTAGGATCTATTACTTAATTATAAAGAATTTTTTATTAAATCCACATTATTTTATTATTTATTGCTTACTAATCAGCAATATTTAAAAACTTAAAAATACCTTTCTTATTATAATTTATCACACATAATTTAGTACAATTCTTAATGTAATAAACCCAATTGAACTAGTTATAAGGTGCAATATAGTATTCTACAATATAAATATTACTAATTAAATATCAATTTAATTACAAAATTTTAAGACATAAAAAAACTAAGATAAATGATTAAATAAAATACATATTTGGCACAATGTAATATTAATAAAAAAACATAGCATTTATATACAATATAAGATTTAAAAATAAAAATCATATATATATATATATATATATATACATAAATAATTTGAAATCCTTATTTTTTTTCCTATAGTTTATTGTTGTGTAGGCAAGTTTTTAATATTAATGAAGATAATTATATTTTTGATTAATATTTCAGTGTACTACATACTCTTTATAAAAATAAATTATACTTTTTATTGTAATTAATTCTTAAATATAACTTGAGTGGTGATTGTTGCATTTTAGGAAATCATTAGTAAAATAAAAACCTATGAAGATTCAATAAATTATATTTATTTCAATGATGACAAAAAAACATTACTTATTTTATATACCATCATTAAAATTAATATTAATTACTAATTTTTAAAATTTCAAGACATTATTACAAACATAAAAAAATTATGTTATTATAAAATGTATGCCTTATTAATTGTTGAAGAAATCATATGGTAGTTTCTATATGCAAATAAAAAAATTAAAAATAATATTTTTAGATTTCTATAAATAATATTAGTATTTATAATAATAAATAAATTATACTAAATTTTTTGATTAAAAATTTATAATTTAAAAAGAATCATAATTAAAATTTTAGATTTATTAAATTTAGTCAATTAATATTTAAAAACCAAATCTTAGTCTATATTTCTTTTTAAAATATTAAAATATTTTTAGTATTTCTTAATATATAAATTATATGAAAGTTATATAAAAAATCTTATTTTAATATTTCTTATTTTTATCTAGAAATAAAAGTTAATATATCCTTATTACTCTAAACTTTATTAGACACAAGCAATGTTTTATTATGCATTTTTTAAAAACAAGATATTACAAAATTCTAAGTATGTTTTGTATGTAGATAAATATATATATATATATATATATATATATATGCATAGAACAATAATAAGAATGTTTTGATTCTATACTAATTTATGTCATCAATTTGCCTATTATTTGGTTTTATATTTTTAAAATTTAAAATATATAAATATATTATTCATAAGTACACTAATATATAACAAAATAAGGAGAATACAATTATATATTTTTAATTATTTTGCTACGTATAAAAACTAAATGAAGTTTGGCATGGTTTTAGCTTCAAATTATATTGCTGGCAATACAACAATATTAATGTTGAAAGATCTATTAAACTTTGCATTAACAAAGCTTCAACCAATGTTTGCTATGTTTTCTTCAAATATATTTAAAAATAATATTTAAATTCTTGAAAATTTTAGAACTAATTTCACAAGATAAAATTTAACAATAAAATATAATTGAATATAGAAATGAGTAGTGTCACTCATAAAATACCCGAGAAGGAAACACAAATCGATTATATCAGCAGAAACAAGAATCTAAAAAAAATTGTGCCAGCATTCAAGCCGCAAGATAACAAAGAATCAAAACATGATGTAGGGAGATTCAAATTGTTAAAAACCTTCCCTTCATAATAACGTATTTACGTGCAATGTTAAAAACTTTTTCTCTATGCTTCAAAACGTTTAATATTATTACTATTATTTTTTTAAATTCATTTGTTGCCTACAAGTTAAACCCACGTGAATATTGAAAGATCACACAAGCAACTACCCACTGCAGGAACCCAAACACAACTCACACATTACAGTCAATTGAAGAGCACAAATCCACGCTGGCAGGTGAAGATGATGCAGAAACTAGTGCAAGAGTCCCAATGTGCTAAGATCAACACGTTGTTGGTGGACTGATACACAACCCCAGATTTTGTACACGTAACTGGAATTGTGCATGCTCTTGCAGGATGTGAGGGGAGTACTGGTGGTCCCTTTGATTAGATTGAGAATTGGATCACCCATGCCAGGGACTCTTCTTACAAGAAAGAATCCTCCCAATCCATGTTTCCTGAAACTAGTGCAACGACGACTGAAGCTTGAGCTAACCACTGCAGGTCATTCTATCCAGACTCCGTTGGGAAAGTTGCAAAGGAGGAGGGGAGTTGTATGAATTGTTGCATGTGGACATCTGCAAACATCCCTGCAGAGTTCTGAAGTTCAAACTCGAATATACGGCAACTTGACGGACGACCTACATGACACTGAAGAGGTAGAATTGACACTTTATGCTGATATTGACATGTCCAAGTTCAGTAACCCTGACTGGAGAAATTGGTGGACGTAGCCCTTCCTCACTGGATGCTCGTCTTGTGGTCGGTTGTATGGGGTCCAGATAGGCTCACCGACAAATAGCCTCATCGCCTGCCACAAAGAACGCCACACGGCAACCAACAATGGTTCAACAGCCAGCACAGAAGTGACGTTCAAGCGAGCTGATAATATTCTGATTGCTGGATTGGCTACAAATTGAGTTATAGCTTGGGTACCGTTATGTAATTGTTCTCATCCAGCGTGAAACGATGGTAGCACCCCGCAGGTAGCACTATCATGTCTCCCTTCTGCACCCAGATCCGGATCCAACGGTCTTCTGGGTCCCGGACGTCGAAGTAACCTGTAAACACAAAAATAAAAGCATCTGTCTATGAATGACATACATATGTACGTTAAAACAATCCTGTTCCAATGCCAGACTTCATTGAGGCTATCGTGCGATGATTGATATGGCTGCAGATCAGAATGTGCTACAAACTCTGTTGTTTTGGGGAAATCGTTCCGGTGCAAAAAGTCCAACCCAGTAGCATTTAGGCAAACAGACATACAGATTTCGGTTTAAAAAAAGTGGTGAGGAAGTTGAAGCAACTAAGCGCTCAGAAAGAGAACATATGATTTTAGATACTCACCACTGCCGTCCAAGCAGTAACGGATCTCCTCGTCCATGTGGATGTGCTCCTCGTAGAAACTCTTGATTTTCGCCTCATAATTTGGTAGCTTTTTAGGACACACCGTAATAACGTCCGTATAGTTGTATCCTCTATCTTTGCGAATTTTGCTCAATTCAGGATCAGTTTCATGGTTATCAGCATCAAGCACCCAGTGTATCACACCGAGGGCTGCAAAAACAGAAATGACCATAGTTCAGAAAGGCTAGTGAGCGAGAAACTGTATACCTCATAAAAACGTTACAATGGATGTCAAGAATAAACTCTTCACATAAAAATCGACTTCAACGGTATCACGCTTGGATACAATCCAACAAGAGGGAATTTGAGCCATGAATACCCTACCTACTCTTCCCAAACTCTGCAAGACTGACAAACTTAGAACTCATCAACTCCATGCCTACAACGGCGCACGCAAAGACGCCATATGAATATGGACTCGTCTAACAACTCCATTACACAAGTATCCACTACCGGCAAGCTTGTCCAGAGTCACATATTCAGGTGGGTTGCGGTGGTGAGGCAGTCGTTGGTCTTCCTCTGAATCATTCATGTACCATGCTTCCAAAGGTGGTCTCTGCACCTGCATGGGCCAATTTTCACTTCGTAAGTTCGAAGAACTACATGTGCAACGACGACAAATGCAGGGTATGGGTTTCCGCCTTAACGATCAGAATTAGACAAGGAAGAATCGGCAAGTCTAAGTACCGATAGCAGACCCCCCCACCCTAGTCTCTAATTAAGCAGACAACTGCTCATCCTACAGAACCACCGAGCAAGATTCATATCATGCGCAGATTGCTGACTCTCGATGCCAAGATCAGTCACTAATCGAGACACTCAGGTTGATAAGGAGAATACGGTTCGTGCATTTGTCCACACGTGAAAAAGGTTAAGTGAAACCTTGGGGTTCGTCTTGTGAGATATGATCTGCTACCGACAATAGACTTAAAGTAGCAACCTGATCCGTTAAGGATCGCAAGCCCTCAGAATAAACCGAAGGATAAGAACTGGTCACGAACTCGAAGCAAAGACACAGACTGTCGGGGCTTAGAAAGCGTCACAACAGAAACTGAGCTGCGCAACGGGATCTCTTTGAGAACGCTCATCCTCTACTCATCAACATAAACTCCATCCCATTGAACCTTAGACTCCCTGTGCACTCTCCGACAGCTGCATTCTAGAGAGTTTAAACTACCATGAAACCTCCCGGAGAACAACAGACACGCAACTTCTCTAGATCCGCGACCAGCTAACACTTTTTAGAACAAATCGAACAAAGTCTCTGCTGGAGAAGACGGACCTCGAGGCCCATGACGCGCACTGAAACCGATCACAGTCTGCACAGGTCTTGCAAACGCCAAGCACAGCTTTCAAATCCCCGCTCCAAGGGCTCCCTGAACTTCCCCTCACAACGAGCGCCAGTGCACAACTGCGGGCACTTTCACAGCGAAACGAAGCGTGGAATCGGGCATCAAGAGGAGAAAACCAGTGCAGTCGCATATAGCGTCGGAGGCTTGGCATGTCCGGCGTGCAGGACTGGTGGAACATGAGATTATATGGAGCTTCATAGAGCAAATAGGGTTGGGTGGGAAGGTCTCAGCAATGTATGTGAGTAAGAAGGGTGGTCCTCACTTTACCTTTCCGGTTCATGCATCTGAGAGCTCTGTTCCACAGTGGGATCAGGTCGACTCCTACTATTTCCTAGTGGCTTCACATTTTCCTGTGCTTTCCTTCGTCTTCCTATGTTAAGATGTGAGCTTACGTTGCGGGTCAACTCAGCTCCTCCTATATTTAGATCCCTCCTCATCAACTGGCTAACCCAGAGCAAGTGATCTGATTCCTCCGTTTCTTTAAGCTTTTGAGATTTGTTCGCGATCTGGATGTGATGTGATGCGATCAGGAATTATTATGTTTGCCACAGCACGAGATGGAGCATAGTGGCATTTCCATGATCGAATCCGTATCTGAAACCACTCACGGGGCTCTGCGGGAGACTTCTACTTAAAATCTAGAATTGAGAGTTTTGCAACTTACAACCCAGTCAAAGGACTTTTACTGATCCTGTGAAAAACAGCGTTTTCTACAGTAACTAGAAGCAGAAGAAGGATCAGGAGAAGAAGTCTCCCCTTCAAACGAGCTGTGAAACTGGCGATCAGCATTGCATGCAGCCATGGACTGACTCACACTAATTTTGCACTGAGAATATTCTCCCCTCTTGCCTGCAGCAACTGCAGTCGATTGGTGTACTCCGCGGCAGTACACTTCATCTGGACGATTTACCATCAAATCAGACGAATATAATCAAGGTTGGATCCAACGATGTGCGCTGCACATAGCATCTACATCTGGTTACGTTTCGAACCGGAGCTTGAAAGGACAATCAGTCTCGCCCAGGAATAGTAATGATTGGTGCAAAACCTCGGAATCAGTGGAACTCGGTGTAATTTTGGCTTGCAGTGTGTGCTTATTGGACATCAACCACTGGTGTGCACGCTTAACGAATCGAAAACCAACCACCCGAAAGAAGGAGCCTTTTTTCATTATTTACACATGTGTACATATACATAGTGTTTCGTTTTTTTGACTTCATGCTCAAGGTTACAGACAGGCAAAGCATTGACAAACATGAAGATTTAAATGTTTTTTGTAACTAGAAGTCTGCTTTGTCCCAAGACCCAGGATTCAATATCATATGTTTCGGTTCATAAGATCTAGATTTTGCCCAGTTTTGATGTCAAAGGCCTTTTACAAATTGGCTCCACCTGTTCCATGTTTCTTCCCAGGTTACTTGACAGTCTAGTGGGGAGAATCTTTTCATCGTTTTGGATTCTTCTTCCTCAACGACGAAGACGACGGCGACGACGACGACGACGACGCGTTGACACCACGAGCAAACAATATCACAGTGGACCGTCCCCCATCTCGCCAGCAGTAAATTAGCGGCATCGGGGAGGGGGCTCCGCCATCTGTTCATGAACTTTTGGGCTGACTGTGAGGAAGCTGGATCCACCGCCCCAGTTTAGAAAATGCCGGACCAACTTGCCACAAAGCAAGGAAGGTGTTCATTTTCTTATTTGTTTTTAATTACTGTAGCTGGCGTAATTTGTGTGGAATGGATATGCTTACTTGTGCGTCCATTGCAAGAATGAAAAGCTGCGTCGAATCCATGAACTTGCAATTCTGTCACTCGAATCAGTCGTCTGCGACATGCGGAGCGCTGCTCCCTCACCGGGTCGAACCTGCTTCCTCTTTGCAGCTTTTTTAGAATCAATGTTGTTGATGGATAATATACTTTCTCATTATATTTGTGGTGTTGGTCATGTGAAAGTGATGTTTGAACTCTGTTTTGTGCAAGAATCTGTGTTATCACGTCCGCGTTTTTAGAAAGTCCACAACAAAAATTATTTAAAAACAAAATAAACTAAACTAACGCACGACTGCTGTACCACGGTAGAACATGTTCTATTATAAGAATTCTTGTAATAGACATGTTTTATCTTACACTGTTTAGATTGAAAGCATGCACCAGATTTTTATTTCTTTAAACCTTTTGTTACTACGCTGTTATTACTGGTATTAAAATTAATGTTCCACAGTCAAAAAATGAACATATGCTTGGCATTCTCAAGAAGATGAAGCGCAATAAGATTTATGGTTCATCAATAATTTGATGCGTCCAGCATGTTTGTCTTCATCTCATGGGAAGTCTCTGCTGTTTTTGTGGCTGTAGAATTGGCTTGGAACTTTGTTGAATACCCTTCTCTGAACAGCCACTTGGAGGAATGAGTAGATTTTTGTTCACTTTTTTCATACTCATTCCTTCTTTCTTCATTTAGTTTTCATTTTTTAATTTTCTGGTCATATAGGTTTTTACTTAAACATTGCGTGTCCATTTAGGGTATGCTTTACATGAAGTTTATTATATCCAAATCATTTCTGCTGAAATTAAAATTTTCAGGCAAATCCACTCATGTTTTCATACACACATTACATTAAAGATATATAGAGTTAGTGTGAGACACTTTCGCATGACATTCACAAACGCGGATGAATTGTTTGCACTCTAATAAGATGCAATTGAAAACTGTCACGTGTAATTTAATTATGAACTCAGTCCCTGCTGAATCGTACGTAGTAAACACAATTGTCAACACGAACCTTGACAACAAGTAGTTATTAAGCCTCACAAGTTGAATCAGACATAGAAATGATGTGGCTAGTGGTTGCGACATTAGTTCGTATGAACATGAATGAGAAAGACTTCATTCCGTTTCACATTCGTTTAGGATTCTACGAGGAGGTTAGTCCATGGACATTTGCAAAAGAAAATTACCAGCAGTGGTGTGAGTTTTGACACCAGTCACAGTGTGGCCTTTCAAATCGTTATCAACACCTGTGATTGAGCTTATCGAAGGTTGGAAGCGTGGGAATTATTCGGTGTTCCTCAATCACCCAATACAGTCTGCAATTTCAGACTGGAGCATTTCTACAGCAAGCAGTAACGAGTCTTGTGTATCAAAACGCTTTCGCAAATCTGGTGCTAAAAACTAGGCAGTATTCATCACAGTAGCACAAAGTCAAAACTGCATCCTAGTTCTACCTTCACTGGTCCGTAACGGCTGAAAATTATGCAGTGAGTAAACGTAGCAATCGAAATGCGGGTCATCAAGGCGACGTCGAAGAACATCCAGCGGGAATTGTGAGATCTGCTCTGCAGAGCTCCTGACACTGCATGCGCAGATTTAAGTGCGCGTGAGCAACGATGCTGGAAGATTCTGTGTCGCTAGAATGAGTACCGAGGTGGTATACGCTAGTCTATGTGAGGACAGAATCTCTGAGCTTGCAGGACAGAAAAAAAAGGACACCATCAAGCAACAAAGTCACCAACAGCGCTCTGTTGTAAGCCTGTTTGGTTGTACCTGACGTCGCTTCCTCTCTGACTCCCCAACCTCCCATTCAATATCTGGCCTGTCCTGACTGATCCGAAACCACCGTACTCTGGGAAAGTTTACCACTTTCAATCAATGAGCTCATGAATACGAGTATAACGTATAATGAAACACTGCTCTTTTTGAGTCGTGATCTGACGGCTCATCGGCACACATGGAAAGTTTTCTAGCAAGGACGATACAGGTTGTTCGGGGAGTGTACCAGCAGCTGTTCCTAGAGATGAATTTTACCTTTGCAGGCATTGAAACTGATCCTTTACCCTGGAACCTTTACAACACTGTGGTCCAGTGCCGCTCTTGACTGGTTCCTCAAGCCGCTCTCCCACCTTCGGAAATGCTCCTATGGTTGACTCCAAGGCAGCGCATGTTGTTTGGTTTGAGTTATAACCACAACAATAGCTGTGTTGCTGAGCGTGAAGGGTGATATTATTCCCACCATCGATGATTGTGTGAATTAATACAGCTTCTGTCAGCAGCACATCGATGAGGACTTGGGTCAGTTCTGGGGCACCTTAGATCCCATGATCCAGCGCGTGTTGCCACTAGCTGCAGGAATTGAACTCTTCGGGAAAGAAACCTGTCAATAAAACATATGTCTAGCCAGGTGAGGTTACTATTTACTTGTCCACTTACGGCATGACGCAACCGCAAATCAGAATCGATCTAGACATCAGGTTAGAGCATCCACCAAGTCGGTAGAACGTTTGTCAAGTGCAACATGCGCGACAGGTTGCTTTCCTCGAAGAATTGAAGATTGCACAAGGATACAGATGGAACTCAATCCCAAGAAACAAACCCACGTCTACGAAAGTTTCTGTCTTACCTGCTCAGGGCCACTTTGCACATGCCTTCTCGAATCCAGAGCTCAGCGTGACGAAGTTAAAAATTAACGAAAATCTCTTGTTGTCAGCATTAGACTGCGCATGAGTTTCAACCTCGAAACAAACGGTTCTCCATGTCAAACAGTTCCTATGCATTTCCATTGCAAGGGAAAAACGACCCAGAATCGGACCTCATTTGACAGAGAACACGCATTATTTCTTTGCGGTCAGGTTTCGAAGCTCCGGTGGGTCTTGAGAACCTGGAGCCATCACTGGGAGCAAAAACACCGTCTAGATCTTTCCACCATCGTTGCCGACACTGATTGTGTGATGTTGTATTATACTTAATATGTGTTATGACCCACACACTAATGGCTGGATTTGCTGTTTCTATTGTTAACTCGCATTTCATCTTCATGCTGGGTACACTGTTGGTTTGTATGTCAGGAATTGAGTGTGTTATTCGGGTTTGTTTGTTTAGAATTATTCTTATTTTTTCTTTTGCAAAAATATTGTGTTGACATGCTGCAGGAGGCTTTGAAGGATTGCTCATCCTTCTCCACTCCATGCACACACACACTGAAGTGCCTCATTGAACTGTGACTTGTTGTTGTTATTGTTGTTGTTTTCTTTTTCTTTTTCTTTTTTATTGAGAAGGAAAAGATAAATATTTCGTGTATTGTGGTCATGTTGTGTATTATCATCACATACTACACCAAATGCAATTTGAACATAACAGTTACTTTTTGCATTCTTGGACTTCAAAGATAAAACCCAACCTATAACAACTATTTTGATATTTTGTAGTTACTTATTTTGCTCCAATTTTTTTCATATTTTTAAGAATAGTTTTTTAAAGTCATATAAATAAAACAGATTGACTTTGTTAGAAATCATTAATTTTTTTTATTGTATCATTTGCAAATACCTCTACACATATTTATGGAATAAAGTTGAAGCAAGTGTAGAATTTAAATGCCATATATATATATATATATATAATATCTGTGCTATTTAATATTACTTTGTTTAACATTAAATTTTCCATTATACATAACAAAAAACTTGAGTAAGAATCCTAAAAAATTAGGTAAGAAAAAATTCACTCAAAAAATGTCTTTAAAAGTACTACAAACACACAATCAATGCTATATGATAATAATGAAGCTTGAGAGTACTTTCAAAGAATTTGATTTAGTTATTTGTAACTTTTTTATCTTTCAATGTAAAAAATATAATATTAATTTTGTTTAAAATAAATACCATTTTTTTTTAAAAAATTAAACTAAAATTTTTAAATAATATAATCGTTACTTACAACACATTATATGTAAATTAATCTGATTGTAATTTCAAGACAAGTTTGGTAGTTAGTGTGGTGAGTATGTAAAAATAGTGTTCTACATTTAATCTCAAATGAGTAACATCTAAATACCAAAAAGTTATTCTAAACTTTGTATCATTCTTATGGAGGTATTTAAATAAATTTTATATTCTTAGATGATGTATTATATAGGAAATAAAATTAATAAAAAAATAAATTACATGTATGATCTACTCAATTTTAATAAAGTACTCAAAGTAAATAAATTTGTGTGTATAAAAATCGAAAAAACTATCAAAAAAATTATAATAAGTTTATGTAAATTATTTTGATTGATTAATTTATTTAGAGTACAGTTATTAAATTCTAATAAATTAATTAAAAATATTTTAAATTAAATTATAAATTAAGATATTTAATATTACCAAATTTTAAATATATTTTGAGATAAATTTTTTGCAATATTTGGCCAATTAATTAAAATATGCATGTAATCAACAACATTTTGTGGCAAACAAAAAAAAAATCAAATAGATATTAGTAAGATATGTAGTAAATTTTGGCTTTAGAATATTTTTAGAATTTCTAACCTCTGCACTTAATGGCAAAACTGTGATCAAAGAAAGTGGGAAGATTATAACACCTTCAATGACTATTTCATTTTCTAATGTTTCATTGGGATTCTAAAGAATAATTGTGGTTGCATAGATGTGCAATTAAAAATATATTGTTAAGTATAATCCTCAAAATCACTACTGTTGCAATTGTCTTTGTTATCTTTTTTATTTTGATTTTGATTTGATTTTTCTACAACTCTGTTTTTTACATGTCAAAATTATTTTTCTTCGTGCAATATCATTTTATTAATTAAAATTTTAGTTTTTAATTTTTTTCTTCTTAAATGGATTAATTAGAATAATGCTAATCAAACTTCTTATATTTATTGTAATTATCAAAGTCTTGATATTTGTTGTAGTTGTAAACTTTCTAAGAATTTATGTGTTTCTTATTTATTATTAAAATACACATTATATTATGGTTATATTTAAATATTTTACAAGGAATTCAAATGATGTCAAAAAAATAATGATAATTTTAAGGAATAAAATTTTGATTTCTATAATAACAAAATTTTAAAAAATAAAAAATAAGTTGTGATATTAACTTTTATATTAAAATAATGATATCACTTCTTATATTAATTTATAAATATTTTCATACGAAAATTATTTCTGTATATATTAATTAGATTCTCTGTTTTTTTTTAAAATAATTTTTATAATTTTATTTGTGATTGTATTTTTTACCATTTTCAGAGAATTAAAAAATAGGAGAGAGATTTCGTTATCAAAATTTAAATATTTGTCCTTGTTGAAGCAATTTATTTTCATGAAGAGAATACATCTTTTGGTTGTTTTTATCTACTATTTTTACCAATATACAACTAAAAACAAAATTTGATAAACTAATGATATAGCACATTTATTATATCATATTCAAATTTTACCTCATTTTTTTAAAACATTTTCAATAATATTGTGATAGATTAACAAGCAAAAGATGTGTTAATTATACCAATGCATAAACAAAATGCTAATCATGAAGGTGTCAAAATACGTATGTATTGTACAAATTAGATCTTACAAGTTTTCATGATTTTCTTAGGCTTTTTAATGTTTCTTTAATTACAACAATTCTAAATATCAAATTTATTAAAGGAGTGGTTAAAATTTAAAGATTTTTTTGTACTGACTATACTTTTTTGTGTTTAAAATTTTTAAAACACCATGTAAAATGCTTTGAGATAAAACATAGAAAATCAACATAACAATATCATTTTCAATAACTAAAACATGAAATTGAATAAATTTTACACTAGGTTAACTAAATATTGAATATCACATGATTCTATCAATTAGAAAGAAAAGATTGAATACACATAGGCAATGACACAGTAAAAAAGAAGAAAATAACTAATTAGTTTTATTTCTTTAATTTTAAAATCATTATTATATACACATATGTACAAGTATATTTTTTAATTGAATTTTTATTTAAGCAAGTAAAGAAAAATATTATCTACAAGAAAAATTTCTTAATAGTTGCCAAAAACTAGCTACACAAATATATAAAAGCAGTAAGTTATTGTATTATTATATTGCTTGAATATAGGAAAATATTATTGAGTTCCAAGTTAATTTAAATTCAAATAAAATTAAAGTGCCTTTATATAATAAATACATGAAATTGGAGTTAATTCATTATTTGGGATCTAAAAGATTAAATAATCATATTTATTTAACAAAAATGTTATTAAGTAATTTTTTTGATTATATTGGTTTTCATTGAATATACTAGAATTATTTTTATAAATAAATTTTTAACCGGATATTTTCATTTAAAATAACAAATAACATAAAAGTATAATTGTTTTAATTAAAAAATTATATAAATATATTTTAAAAAAATAAATTAGCAGCATTTTTGGAAAATTTTAAAAAATCATTCATAATAATAATTATTAATATATATATATATATATATATATATATATATATATAATCAAAAAATCAAGAGTTAAGTAGGTGATCTTATAAAGAAGTGAGAATTAAATTATTTATACTATCTATAATATTTGATAACAGCATATAAATAATAACGTTCATTTTTTTATTATGATGTTTGGGTTGAGTTTCTGTAGAAAGATTAATCAAACAACTTATAACTTTAATTTTTACAAGAACAAGTCATAATGTCATGGACACAAATTATAGACTTGAAGTCTAAATAAGAAGTTTAAGAAGAACTGGCAGGAATTGGATTAATCAGATGAGTACAAAAACAACACCAGAGAGGTGAGCTAGAGCTCCAACAGATTTGTTGTCGAGACTGAAGAACTCTTCAGCCTCGACTCCAATATATATTCCTATTTAGAAAGCTTCTCAAGCAGTTTCTTCCAACTAAGAAGCTTCTCAAGCAACTTCCACCAACTAGGAAGCTTCTCAAGTAACTTCTACTAACTAAGAAGCTTCTCAAGCGACTTCTACCAACTAGAAAGATATTAGAAGGCTTTGGAAGATTCTAGAGAGTTTTAGGAAACTTCTAGAATGTTCTAGAAGGTTCTAATAAGTATGTCCTTGATATCACCTCCTCCTCTAGCTTTGAGGTCTCCAAGAAGCCATTTGAGATGTATACTCACAAACGTAGGAAATCAAAAATTTATCGCATAGTCTCTGTAATATACTCCAGCTGTCGTTCACGTGGTAGATGATTCATGGATCCTTGTAGCCACCGATAATGACCAATACCTTCCACTTGAGACCATACTTGAACTTCTGTATCTTCATTGTGGAAACGACCTGAAAATATGGCTTCGCCACTACTTGCATGAGCTGGTTCAACTTCAAAGAGAATTACAAGTTACTTGCTGCTTGGTATTCTTCAACGTCTTATTGGCTCTTCTAATTCTTGAGGTCGACGTCGTAAGCTACTCGGTTGAGATGGTACCACTAGTATAGTATCTACATTCTCATTAGCCATATCTAAATACACCTTGATATTAGTTATCTTGATACTACGAAATACAACAAGTTATGTTTTGATGAGACCTGGATCCCTTTTCTATTCATTTCTGTAGAGAAGGCTTCATCTTCACGCTTTGTTAATGACCAGCTTTTGGTTTATTAGGATGTCGTCAATGGAATTCCCATACCTTTCGTGACGCATTGACAAGATTTTTGGGCGGTTTCCATGTTCTTTCATTAATATTGTAGCCGCTCCAATGCACAAAGTACTCTAATTTATTCCATCTTTGCCGTGAATCTAGTATCCTTTCCACCTCATATTCTTCGTTGTTTTTAATTTCTATACTAGGTGGCGGACATTGCACTCTTCCAGGAAAAGACGATTCTTGATAAGGCTCTAACAGAGAAACATGAAAGACAGGGTATACCTTCATAGCAGCTGGTAACTCTAAGCGGTACGCCACAGGATTGATTTGCTTCTAGATAACAAATGGTCCCAATCTCCGGTAGTCCAACTTATCACATGGCCGCTTGGTCTTGATATTCCGTCGAAGCAGCCATATTTTATCTCCAATCTTGAAATTAGGTGCCTAATTCCAAAATTTATCCGCGGATGCTTTGTAAGACTCTTGGACAATTTGCAATTGAAGCTTCAATGTGGTTTGAAGCTCTGGTAGTTGCTACACCAATCCTTCAGCTGTTTGGTTGTTATTCGCTAACGGACTCAATAGATCAAGCTTTAGATGGTACCCATAGTTGAAAAAGAATGGTGTTTTTTGAGTCGACCCATGAAAGGTGTTGTTACATGCAAATTTGGCTAGCGATAGATATGTAGTCCAATCATCTTGCTAATAGTTGATGCTACATCGTAAATATTGTTCTAAAACTTGATTCACATGTTCCGTTTGGCCGTCAGTTTGAGAATGGAATGCCGAAGAAAGTTTGATGTCCACCTTCAATATTTTAAAAAAAGATCTCCAAAACTTTGATACAAATTGGGTTCTTCGATCCAACATGATATCATCTGGTAGACTATGATATCGATACACATTATGAAGGAAGAGCCTTGCTATATCTTTGCTTGACGATGTCTTTTTACAAGCGATAAAATGTGCCATCTTCGTAAGTCGATCCACCACAACAAAGATGTTGTCAAATGAATTCGATGGCGGCAGATCTGTAATAAAGTCTATGGAAATTGAAGACCATGGACGACACGGAATGGGCAATGGCTGTAGAAGTCCATAAGGGCGATGTCGAGGATTCTTGGATCTTGAACAAATGTCACAAGAGAGGACGAAATCCTTCACATCCTTCCACATTTGGGGCCACCAAAAATCTCGAGAAATGAGTTCCAAGATTTTATTGAATCCAAAATGTCCCGCAGTTGGAAAGTCATGACGAGATTGAAAGACTCGAAGAAATGCTGGCCCTTTTGGGATATACAGCTACTCCTCAAAGTATAAGAGATCTCCTTCAACCTTGAACTTGTCATCATTGATACTCTGCTTAATATCAAGGACTATTGAATCTTCAATGGTCGCAGCACGTATTTGGTTGAGGAAGTCAACATCAATTAGCACCACAGCAATACAAATCCTGAATTGCTCTGGCTTTAATAATGTCATACACTGTTGATCAAGCGCTGCTTCTCCAATCTTCGACGCAAGATATGATCTTCTTGATAAGGCATCGGATAGTCCTTGCTGCTTTCCAGGCCGATAAGTAATAACGAAGTCAAATCTAGATAGCGACATATTCCATCGAGCTTGACGACGGTTTAGAACCCGAGCAGACATGAAATATTCTAGATTCTTGTGATCCATATATACGGTTACCGGATGCGCAGCTCCTTCGAGGAAGTGACGCCACTCTTGGAAAGAATCCACTATAGCAAGGAGTTCCTTATCATGAATCTCGTAGTTGATCTCAGCCGCAGAAAACTTTCGTGAATAGAATGCAACCGGATGAAGCTTATTGTCAATGCCCATCTGTGAAAGTACGGCTCCTAAAGCAAAATCCGAAGCATCGGTTTCCAAATAGAAAGCCTTTGTAAAGTTTGGGTGTATCAAGATTGGAGCCGTAGTAAATGCCGTTTTAAGATTTTGAAATACTTTTTCTGCTAGAGGTCCCCATTCCAGCTTATCTTTACATGTTAATCGAGTGAGTGGAGTAGCAACTTGAGAATAATTCTTGATGAAGATTCGATAGAAGTTAGCAAAGCCGAGAAAACATTGTACGTCTCTAACCGTCTTTGGAACTTCCCAGGACACAATTGCTTCCACCTTCTTGGGATCCATCTTCAAGCCTTCCGTAGTCGCAACAAATCCTAAAAACTCCATCTCAGTTTGGTGAAATAAGCACTTCTCTAACTTGGCATAGAATCCTCGCTCTCATAGTTTTTCGAGTACCAAACAAACGTGCTTCTTATGCTCTTCTTGATTCTCAAAAAATATCAAGATATCATCCAGATAAATGACAACAAAATCGTCTAGATATTCTTGAAAAATATCGTTTATCATGTATTGAAAAACTGCCGAAGCATTGGTAAGACCAAATGGCATGACATTATATTCAAAATGACCATACCTTGTATGAAAAGCTGTCTTCCATTCGTCTCCTTTTTTGATTCATACAAGGTTGTAAGCTCCCCTTAGATCAATCTTTGTAAAGATCTTTGCACGTCCAAGTTGTTCCAGAAGACTAGAGATCAAAGATAATGGATAGCGATTCTTCTTTGTCATCTTGTTGAGACCTCGATAGTCTATGCACATCCGTAGTGAGCCATCCTTCTTCTTCACAAATAAGATTGGTGCCCCAACTGGCAATTTTGAATGACAAATGAAGTTCTTGGCTAGATTCTCGTCAATATATTTTTGCAACTCAGCTAACTCCATCTGCGATAGGTTGTAGATTGGGCCAAAAGGCAATTGTGCTCCTTCTTGTAATTCTATGGCATAATCATATGGTCGATGTTCTGGTAGCATGTCAGCATTCTTCTTTTGGAATACGTCTTGAAAATCCTTGTATTGTTCCGGTATTCCTATTGTTGAAATATGCTCTCAACTAGTTAAAGCCGCACAAATAACCAATGGTGTGCCTTCCTTACACGATCTTACAAACGTTCTTGCTCCAATGAACAAGGATTTTTTGGTTTGGGGTCTTCTTCCAGGCTTGTCCTCAGGTTGTTCTATGGGAAATGTTATCCTCCACAACCTCCAATCTATGGATGGATTATATTTTTCTAACTAAGAAAGACCAAGAATAATAGGATTTGATGGGGTGCTAATAATATTGAAAACAATATAACTACTGTGGTCTTTAAACGTCACTTCTATAGGTTCTGATTCATGGATGACACTACCAGATAATAAAGGTCATCCATCTATTACTTCTATGTGAACAGGTTTGAATTTTTGTACTAGGGGAATTTTATGACGCTTAGCAAATTCTTGGTCTAAGAAACAAGCAGATGCTCTTGAATCTAATAAGGCTAAAGTTTTTAATTTTTCAGGACCAAAAGATAAAGGAATTATAAAACAACGGGCAAGTTGAGTAGAAAGAGAGGAACCTGGTTTTGATTTGTCCAGCCACACGGTTCCTATTGTGGCTGGGCATCCTTGTTTTCCTGAACAAATGCACCTCTATTCTTGATGTTGCGTCCATTTTGCTTCTTCGGACAGTTTCCAGCTCTATGGCCTTCTCCACCGCAATAAAAGCACAAACCTTTCTCCATACGCTGCTTCTTTTCTTCTGGAGTAAGGGATTTGATACGTACCGCATCAATCTGCATGTCCTCTGTCTCCGCTTGTGAATTTAGGCTACTTGCCGATATAATTGCGCCACGATGATTTATATATTGTCTAGAGCGTTGGTCTTGGCGACGTTGAAATAGGCGGTTATCGCACTTTACAGCTTGGCTAATGGCTTTGTTGAGCATTCGTGGATCAGGAAGAGATAACAACAAATCCTTCACGTCGTCCCTTAGACCCCAATAGAATTGGCTCATCAATGCTTCTTCATCCTAGTTGATGTCGCATGCCAATTGCCTGAAATCTGATACATAGACTGATGCAGAGCGAGTCCTTTGTCGTAGCAATCAAATATTTGTTGTAGCCCACCGAGCCTTATCATGCTCGCCAAATGCTTCTGCAAATGCCTCCAAAAAAGTCTCAAAGTTGTTCAAAATTGGTGATCCTTTTTCAAATAAAGGAGCAAACCACGATAGAGCTTGTCCCATAAGCAAAGTTCCAATCAATCCAACGCGTGATTCCTCCGTCGAATAACGTTCGGGTTGTAGAGCTATTATTAATTTGATTTGATTGATGAAACCTCAAAACTTGGAGCGTGTGCCATCAAACTTGTCTGGAAGGCTAATTCGAGGTTCCTTTCATTGTGGAAGTAATGGTTCTCGTTGAACCATAGGTAAAGCTACTTCTTCTGGTGCAGAAGCTCGAGGCTGATGAAGTCCAGATTGTGTTATTCTGGATGCTCCATCATTATGAAGTCTTACAAAGATTCCTTCCATCACCATAATTCTCTATGATAACGTAGCAAGAGCATTCATAATGGCGTCCATCTTGGACTCCAAACTTTCACTCATATTAATGTCTTGACCTCCAACCATTCTAAGAGAAAGGGAAGTAATTGTTTCTACAAGGAGGAAATATTGGTTTAAAAGAGGGTACTCCGCAACCTCTAAAACGCCTTAAGACCTTCAAAAAGAGGGATAATCCACTCTCTCTAAGAAGAATAAGACTCCAATATTATGACAAAAAAAGATATCAGTTTAGAGGAAGATAATCCGCAACCTCTAAAATACTAGTGTACCTTCAAGAAGAGGGGTAATCCACACTCCAACAAGAAGGAACTAGCTCTAATATTCAAAATGAGAGTAGTCTCAACAAACTGTCACAGACACAAAATATAGATTTGAAGTCTAAACAAGAAGTTCAAGAAGAATAAGCAGGAACTGGATTAATATCATGGATACAGAATATAGACTTGAAGTCTAAACAAGAAGTTCAAGAAGAATTGGTAGGAACTGGATTAATCAGATGAGTACAAAAACAACACCAGAGAGGTGAGCTAGAGCTCCAAGAGATGTGTTGTCGAGACTGAAGAACTCTTCAGCCTCGACTCCAATATATATTCCTACTTAGGAAGCTTCTCAAGCAGCTTCTTCCAACTAGGGAGCTTCTCAAGCAACTTCCACCAACTTGGAAGCTTCTCAAATAACTTCTACTAACTAAGAAGCTTCTCAAGCGACTTCTACCAACTAGGAAGATATTAGAAGGCTCTAGAAGGTTCTAGAGAGTTCTAAGAAACTTCTAGAATATTTTAGAAGGTTCTAATAAGTATGTCCTTGACACATAATTCAATAGAAGAATACGTTATTTTTATATTATCTACATATTTTAGACAAAAATAACTAATATATATATATATATATATATATATAGATTTTTAGATAATTATATATAAAAATAAGATATGATGATTTTTTTTATTTTATTTTATTTTTGGGTATTTATAAAACTAAAAAAAGAGAGATTATTTTGATATTATAAAATTATCTGTTGGTACTTTTATCAATATATATATATATATATATATATATATATAAACAAAGAAATATATTATAGGTTCATAAGTGACCATGTTTGTAAAAAATATATTTTTTTGAAACATAAAATATATAAAAATATAATGTTTATAGAATCTCTAAAAAATGATTGTGTTACATTATTAGATTTTTGATATTTCAGAAATGAATATAATAGCTACCATATTTGTTAATGATAACATTGATCTCATTTGTCAAAAGAAATTGTTATGTATTTTATTCAAAAGTGCTTCAAGTCATACATATTTTAAAATAATGCACCAAATTTATGGTTTTGAAGTAACAATAATAGTATAATGTATAGCTTGCATCTTGACAAATTTAACATGCAAATTAACAGATTGTTTTGAAGGTATAATAAAAAAACTGATTAAATATCAATAGTAAGAATAATTATAAAGAAAACAGTGGCACAATTTTGGTTCATATTTTAGAATCTTAGATAGCCAAATTTTCTTTTTTAATTTACAAAATAAGATATAAAAAATTAAAATTGCATCACTTTAAACATTTTTTTGTTCCAAATTGCATCTATTGTTCTTGTTCTTAAATAAACTCTTTTTTTAAAATATAAAATTCTCCTCTACATTAAATTTAAAATAAGATCAATAAATAAATAAATAAATAAATGCATGAATGGATTAAAACTGAATCCTAATCGTTTCTATTGTTGCTTTTAGAACTTCTCACCAATAGTTATGAGATGAATAATTCCACTAACGTCGATGTCAAGCACGAAACCCTAAAAACACACACAAGGCAAAGTCGTGTGTTGAAATTGTGTGGGGCATTCAAAGCATTCAATTCAAGAATTCAAGTATGGATGTATGAACAAACGGATAACTCATGGATGACATACATTAATATGGATGAATGAAGAAAGCGCCGCTGTGTGGTTCAGTGTTGTGGATGCGTCGGAGGATGTTGTGGATTTTGGCAAAAATTGCATGACCACGAGCACATTGGAGAACAGCTGATGCGCATTTCGAATGTCGACAAAGCGGAATGTCGCCGAGCAGAGCACTGGGCCAATTTCTGTTGGAGCAAATGCTTACCACTTCCCAAATATAGTACACATGTCGTCGATGGAATTGCAATGATGCATTAAGGATTGAGTCTACTGATCGTGTGCAGCTTAAGAAGAAATTTCTCTTGGTCAAGCTACGAAACCATGGGAGTTGCAAATTTGATCCTCTCATGTCCGCTTCGAGCTTTAGCGAGAAATGAATATTTTCAAATAAGTTCGATGGGAAAATGGAGCCATAGCGCCATCACTTTCTGACACGCCAATGTGACAGCACCTTTCGCAATCTCCACAGCAAGCCAAAAGTTGCGAGAGAGTCGTCGTAGTCGGGAAGCCTAAACTAATCACTCAGCTCAAACCCATCGACGAGGTTTGGTAACGACGTATTTCGCTTTTTCCCCCTGGATTTGTAGCGCCCAATGAGCCGCGATGCAAGAAATTAGGGACATCCGAGGTTGTGGGTATGCGAAACCTGTGAAGACCTTTCCGGTGATACATCCAAACCCCTTAGAAACTGAGATGTGCTAACCACCTTCAGGGTTCGTCCAGGCCGAGGGTTGTGAAAGGAACAAACAGCCATGCGAGCTGGAATCCATTAAAATTAGAAGGCGCGCTCCAGATTTAACACCGCAGCAGCTGCTTCGAATTCGGCAGTGGAGCGCGTTCACACACCCAGCTCCTTCAAATTCAATCGAAGGAGAAGAATCGTGTGGGGACGGATGTATCGTGGATGGTGTGACGTGCGGATCGCGCGTGGATGGATGGGTGGGGACGGGGAAGGTTGCGAATATTTTCCCGCCTTGGCGTCCATCTCTCTCCCTTCTTTCCGCTGGTGAGCGGGAGCGTCTTCTTGCCAATCCATGCCACAGACCTGACAGGAATGCCCAGTAAACAACTATTTTCTTCTAGTCTAACCCACCAGATTCTATTTCGAATCTCACATCCATCGTTCGCGTGGTCCCTCAACCATCTTGGCAAACTTTACCAGTCGTGGTTGGGCCTCCAGTTGTTTGTGTCGTTATCCCTTCTCTTCACGCCCCTTGCGCGTGGTGCCCTCCGTCTGATTCCAGATTGATCCATTCAATCCACAAGTGTCGCCTGCGTGTGGGTCGTTTTCTCCATGTGGTGTGCATTGTGGGGGTTGGCAAACGAGCGCGCTAATGCGGATGACAATGGTCATGGTTGCTTGAGGGTGCTGGATTTCCCGTCTTTGTTAGATACTTGGGATTGCCCATACTGGAGGTGGGAGTTGTATCACTGATAGGGTTCCTCAAGGATACGTATGGCTGGTTGGAGCTGTCGCGGTGATTTTATGCTATGACCCCGGTACAGGTACGATGGAGATTTTTGGGCAATTAATGGATCGGACTGAGGGCCAGGCGAGGGTTGAAGGACCTGTTGCTAGGGTTGTTGGAGAGTTGCGAAACGGAGTCTGATCTGGGAGGTAGAGAGTGAGGAGAGGAGGACATGGCGTCATTTCGTGGATCTAAAGCGACGCCAGGGGGCAATGGGGTGGCTCCAGAGGTCGACCCCGCGTTATACCGCAACTTGGTGGAGATGATTCCGTTGATGGAGAGCTTTATGGTGCGTTACTCTGATGTCTATGCGTTTTCTTTCCTCTTCCTCTGTTCTGAGTTGGGGAATTAGCACTACACGACTTTCTATGGGCGGATCTGTCGGGTACATTTGGAGTTCCTGTTGGAGAGATTTTTTGGGAGATTTTGATGATATATTGCATTCGAAGGGTTCGAGGTCTCTTCTCGTGAATTTCTTAAATCTAGAAGTATTTGTGATGTTTGCGGTCAGTGTCTGTGGATCAATCTGTGGAAAGAGTTGCTTGACTGCCGTCAAGTGCATGTCTTCTGCTATTTACTAAATTCTATTGTCCTCAGTTTTTCGTATCTGAAATTGCTAGTTCAAAAAATTTAGCGCGTATGATTTCAGTATTTTTTTTTTCCCTGCTTGTTTGCAATCCTTTGTAGTCTTGTTCACAGGGCTGTTTATGTATTGGCAGGAGCAGCAGGGAGCCCGGACTAGTATGTTTGGCCACCAAGCTTCTATGATTTACACACCTGCACCACTCCGAGAATCTTTGTACAAGGTCTGTACCCTTCCTTTAAGTTTTGTAGAAAATTTCGCATTAACAGGAGTACAGATGTTTCATTGGCTGTAGTCAGTTACTGCGGTTCCTCTAAAATTTCTTTGCTGCATTGAAGAATTTTGTTTCCTCTTGGTTTTGTACTTATCAAAGCCAGACAACAAAGCTCATGCTCATTTAAGTATTTCAGTATTCGACAACTATTTATTTATCTACCTATTTTTACCTTGCCAATGCCGATTTAAGATCGTTGAATTTTAGAGACTTTTCATGCGAATGGAACGATCAGTCATCACTTAGTTCCAGATTGTCTTCTGTGCGATGCGTATTTTTCTCCCCATGGAATTTGACTATCTTAATACCAAATGGGTGCCTTTTAATCAGACGCACATGCATGTGTGCTGTAATGTTTGTTTGAATTTCTGATTTGACTGCTGACACAGTGTATCGTTCTAATTCAGCCTTATGAAAGCCCTCTGAAAGCAAGGAAGGTGCCCTTAACCCCAAAGCGTACACCTACTCGTGAGCTTAATCGTGAAGAACCTAAAGAAGAGTGTCGTTGGGAGGAAAGCGAGAACATTCTTCGACGGATTGAGGGGGATACTGCTCCAGAAGACGTTAGCAAAGATACTCGTCACCTACTGGTGGAAATTGAAGAACTGAAACAGAAGTTGTGGGAGAAGGATTGTCTATTAGAGACAATTGGTCAGCGATCCAATCAGCCTCTTGAATCACATGGTTCTCAGACAGATGATAGTCAAAAGCCTACGGAGAAGGAGACAACAGACACAACAACAAGTTGGCAATCGAAGGGTACAGAGGGTAATGATCCACAGGGAGGATCTTTTGAGTTCGACAGTCAACCCGGAAACAATGCACCTTATGGAAATAGCGTCAATGAAGTCAAAGAGAAGTCCGCGGACATGAAGTTGTTACAGGCCCAAATAGATGAGCTGCGTCAGGAACTGGCTGAGAAAGATCGCTATGTTCAGTCAGCTCAACTTGAACTGCGTGAACAGCAGGTTCATGACTCCTCTTCTTCCTACATTTTTGTGTTGGTATTATGTTTTATTCAGCATATAGAGACAGGTTTGATAGTGTAATCTGAGCTGTCAGATCTTCGTTTGCAATAAGTTTCTGTAACGTATTCTAGATCCAGGTTAGAACTATAGCTCCTTGTTGCCTCTCCAGCGCAGTATGGCTTCAACTTTACTATGCAGCAAACGGTGTTTTCATAATAAGTAATGGAACAGATTCGTTTCTCTCCTCTGCATAGCTAATCATGTGCCAGTTACCCACTGAGTCCACCCCCATCTTCCTCCATATTCTGTACTAAAGTGTAAGTGACGTGCAGCAAGGGCTTGGAGAAATGAGGTTGTTATTGGAGCAAGCAGAGCGTGGTATAGTTAAGACAAACCATAAAGCAAACAGTATGGAAGCAGAATTGAATACTTTACGTTGTCAAGTCTTGACGTTACGTTATCAGCTTGATGCTGTCGACGCTACCGAGCTCGCCGATGCTAACCAGTCAGAACAGGTAATACATTTTGTGATGTGATGTAAATGAAGGCATAGTTTATTGTACTAGAAGCCCTTTCTAAAATGATCATTTGCCAATTTATAGGGAGGCCCTATTGACAATTCGTTCGTGTGTTGGTTATACAGCAGGATGATGCAGACACACCATACCGAGTGGATATGGTTTCCACTATTGCATCAGAAGAGGTGGAACAGCAGACTACGTTTCTGGTATGTGTCTCAGGCCCTAACGATGAAGAGCAAGTGACCCCTGTGCCAGAAGGATCCAAGGAAGAGAAAGAAAAGATAGAGCTTGCAAAACGTAAATACGAGGCAGCTGTCATTGCTGCTCGAGAAAGGCCTAGTGGAGAATCTCTTATGATGGTTGCTGAGTGCCGAAAGCAGCTGAATGACTATCTGAAAGATGTCCTTGCGATGCAAGATTTTGTTTCACAACTTTGATTTCCTAAAATCTCATCTCTGCACCTTGAAGACATCTCCATGTAGTACAGCTGTTTTGTGACTCTTGGATAAGCACTCTCTTCTCAGTCGATTAGTGTAGGACACATGAAGTCACGGAATAATTCTTTTGTTGATGGGTTAGCATTTCATCAGTATCAGTTCAAGTATATAGATACCCTTGTTTCTAAGATAGATGTGAGCAGATGTATAATCAGGCACCTGATGCAATTTCACAATTGACTTGAAGCACGTGTTTTTGATTATATATTATAATCAGTTATGAAAAAAATGGCCTAGCTGATTATATATTACAGACATTAAGGGTTAGGTCTTTCTTGCAATAATGTATTCTCTACATCACTTCTTTAATAATGGTATTGGTGTGGTGTAGTAGGGACACTGTAAACTCATATAACTGTTGATTGAATCATAATCGGTGGTATTGTTTTCTTTCCAGTTTTTCTGTTTCCTTGTGAGTTGTAAAAGGAATATTGCATCATTTTGAGGTCCATGATTCTGCACTGAGACCCTCAAATAAAGACATTCTTAGATGTTTACTACATGGTTAGATTGTACATCAATATGAATGTTGTACATCACCGCTGGTTTTTATTTTTTATTTTTTATGTATTTTTATGTATTTATGTTTCGCTTGTTTTAAATAAACAGATCTTCTACCAATCAACGTTTTGAAAAGTTTCACCAACAGATGGCAAAGTTTCCTAAGCAAAATATTTTGTTAACCTAATGTCAGTACTCCTATCAAATGTACCATTACTTTGTCTTGGCTCCAGAAATCCAGAAGATAGGAATTTTGAAGTTAGATTCCTATTTTTGCTAGATTGTATTTTCAGTACTCATTCTTTGTTTGCTTGATTATTTAGTTATTTTGACTCACTGGTTGCCAAAAATTTTCAAAGTTTTTGTTTATTCATGTTGGATGTAGTATTGCATGATATGCCTAACTGTTAACTTTGAGCAAAGTCTAAAATTAACCGTACAAAATTCATGAATGCATATTTACACAAGCTTAGAAGATTTTAGTGCAATATGTGGTGGCAAGTTGTAGTTAAGGCATTGTTGCTCAATCTCAGTTGTGTGGATGATAAAACTGTTTGAGGTCTTAGATTTTGGTAGATTTTGGAGTTATTGGTAGATATTATAAGCTTGAAAAAGTCAATATGAGTATTGTCCTTAAGAGGTAAATAAACAAATAAGCAAAGTGCAGAACATATAGGACTCTTTTCAAATGTTTGATAATTTTTATTTATTTATTTCTATATATATATATATATATATTTCAAACCAAAGTTTGTTTATTTAAGTTTAAATTCAAATCAAGGAATCTTATGAGTGTTCTTATTTGTTCTTCACCACCAAAAGAGGCAAAGTCATTAAACAAATTGTTACATCAATTTTTCCAATTCATATTTTTTAAATAAAAAAATTGTAACTATAAGGACTTTTGGATTACTTCCTTACATTGTAAATATTTAATTAATTATTTTGATTATTACTATTTTTTATTGCCTCATATTTCTCAACAATTATTTGAATATATTTTTTAAAGCTAATGTTTAAAAAAAATTCTAAAATAAAAATTGAAAATACACCACTTATAAAATTAATGTATTTAACATTTTTCACATCACATGCACAATAGGAATTTCAATAAAAATAAAAATAAAAATAAAATATTTTAGTAAAATAAATGAATAAATAAAAAGAAAGAAGGACATTAAAATATCTAATCATTATGACATGTTTTTTAAACTCACAAGTACCAATTTAGTTAATTTGTTGATATTAAATAGAAAAACTTATAGATGTTTTATTTTATAAAGTTATTTATTATTTAATTTTTATTTATTGCTTACTATTATAACAAAAACTAATCTACAATTGTTATAGTATCAACTTATCTTGTTTGCTTACAAAGACATAAAATTTAATCTAATTGCATTATTTTGTGATATTTAAAAAATTTCATGATAATACATGAAAACATAAAAATAAGAATAATACTATAATATTAATTTAAAAAATTGATAAAATTATTTAAATATATGAATATATTATTATTATTATTATTATTATTATTTATTTTTAAAAATATATATTATATATTTTTTAATAACAATCTAAATAATACAAGCATATTATATATATATATATATATATATATATATATATATAAAGAAATTTTTTCATCTTAATAAATCATGCAAATATTTTATTTTTACAAAGATTTAAATTATTTAAAGTAGTGATGCTTCTTTCTTCTTTCCAATCACTGCTATCTTTGGTGATCAATAATTTTCTACCAACATCTACTAATAAGGTATTTTTTGGCAGTTTAAGCTTAAATAGATACAAAAAATTTATTTTCATGTCTTTTTTCATCAAAGTAAAGAGTTTCAAGCATTGTTCTAGGTTCTTTCTTACCTTGGTGTTATATATAATTTAAAAAGAGGTGCATAATACTAATATAACTTAAATATTGCTATAAATATAGTACTTTAATACATGCTATTTATTATTTGAATAACAATATCAAATGATTAATACATTAGTATTTGAAGTAATTAGTAAATACCATACTTTTTACAACATTTCTTAGGATTTTTTTTGTAGACTTGTTGTTTCTATTGTATTTTAAAAGTGATAAAGTCATTGTTTTATTTTATTTTTATTTTTGTTTCAAATAAAAATATTTGTTAATTCATTTTAAAATTTGTTTTTTGAAGTTTTTAACAGCCGTAATTTTATTCAAAATACAAATCGCATAATTAAAGATGTATTTAGAGATTTTTTGAGAGGAATAAAAATTTCATAAACCTTAACACATTTTCAAAAATATTATATTTTGTTTTAAAATTGTGAAAAATTTGAAGGGTGTTTTTATATATCGTTATCCTAATACATCATCTTTTTTGGAAGCTTAAAACTCCTCATTCACGTCTTCAAATCAAACAATTAAATTTCCATTTAAAAAAAACGAAAAGAAAATACCACCATATTATTCAATTAAGATACTTTGCTTTGATTCAGGCTTCTATTAAGTGAAAGAGGCAGATTCAATGCATAATACCCCACCACATTTCAGTATTAAAATCACTTCAAGAGCTCCACAAACCTCAGATGCTGCCATGTTATAGGGCTCTTTTTGAGCACTCGGTGATGTGCATGCTTCATGAAAACAAAGTGCACCATTGTTGACTTTTTTTTAAAACTACACATTCATCTATACAACAACACTGGAAACAACAAAAGTGTACTTGTGCTACTTTTCATGAGATAAAAACTAGAAGGATTTTCAACTAAACTTCATCCCACCAATTTACTTTAATTTACTGCAACTGTTTACCAAGCTAGTGTAATGTGAGCTCAGACAAAAATAACTCTACATCTCAGAAACCAAACAGGAAGACATGGAGCTCTAGATTGTAAATACAAAGTGGGGAAGTCTGCGGAGACATGAACATGAACAGAAAGGCTGTGGTGGTGCTGTTCTTTTCAAAGGGATTGTCTGCAGCAGGTCTTCGCCGCCATGACATAGTGCCGCTGCACAAATGTGTGTTGGATTGCTGTGTAAGCTTCGGTGACAAGTTCGGTGCTCAGTCCTGGTACAAATACAGAAAACAAAAAACCCAGACAGTCCGTCAGTCAGACAGACAGACAGACAGACCATGACTGGGTTCTCGTGAGACGAGCCCCGGAAGCTCCAGAGGCTCGGCGTTGCTGATATTTGTCGCTCCCCACTGTGGCTGATTCCTGCGTCATGGCAGGATGTTCGAAGTCTCGTCTGCTTCCACGTGTGCTGCGCCAGTGGTGGCTTTCAGTGTCGTCGACGAAGTCGAGAACTACGGGCTCAGATCCCCCTAATTGCTCCTTTTTTTTTTTTGATAAGAATCCGACTGTGGCCTCTGTCCACTTCATTCTTCGTGTGGATTCCTCCAAACTGCTGCTGTAAGTTTTTCCACCGCTGGGATTTTGAGTTTGTACAGGTGATTTACAATTCCTCTCGACTGGTCTAGTTCTACCTAGTAGTTGGTGGTTTCGAACAGATTCACGTGTGTCGTTACTTCGTGAGAACCAAGCACTGTGCAGATGAGACCAACGCATCCGACATCTTCTTCTGACGCTAACGGCACCGATTTCACTGACGCTTAAGGTATTTTCTTTCGAACGGGGTTTCCAATTCCAACAGCATACTGTAGCCACACGGGTAAGATCTACTTGCACGTTAGTTGTCACAGTCGCTGTCGGAGATGGGTCAATATTATCCTCTTCCAGACAGAAGGAAACCAGGTAGTTACCAGAGCACTGGAATTACCCAAAAACTGCATCTCAAAGTCTGCTACAGTTCTTGCTACACTGTGATTCGAGAAGGGTGAATGGTGTTTTTTAGCACAGATTTAACTGGCTTGCATTGGGCAATAATCGAAGTAGCAACAATAAGGGAGATGTTGAAAGTGGCGGATGAGGGCCCGGCTGGGCAGGATAAAAGGCGCAGAACATTTGAAAGGCATGCCGTGGCACGAACTGGGTAATGCGGTGTCGACTGCGGGCACTTCCACATTTTCTAATTTTGTTAAATTGGGGACGTGTGCAGACCACTTGGCAGCACAAGAGGCGCCGCGACCTCACCAGAACCTCCCCTCTCGTGATTTCATGAAACTCCATTTATGCAGTTCCGTCCGGCCACGGTGTTGGCTCGCGTTCAGCCAAAGCTAGTCCAATTAGTCACTTATCTAATATGATAACGGTGGTGTATGCATCGGGTATGCGACAGATAGAATCGAAGCAGTGACATCGAGTACGGCCAGGATGCTTAGAGCTGCTTTCGGTGGTATGGATCACTTGCTCCTCGCCCAGGTCGGCACTGCACCGGCATGGAATCGGAGCTCCTTCTGAGGCGGTTTAAAACCTCCAGCCATCTCATTTGACGATTTGACCGACCCCAGGGCACACCAGACCATGCGTTAGAATCTTTCATTGATAATGATTTTAGAGTTTAAGTAGCAGGGGTTCCTCTGATGCTTCGGTGTTACTGTTGATCGTCCGGGCAGTTTTCTTGACGTGTGACTTGTTGTAGCAGGCTAAGCAGACCGTTGATCACGGTTGGCGAAGAGGAAGGGCCCTGAGCTGGCACATTCGTGTCGGGAATGGCGAGGTGGTGAGGTTTGCGAGTTAAAAAGAGGTCGATATTGAGGATCGTGTAGCTTCGACGGCAAGAATCAGGCCTCTGGACGGCACTGCTTGCTTGATTCTCTCCGGGCTTTTTGGTGGCAAAGAGCGTGATTGCAAACGCAGTTTGGGGCGCTCAACGGTGAGCAGTGAGGAGCGAGCAGTGGGCGAAACAGGAGGGATAGATTTACAAAGTTAGTGCTGCTTGAGCTGCGTTGATTGATGCAAGCCAATGTTGACGTTGTAGGAGCGCAGGGCACGTCATCTTGTGAAGGAGTCCTTGCATGCCAGTCATGGAACTGTAAAACTCCCTGCTGGTGGGATAATTGGATTTGTTTCAATTCGTAGGGTTGGAAATTGATTCGCAACCGTGTTTGAAAGTTGAGGGAATGAACGCGCGCGTCGTGTTGACAGGTGATGTCGCGGTCGGTCGACCCCCTGGTGGTGGGGAGGGTCATCGGTGATGTGATCGACATGTTTGCTCCAAGTGTGGACATGGCGGTTGTTTACACGTCACGCAAGGTAATTGTTTGACATGAACGCTCTCTCAATCCATTCTTAGGAATTGCGAATCTATCCTGTGGTGGAGACCATGTGATGTGAATGCTGATCAAACTGCTCTGCAACGTGACTGAAATTCTTGCAATTTTAACGATCTCACCGCCACAAAGGAGAATACGTTGAATCCCGTGATGAAAACAAATTTTTAGAGATTCCTAGTCGGAAAATATGCTTGATATTTTCAAATTCCCTTAGGAAATGGTTGAATCATTTTCGAGATCTAGACCTTCACGTGGATATGCCTGCGTAAACATTGCAATCTTATCTGCTGGCGTGAATGGTTGTGATGGTAGGTGAGCAATGGATGCCAGATGAAGCCGTCTGCGACTAAGGAGGCACCGACCATTCATGTAACAGGCAATAATGGAGACAACAATTTCTTTACTCTGGTGTGAGCCTCTTCTAGTAGTCTGATGGATAAGTCCTGGGCTCCACCTCCCCAGAGGATTACGTGATAGTAACAGTGACGAATTGGTGTCTAAAACCAGTGCCGCATCATGACCAGTTCCTTGCCAATCCTCAATAATATCAATTAAGGAATTTCTGATATCCACCGAGTGAATCATGTAATAACTCTCACACACCTGTACACTGAATGCCGCATCATGTAAACTGTGGGGTACAATAGAACGGAACCATTCTCAGAGAATATCTCTTAGAAAGTGAAAGAATAAGCTGTCATCTCGACGTTCTCAAGTGAAGAGATTCCTACCGTGGAGACAGAGATGACATTCAAAAACGAATGAGGATTAGCCATGTGGTTTTACCTTCGCAAAGAGCAAAAAAGAAATTTACGTATACGTATGATGCTCACCCAAAAAGATGGTTTCAAGCAATTGCCAAGCTCTGATGCGCACTATACTTTCATGCACTTCCTGCAACAAATTGGCAGGGGAAAACTCTACGTCCTTTGAGGGTCTTTCCTTCAAGTTTAAAAAGTTCACCATTTGTTCCGAAATGAGAGGAGAGCGGAGTGGTCAGTACTGTTGAGAGAGCCATATGTGCCACTTGTTTGTAACATCAACGGAAACACAGTCCAGGGAGAAACGTAGTGGCAGGTGGGACGTGTGGAGGATCCCCAGTTTCCATGTTGTTGGTAACAAAATATATTTTCGTCCCCAAGGCTGTGTAAGTAGTGGTGTGTATACTAAGGATAACAGCACACGCATGGCAGAAAGATATAGCAACTTATGGCTGTTGAATGCTTCTTCTCATTTCACTAACATGCCATTTTTTGCGACAGATAATGACGGATCCTGATGCTCCGAGCCCCAGCGAGCCTTCTTTGAGAGAATGGGTGCACTGGTGAGTTCAATCACTGCTTCTACGTTGTTTATCTGAAGTTATTTCTGTGCAGTGTGTTTTGTATTCTCGATGAGATGTCAGCTGGTGTTTTCATCTGTGTAGAAAACCATGGAATCGATTTCAACTAAGTCTGTTGTATTCTACATGATCGAACTATAGCAGGGAGTAATGGTTAATGAAATGTGACTTGATTGGCACCTCGTGTGCAGGATTGTGACTGACATCCCTGGAAATAGCTCGACCACAACTTCTGGTGAGTCACCGTCGGCACATGACTCTTACTTATCGTCATGTTCGATCGCGAATTTGCAGCTGTTCTGTGTTGATTAAGTGTTCGAGACAAGGTGTAGAAGATAGTCTGACCTCCTTAAAGCACTGGAGTCAATCATGTATATATGTCTACTTGTGGTGCATACGATGTGGTTTTGATGAATTTCAAGGAGGAGATTTCCTACAGCTTCATGATAGACTTGATAAACCGACTTCATCCAGAGATCTTGAGTGCTTCACTCGACATAAATTAAATCGTCGCAACCTTCCAGTGGTCATCGATTCCGAGTTCGTCAAAATTAACTATGTACATTTCTTTTAAGTATGAAAGTGCACATTTGTTATGATGACACTTGTTTCTCCAGTGATCAGACGGTCTGTGGCAGGCCAGGGATCCAAACGAGCTCGTGAGCCAGCGTCTTCTGCCAAGCAACCTATCGTTGAGCGCAAAAAGAAAGGTCCAGCCGCAACAACCACGGACAAGGGTATTGCACATCATCCTTCTTCTGGTTCTCGATCACACAGGCTGGCCATGGTCGTAATTGGTCACAGAAAAACAGACCACAAATGTTCTAACATAGTCTTTGTTGTGATCAAAATTTATGCAGAGCTCCCGAGTGAGGTGGATCAAGGCGCCACTGAACCGAGCACCTCAGGAAAGGAAGTCGTGCCATATGTCGGGCCATGTCCTCCCATTGGCATTCATCGCTATATTTTTGTGCTGTTCAAGCAACCATCGGGAAAGCCGCTGCTTGCAACCGCGCCTTCTGTGCGCAACAACTTCAACACGCGCACATTCGCTGTGGAGCATGGACTAGGTTTTCCTGTTGCTGCCACATACTTCAACGCGGCCAAAGAACCGGGTAGTCGCCGTCGCTGATGATTCCCAAGTTTGTATTAAAAAAATTAGTGGGTACCATTTTGAATGATTGAAGGAGCATTCCAGTTTGCAGAGAATGAGCTAGACTCCGAAGCAGCAGCAGGACCACCATGGGCACCTCCTGAAGGTAGCCTTGGTTCCCTTGTACAGCACTATGTTGTTGTCGCCGTTCCTTCCCGCGGCCAACAATGTAAATCAATCGGTTAGGTTTACTGATCCTCACTTTTGTTGCAATTTTCTCATCATGAATGAATTATTGTGTTCAACGTTATTAAACATGCTGCAGTGTCAGCCTGATGGGATTGATTGTAATGAGATCTTCTGAATCGTTCTTCCAGTGTTAGTCCGTTCCAAGCAGGAATCTCCTTTTACACATGCAATCCGAAGTGTAGATTCTTTACACCACCGACACCCCCAATATTTTAACAACATTATATCAGTTCGAATATTCGGATAGGGCTCATGTTGAACCACTGCTGATTGTGTAATGCAAAGCATGGTAGTTTGTTTTCCTTGCCGGAAGAGGGCGATGGCGGACCAGCCTCAAGCCCTCACGGAGCCGAGCTTCTTTCCAGCTATTGATCATCGTATAACACAACCGTAATCTTAGTTAAGCAAACAAGTTTGTTTGTCCGCCACACTTAGAGAATCTTAATGATATTGCAGTGTGGCCTACATAGAAATTAGGGTTTTGTTTGGCTGACTCGGGTGGGTTCTAATAGTAGAAGAAGAGGGTCTGCAAAGATCCATGATAGTATGATAGTGTGGCCTAGATAGAAATTAGGGTTTTGTTTGGCTAACTTGGGTTTGAATGGAGAGAAGAAGAAGGTCTACAAAGATTCATGATAGTTCAACAAGTTTGTTTGTATTTTGCACTAACATGCAAAGATAATAATTTTTCTATTCACAAGATAATAATAGTTTTACTACCATAGCATGTTAGTAGGAGGATAATGGTACATTGAATTTGAAACTGAAAAGGTTGTTAGAAGGGTAACATTCCAAGATTGTCTAATCTTACATTGTTGTGTGCCGAGACTAAATATTTGTACTTATCTATCTAACTATTTGCATAATATACATCCTACTATATTACAATGTCTTCCAGGTTCTTTGAGTCTCTTCAAGCAAAAGCTGAAGCTTCAAAGAAGTCTGTAACTAGGTGGATAGACAAGGACGATCCTCCCAAGTATACCTTAGGTCTCTCACATTATTCTTTATCTAACAAAGTATGTCTTAGTAAGGACAATGTCTTTTCCAATGATGACTAGATTGAATCTTCAAAGAAACATCATGTATTTGTTCCTTCTATATTTGCTAACAAGTTAAATGCATCATCTATCTTTGCTAATAGGCCTACGCTCTTTCTAATGAGACCTACTGTTCAAAAGAATATCAAGAATCTTCTTCGCAAGGCTCCTATTCTCTCTCTTAGATCCAAGCATGTTGACCAGCACACACCTCAGGACATGTCTGCTATTATTGCAAAGCTCTCTTTGATAGAAACTAGAATAATGTCTCTTAAGAAGAAGATCGAAGCTTCTGATAAACGTGTGAGTATGCTTGAAGCACATGCTCACTCCACAGCAAAGACTATAGATAATATTGATACTACTATTGAAGAATATATTCTTAAGAATCTATAGAGAGGTCTAAACAGTGCCATACAGATTTTTTGTGATGAATTGGTACATGTAACAAACTTGCTTGATGCAAGCATAAATGAGAGTAATAATAGACTTGTCTCCCAGCTTGATAAGGTGCTTGAGAAGCTCTTGTTAAAGAACTAGAAGTTAGAAGCCACAACACTTAGCATCAGCAAGATTGCACACAAAGAGAAGTGTGGAATGAGATAACTCTCACTTCTAACTTCTTTTACTTATAGGTTGCTGTCCTAATAGACAACTTCCATTCATTCTCTCTTACATTCATCTAACCTACCATTAAGACATCCTTTTACAACTCACCTATCATCAAGACATCTCTTAGCATATTCTATATGCTCTTATCTATTCTCGAGGCTATTGTCCTTGTGACTCATCCATAGGATAGTCCTTCCACATTCTAACAGTCAACCTTTTGACCATTAGCAACTTATTCTATTATTATCTATTTTCCTTAACACTCCCACTTTGCTATTGGTCAAAGGCTTTTAAATCAAATGCCAATAAATTATATCATGCCTATCCTTCTCTAATACTTTAATCAACAATTATGTCTTCCATAGCATAATATGTCATATCAATCACTTCCATTTTAATCTTCTTCTTTATGAAGTAACATTGAATGGCCTTCAAAGCTGGTCTTAATTAAATTCCTTCCATTGTAATATGACTGGTTGGCATATATTCCTTCTAAATTGACAACCTTGTTATTATTGTTGTTTTTTTTTAGTAGTCCATGAAATGGCTCCCACTCCAACAAAGAACATTTAAATCATTATTGACCTTCTATTATTTGCATCTCAAATAAGGTATTACTTATCTTTATAAACAAATCCATATAAATGTCTTCTTCTAACTTTCCATTCAAGAAAGCCATTTTCATCTCCATTTGATTTATCTCTGAGTCTTTGAATCATTTGAAGCTTGAGGAAAGATATGATTCTTCCACCATTCACCAAGTGGTTTTCTTTCTCTTAAAGGATATCTTCTTTCATTTGAAGATGAACATTCACCTTTTTCCATAACTTTCTTCTCTCTTATAACTTATCTTTTCTCATTCAAAGGTATATATTCTTCATCATCATCATCATTATCATCATCATAATCCTTCATATCATCATTTTCTTCTATTTTGTTTTTACCAACTATTGAAGCTTTCATCTTTTCAATCTTATGTGGCTTTTCATGTTCACTCATACTTCCACCATCTTTATTTTCTTCATTGCTTGTTCCAACAATTGTAGAAGCATTCATCTTATACATCTCCTTAAGCTCTTTTCTTTGGTATACATCTCCACTATCTTCATTGTCTTTAGCTTCTTCTTTCCTTGCTGAATTTAAAGATGTGTCCACAAACACACCATTACTCCCACTTGGACACATCTCTAAGTGCTCACAAGCACTCTTATATTCCAAAAACTCAACATCATAACTTTTGATGATTTTATTGCTATCCAAGCACATAAGCCTATATGCCTTGGTACCTTCACAGTATCCTAAGAACACACACTTTGTTCCTTTTGCATCAAGCTTAGACCTCATACAATTTGGTGTCTTTGCATATGCAATGCATCCAAAGGTTCAAAGATGCCAACAAAAGCTCCATTTTCACCTTCCAGTGATAGAAATTGTCACCTCTAAACTTCTCAATCACTCTCAAACCTTCACCCTCACTAGAAGCCATCTCTAAGAAGTAGTGTATCAAAGAAAATTGAGAAAAGAAGTTTCTATGTGATCAAAAATCACCAAAAATAAATTTGCACTAGCAGAAATTTAGAATATCCTCTTAGGAACAAAAGAGTGATTTCTCACTCAAAGCACTCTCAAATGATCTTCTAAAGCTTCTAATTAGTATATACACTCTTATGAACCTCTCAATCAAATTCTTCCACCCTTTCAACTCATTATTTAAAGAAATGCATAAGGTTGATTAAATAGCTTCAATAACACATAAAGACACTATCAAGGTCTTTCACAATTCTTAAACTCACTATCCAAGGAGATAAGAACCCACAAAGCAATGTTAGAGATCTCTAAGCTTACAAATCAGAACCTCTTCTTGCCATAACATAAGCTAAGATCTTACAAACTCTAACATCAGCAAACACCATAAGACCTATTCCACACAACAACAAAGACTTCATAAAACTTCTAAAACTCACAAGTAAATGTGAGTGGGCCCATTACCTATTAAAGAACTAGAAATTAGAAGCCACAACATTTAGCATCAGCAAGGTTGCACACAAAGAGAAGTGTGGAATGAAATAACTCTCACTTCCAACTTCTTTTACTTATAGGTTGCTGTCCTAATAGACAACTTCCATTCATTCTCTCTTACATTCATCTAACCTACCATTAAAACATCCTTTTACAACTCACCTACCATCAAGACATCTCTTAGCATATTCTATATGCTCTTACCTATTCTCGAGGCTATTGTCCTTGTGACTCATCCATAGGATAGTCCTTCCACATTCTAACAGTCAACCTTTTGACCATTATCAACTTATTCTATTATTATCTATTTTCCTTAACAGCTCTTTCTTATGCTTGGCAATGTATAAGAAATATTCTAAAGTAGAAGATTGCATTGACAAATAAAAGATTTATTCTAATTAACCTTTTATTATATAATTTTTTAAATTTATCAGTATAATATATTACAATACTATTATAATCTTTGTTATAAGGCAAAAGAAAAAATTACCAAATTGAACAAATTTATCAAGTAGTATTAATCATTGAAATTAGAATTTATTTTGATATATTATAAGTCAATTCTATATTTTATTACAAATCTATAAAATATAAAAAAATATAAAAATAAAAATAAATTATAAAATCTCTTTTTCTTTTTTTTTCCTTCTCTTTCTTATCTAATATCTTAATTAAACATTCATATATATTATTTAATAGTAATCTAAGCAAGAAAATTTAAAAAACTAAATATAATCATATCAAGAAAATATATTTTGGACAAGAAATAGGAGCAATCTATCTTAGCTACCTGCTTGGATGAGTCATTTTTGTTTTTTTTTTTTTTAAATTAATTTTTTTTTTTATAATTGTGTGAGTGAAGTAATCCAATTTGGAAGCTATTTGAAGGAACAACTATTGTCATTGCCAAAGGTTCTAATTCTTCAAATGATTAAAGTTAATTATTTATACACAAATTGTAGTATAAAATATATATTGGATGTATACTTTTAATATGGATAGATTGCTTTCAAATCAATTTTTAATGTGATAATTGTTAAATAGGCTTAATTTTTTGAATTGTATTATTCTTGTAAATCTATAATTTAGCTACTTAGAAAATTTTGTATCTAGTATAAACATAGCAAGGTATCTAGTTTAATACATATATATATATATTAAATTTTAAAAGATATCTAAGAATAGGAATAATAGATCAAATTTATCTAATTTTTTATTTATATAGCTAATTACTTATAATTTGTAATCAATATCTATAATATAAAAAATAAGCCTTATAATTAAAATTAATACTATAATAAATATAAATTAAACAATATAAAGTATAAAATATAAGAACCATATTTGCTACATAACAATAATACATGCTTCAAATAGCTTCTTCACAAAGAAATATTACAAACATATTTATTGGTATTTCAAAATAGTTTCACATATAACACCTTTTAAAAGATTTTTTATTAAATATAAGAGATTGTGTTATTTTTATTGATTGAATAAATTTTAATATATCAAAGAATATTACTTTAAGGATCTAATTCCAACTAAAGAATTCATATGTTTAAAGAGAAAATATAATTTTATATTAGATCCTTTTTTAAATTTCAAATTCTAAGTTCATCTTTCTTAATCTAAGATTTTTAAAAAAAATTTAGATAGTATTATATACATATATATATATATACATATATACTAGATACAAAATTTTCTAAGTACTAGTATATATGTATCTAGTTTAATACTAGATACATATATACTTGATTACCTTGCTATGTAATATGAAAAAATGTATATATAAATTTATTTCAACACACTTCTTTAAGCATTTAAAGTCTTAATTGCAAGATCTTTTTCCAATGTGAATGTCTTTTTGCTATTTGTAAAAATACATTAAGGTATGCCATAATAAATTAAAAAATGCTACTATTAAGGCATCCAACTTTATTTAGAAGAATTTGGAATATATTGTCTAAAAGATTATAGTGTATTTGGAAAGTCCATAACTTCTTTTATGAAAAGTTAATTATCTTTTAACTTTCTTAATCCTTGCTGCTCCCAAATTTACTACTCTCAATCCAAATATACATAAAATTCCTTCTTCTTGAATCTTATTAACCTTTCTTACTGTTTGCATAAATAATTCAATGTAGAAGAAATTAAATATATTAGAACTACTTGAATTAGATTATATTACTAGACAATCTTTTACATATCAAATCTTATAGTTCTTTAAGCATTAGATCATTTTTAATAATTAAATTTTTTAAGCTAACTTATTGCCTTCTTTTATAATTCATTCTAAATATATATTTTCTTCATATTTTATAATTTATACATATTATCCCGCTCAAGCTTTGACACAAGTTATTAGACTAGTTCACATATGTAGCTTCTAAATCTTTCCACCATAGTTTTAATTTTGATTAAGATCCAATTCTTTAATATTTAAATACTTCAATTTTATAGTCTATATTCAATATTTGGTTGCAATTTTGATTATATCTTATAAATTATATATTATATGTACTCTATATTTTTATAAAATTAATTTAAAACATACAAAAAAACTATTTTTTAAAACTCAATACTATAATTGTAATAATTGCAAAGAATTTAGCCTTCAAAATTTAGCTACTTAGTTGCTTTAGTTTTTCAACCTTCTCTACTTTATTGCTTCATTTTTTGACCTCTATTAAGAATCAAGTATTTAAATTTGATAAAAGAAATATTCAAGCTTATTAAAAAATACATCTTTTAAATCTTGTGTCAAGAAACTATTCAAATCATGCATAATGAATTTAAAACCTAGACCAATTAATTTTTTCATTTATAAACTAAAGAAGAAGGTACAACTTATGCACCTAAATACATTTTACAACTCTTCTAAGTCACCTTAGTATCCATAAAATCTATAAGCACATAAAAGTACTTAAAATATATCCTCATACTATCAAAATCTACTTATTAATACTCAATAACAACAACAGCAACTACAACAACAATCATTAATTCTTATAAGTACTTCTTTTTAAGTATCTAATTCTAAGCTACTACTTAGATTCTAAAATTTTAATAAAAAACTTGGTCAAAGACTCTTGAATATCAAAGTCAAAGCAATTAAATAATCCTATCAACTATGGTATTTATTCTTAAGGCAATTAATCATATATTTGCTATTAATCACCAACCATAGCTTCCAAATTTAAAGTAATTAATTACTATTTCCTACTATCCACTAACCATAGCCACAAAAGTTAAGCAATTAATTTCTCCTATTAATTAACTTCCAATATAGTCATTAAAACTAAGATATTCAAAGTCATCCTATTCTTTGGAAACCAATTCTATTGTAACAATCTATCCTAATTATTAATTTAAGGATCAATTTTACATAATGAATTAACATATGAACTAAAACAATCATATTAAAATTTTAAGATACTTAAAAAAATAACTAATGTATATAAATATCTTTATTTTAACTAATAACTAGCCTATGTCACAACAACATGGATTGGCTAGTTAAAGTTATTATGTCTATATAATCCAATCTAATCCAAAGTGGTGGATTTTTTTCTAGAATAAAATCCCATATGTATTGATCTTTTCCTAAAAAGTTGGATTTTTTACTTGATGTAGCAAATCTTACAAATTTTTTATACCAAGTATCTCTAATTTAATAGATACCACTCTTGTATGTATAAATGGAAATTTTTTAAGAAGTAGTATTGTCTATTAAGTAAAGATGAGGTTTATTCCACAACAAAAAGTTAAGTATGATGTTAAAATTTTTAAATCATATATATTCAAAGTCTATTGTTATAAGTTTCCAAATATTACAAATTCTCTTCCAAACCTTTGTTCTAATAGCATATTTTGAAAAAAACTTAGTCATTTAGCATATATTAGGATTTTATTTATTAGTCTTTTTAAATAATCAAATTTTTTTATTTTTTTATCTAATCATATTTAATAATAAATAATTTTTTAACAAAATATTGAAGCATCCATTTAGTTGCCAATGTATTTAAAACTATTTAGGATCAACAAAGTTAAAGACATTATTTTCAATACATTGACTAAAAATATGCCATAAGATCTTAGCTCTTGCATTAAGCTTTTTCATTGCTAATAGGAAATATCTAAATAGTTTCTCTATTATTTTTATTGTCTAAAAGGATTTATTCTAAATTATAATAAAATAAATAATAGATAATAGAATAATATAATTTACCACCAATTCTCTTTTAATCAAATTTTGTCTAATTTTATATCAATATTTATTTATTTTTACACAAATTTAATTTAAAAATTATTTGTAATTTAGAAATTAAAACCTAATACAAAAAAGGTATTCATGATACATTCTTTTTTCTTTTATTTTCCCATATTCATTACTATTTGATGGTCTATTATAATTTTTTTTTACAAAAATAAATTAATAGTACTAACTTTTGCCAATTGATGTTTAGACTACAAGACCTCTTAAAAGAATTTGCAATTTTAATTGTTGAATCAATATTTCCTTTAGTACTATATAAAAAAAATTATAATATTTTTATATTAGTTTATTACTAATTTATTTTTATTTTTAGATAAAATAAGATCGTTAATAATATTTAGACTTGAGACATTTTGAAATTGAAGTTTAGAATCTCACCTACAAAAAAAAACAAGTATAGAAATGTAAAACAACCTTGTCATATTCTTCTTTAGATTAAAAATTTTATAGAGAGAAAGCTATTAATATTGACTTTCATCTTAGTTCCATACAATAAAAACTTATTATTGTGATAAATTGAGGTTAAAAACTATAGGCTTCTATACCTTTAAATATAAAATTTCAATTAATACAATCATAAGGATTTTCTTTTCAAATAAAACCATTATAATGCTTCATATATAGGTAAGATATTGTATAATAAATATTATTATATATTCTATTTTTGATTGAAGATATTAATTGAATAAAAAAACTAAAATGGAGGTAATTAAATAGAATAATATATCATTTGATGCAACATTCTAAAATATGAAAATATTAAAATACTTAAAATGTGATGAAGAATCTATCTAATCTTACCAATATCTTTACCTAATTATTTTTTTGTTCAAAAAACATCTAATTTTATTGATTGATAATAGATTCTTTTTATATACTCAAATTTTTTTTAAGACCCTTTCAAGTTGATTGTTCTATTAGTAATATAGCTTTGTTGTAATGAGACAATTAATCTTCACTTCTTTGTATCATATTTGAATTTTTTTCAATATCCAATATAAATTATATAATAAAGTGGACTAAACTTCCATATATAATTGTTTTTTTTTTAAATTTTATTTATAATAAAGATATTAGTAATTTTTAATCATACTAATAGGATTATTTTTTAATATAATTTAAAATATATTATTTTCAAATAAGGAACCAATATAAGATATTAAATGTTTAATAATATAACTTATAAAAATACATATCCTTCTTTTATTGGTATTTTCTTCAATATTATTGTATCTTGGTGTTGCTTCTAATATGTGGCATCATATTGCTCTTCATAAAATATAACCAAATTCTCTTCTATCAATCCAACTTAACTTGTGCTCTTATAATAAGAAAATTTCATAATATAGTTTTGAAAATCTAATGTAATTTTTAAGATAATAAATATTTTAGAAATTTATGAGTTATTATATATTAAAAGAAATCATTTGTAATATCATCAATACACTAATTATGAAGAAATAAAAGATAGCTTGGGCCATATTCTATGACTTTGTTCTACCACAAGTACAATAATACATGGAATTGAAAGATTTATATATATATTATGCAATAATTGGCTAATAATATCCTAAATATATATTTAAGTTAGATCTTAAAATTATAAAATAAAAAATTAAGTATCTAAAATAATTTATATTAATTATAAAATTTTTAAGGAATAAATCTTAAAATATTATATTTGAAAAATGGCTAAAAAATCTATAAAAGAAAGTTGGTCAATCCTTAAAAAATTGGACATTCACTTAAAAAAATTACTTTTTGATCAAAACAATTACTTTGGAGATAGCAAAAATTGCCTCTTTTAAATTTGTATAAAATTTCTTCTAGCATTTGAATAATACAAGAGAGGATACTAGATTTTAATCTACATGTCTTTGATAGCTTTTAAATTGAAGCTCAAATTCTAATCTAGATTATATTACAAAAACACCTATATAAATTTAAGGTGGTATAAAGTTTTTTTGATAAATAATCAAATAGATTAATAAAAAAGAATTACAATAATTTTACCAAGTTGGACCTACAATTTTGCATTGCAATTGATTTAAAAGAAAGTCATAAATCCTCATTTAGAATAATCAACTCTATCACAATAAGATCGAAAAAAATAAATAACAACTATCTTAATAGTCTATATTTTTCTATCTATTAGGTGCACAAACTATCTAGATATAAGCTATGGAATTAAAAATATTTAATTATTAGTAGATAAAAATAAAATAAAATAAAATAAACACCATCAACTATTACATCTTCTATTGGATGTAAGAAAATTAGCAATATTATTCAATCAAGATTTGAAGATGGTTTACAAATAATAATAAGCTGTCACATATATCTATATAGATAGTCATTTATACAAGCAATAAGTAGCAACAAATTCTTTATTTTTTTAATATTTTAGAGATGAATTTAGTATTAATTAAAAAAATATTACCTTACTGAAGCTTGACACAAGCCACAATTAAATAAATTTTAGTATATAAACAATGAACAAAAATAACTACACAATAGGATTGCAAAAACAAAGCAAGGTTTAGGAGTATACAAAAAATTGCCATAGTTTTAATATACCACTACAAAGCCACATTAATTCAAAAGCATAAACTATAAAAAGCTCAATAAATTAATAAAATAATAATAGAATAATTTTTTATTTAATGTAAAAGATATGAATTCTATCTTTCACTACCACATGAATTTAAAGTACTATTAGCAAAATAGAGAAGTTAGATCCTACCAATAACTATTAGATTTAAATTAAGAGAATTCAACTTGCACCAAATTTATATCTATATAGAAAAAGGAGAAATTTATACCAACATTGAGAGATTGTCTTATTAACAAAAATTAAAGATAAAAAAAATTAAGAACATATATAAGATAGACAGTCTTAATAGAGTATTTTTAAACAAGTATTATATGAGCAAGAAGAAATCTAAATAAGTGAATTAACCCATACCAATAACTTATAGATAGCAAAGAATCTAGACATTAGCAATCATGCATAGAATCAATTATATTCAAATACTTCGAAGAAAAATAAGCTTATGATAGAACTATTGTTGTTCTTCAAGGTATCTCAATATAATCTTTAAGAAATTAGACAACTCTATTAAGTAGCAATATATAAAACCAAGATCATTTATTTTATCACAATAGGAACACAACACATGAAAAACAATTGATTTTTGGAAGATTGGATTTTTTATTATTCAAAATTCATATATACATCACAACCATAGAAAAATGAAGACTACTAACTAATCTCTCTCCAACTACAATAGAACTTGGATGGCAAGTTTTAGAATTATTAGCCAAAATGCATGATAAATTTTTTGAATTAATGTTATTAGAAGATTCCAATTCAACTTCAAGTTGAATTGCCTAAGCCAAAGATAAAAATACAAGCCAAAATAAAGATGAAAAAATTGGATCTATCTTCTCTAAAAATTAATAGATTTAATTTTAATGAGATGTCTAGGTAGTAGTGAATTTTATATTAAAAATCAACCATGTCTTTGAATAATTTATCTTTCAAAATAATACAATTAAAATATGAAGTCAATTTTTAATATTTCTATTATTCTATTTATAGTAGCTCAACCACTTCTTAAAAGCTTGAAAGTCTAATGGGATTAGATATCATATCTAACCTAGATACTAATAAAATTGATATAGGATCATTACCATTTTATTAGAAATTAGGCAAGACAAGCAAGGCAAGGTTGCAAAAGCCATTATAAATCCTACAAAGTAGAGAGGTTTATTATAAAGAAAAACTACTATAAGGCTCATTAGATCAAGAAAACAACAATTACCATTAATGTTGAGTTTTTAGATGACTATTACATAAGGTGACAACTCATCTTGCTACCTTTCATTCAAGCTCATTCTTTCATAATAGATCTCTTGAATTATAAACATATAACATTCTTCTCTATTATATTTGATATAAAATTAAATACATATTATTACAATAAAAGAGGTTTAAATAACTTTTATAAAAATTACACAATTACAAAATTATTCTAAATATTTATAATCAATATTAAACATCTTTTTATTTCAAGAGTCAGAAATTAATAGAATCAATGCAATTGAATTTGGCTAGAAACTTTTTTTAAAAAAAAATTATCATATTTTAGAAGCAACACAAGGCTATAACCTTGTCAAAAATGGTGTTGGCAAAGACGAGAGATAGAGTTTGCATCCTTCTCAATTCCTCTATTAAATCCTTGATTCTCTTAATTGGTTCTTTGTTAGACAATAAGGTCCTATGGATTATTTTAAATAAGATACTTATTGACAAAGTAAAAATATCAAATGCCTATGCTCTAAATGATTTAATTGATAAAAGTAGGTTGTAAGAAGATCTTTAAATAATATTCTTTCATTACATTAAATGGATATTAGGTGGAGATAGAAACATGATTAAAAGTGCAATATGTAGATTTTTTGATTATAATAAGATTTGTACAATATTAAAGCAAGCCACACATTATGGCTTCAAAGCTTATTTTGATCTTAATGGCCATTTCTCTCACTCCAATACCATTAAATTCTCTTAGAACAACAAATGAGATAGACTTTAGATTTTGCCTAAATTAAATAGATTCTATATCTCATTATATATATTTTTTTCTATTAAAAATCATAGAATACTATATTAAAGATGATTTAATATTGTAAAACCATCTTCCAATTATCTTTTCAATACAACTTATTTTTTCTTTTAAATCTTTGATTAAATATAAATTAAATTTTAAATACTCAAAAATAACCAATTTAAGATAATTATTTAAGAAAATTAGAAAAAAAAATGGCAATATAATATTTACAACAAATTTTTTTAAAATCATATATTTTTTATAAAAATAATTATAAAATCATAACAAGCTAATATAAGAAAGAAGAACATGCTTAGAAGATATTAATAGGAGAAATTCATATCAAATTATAAATTAATCCTCTAAATATAAACCTTTAAAAAAAAAATTGATACCACCAGAATATTCTTGTATAATATAACCAATATGAAGTAGAAGCTTAATAAGCTACAATTTGCATTAAATAGATTAAATATAGGAATTTATAGTAAGAAGAATTTTTTTAAGCTATTAAAAAGAAAAAACTAAAAATAAAAACTCAAGGATTTAAAAACAATAATAGGAAGATTAAGCATGAAATTAAATACTTATCTAATCTTAGTGTGGAATTCTTTATCTATCTATTTAAAATAAATAAGACCTCATAAGAATATTATAAGATATTTAATCCAACTCTTTTACTCACCTTAGGAGATTGGATATTAGAGATTACGACTCCTCGGAAGAAATCTCTTTTTTAAATAAACTACATAAGACTATTAAAAAATTGTCTAATAATAAGATTCTAGGTTTTAATAGTATAGGAATTAAATTCTTCAATTCTTTTTAGAATACTATAAAATATGATTTTTTTTAACTTATCAACGATTCTTTGAAACAAAAAAAAAATTATAATTAATTTAAGATATAATTATATTGATTTAAAAACAAAATAAAATCAAAATCAAAATAATACAAAATAAGAAATTATTAATCTATTATTCTATTAAATTATATATTTAAAATATTTTTTAAAATTTTATAATTAAAAATAAAAATATTATTATTAAAACTTATTGAATACAAATAAACAACATTTGTACCACTAAAATATATATTAAACAATCTATTGCTAATCCGTAAATCTGTAAAGCCATCTATTAAACTCATTTATTAAAATAAAATCTAGTGCTATTAAAATTAAATATTATTAAGGCTTATAATTATATAAATTTAGACTTAATATTTCTCTCTATATAAATATTTGATTTTAGGCTACAATAAATTAATATAATAAAATTATTATTTTTTAAATTTATTAGATTCTAAAATGGGCCTCAAGGCTTTTGTGGTTAAAAAAATCCTAAAAATACTTGGACCTAGTAAAACCTCTTTAATAAACTTTTGATGATATTGAACTAAATTCACACAATCTTTTAAAAATACTAATAAGTAGACATTTATAAGATTATCAAATCTTCTTTAAAATATGCTACAAGATTAATAGTATAGAGAAGAGTATGTAATGCATAGAAATATATCACTAAAGACTTTAAGCACATATACTTTAATAATAATTATATAATTTTAAATTTCCTATTCTAAAAGAAAAATAATTTGAACCTCATAGATACTAAAATTTCTAAGATTATTGACATACTTTTATATAATTTATGTTTATATCAAATTAAAAATTTGTAGTATTTTTATACCAAGAGACTTATAAAATAGATACTAACTTCTTCTAAATTTGACCTTTGTTTCTTTAAACAAATTTATATAGAACTTCATTATTTTTTAATTTCTTTTACAAAAGATAGAAGTATTAGTAGAGGATCCTTTTATATTTGAATTTAAAGATTGGTTGGATTTATATTATTACAATAATATGGATAGTCCAACCGTTATTTTCTAAGTGCCAAAAGATCATGGAGTAGCAAAAGATAACAATCTATTTACAATAAAGAGTGATATTAGCAAAGATATTTATTTGATATACAAAATTGCTTGTATTTGTAAGTAAGATCAAAATCTCAATAATCTAAATGAACTTCAAAACTTGCTAATATTGATACCAAGTAATTCCACTTTACTAATCTACTAGAAGATTATAGAATAGTATAATTTCTAATCTATCTATAACAACCTTTTACTTTTTTTTGTTTTTTTTTAAAACTAATACACAAATTGGAGTTTGACTCCAAAGAATTTTTGCAAAAAGAAGACTATTCCTTAGAGGAGTATAATGCAAAAAATATACAAAAATATTACTTTGTAATAAGATACTTTCTACACCAATCCAAATCACAAAATACCAAGGGAGATTAAGATTGGATCAAAATAAATCAAAATACCATATGGGACAAAACTATGGGAAGAAAAGAATCTATACTAATATATTTGATCTAGCATAAAGATATTGTAATAAATACTTGGAAAAAAAAATTGTTAAAAATATCAATAATACATATCCATTTCATATTCTTTAAACCTTAGAAATTATTCTATATAGATTTTAGAGCTACAACAAGATCCAAAAAATGTGGGATTAGAGTGCAATTATATTCTACTTCTTCAACAAACAAGATTCTAAAAGTAAAGTCAAACTAGCATTCATACTTTAACAAGCAATTCTTGATGAAGCACTTACCAATATCAAAGATATGACAATACTATAATCATTAATTGTTAAAGCATGTCTTTGGACCATATAAAAACAACAAAATAACAAAAGTTTTTATTAAAAAGAATGGATAAAAAATAAATAAATAAATAAATAAAAGAGTGATTTGATTATTAAAGAACATGCTAGTGCAAAATAAAAAATTTTACAAATATACCTCTTGTAAAACTCAAATACTTTCTAAAATTGAAGAAAAAGTGGATAAAAGATTAAAAATAAAATAAAGCAGCTATCCTTGATACAGAAAACTCAACAATATGAAATTATGTTACGCCCCTGAAGGCAAGCATAGCTCACTCGGGCTTTTACCTAAATTCCATTAATTAGCACGAGATTCTTCGTTCTTGTGTTTCAAAAAAATTAAAAATAAATAAAAACAACAACAACAACAACAACAACCTGCTCAGTTTTGGTTGAAATCGGAGGCTCATCCTGGAATAACACAAGTTGCATCCCAATAGCCTCATTTAGATCAAGGTTGTCTACAGCTGGTGGTAAGGTGGGAAGGCCACCTCTCTTCGCTATTTCAGTCTGCACCTGTGTCGTATCTTTGAACTTGGAAATGGGTCGCATGTCAACATTTATAGAGATTGCAGACTTTCTGCCTTTCTGTACAATGTTGAAGTTGAACCATTAAGACTCTGGACTAGACAAATTATTCATGGTTCTGACCAATTACAGCATGACTTTCATTGATTCGTAAGGCTCCAACAATTTAGTACTGAAACAGGCACGTTTCAGTACTAAATTGTGCACACATCAGCGTTTGTGCAGCCTTTCAGTTTTGATAATACTTCATGAATGCTTTTGTGTTGGTAGGATAGCAATTACTACCAAAATTCAAACACAGTTTACTGTCTTGTATTACTAGCAGTATAGAGTTAGGATTTATATTGTGTTAACACACATGAAAGACTAACATTTGTTTGTTTGATATCCATCCAACCTGGCATTAAGTATAGATAATACTTCATGCAGTACAAATATTTAACAACAGGATTTTTACGATGCCCTGAAATAACTTCAAGTTTTCTCCTGGTGTCAACATCTCTATTCCAAAACTCTTGAATCCATCAAGGTAATAATTGATATAGCCAATATGATATCAGACTATGACATTCCAAATCCAATGCGAAAGACTTAACTATTTCTCACCTTCAAAGGCTGATATTTATCAAAAGTTCACGTAACACTTTCACTTTGAAGGAGAATTCAACAGTGAAGTTTTCATGTCAAAAATAGAGATTTACTTTATAACTTCATCCACAAACTAACTTCTCTCAACTCCTGTTTCAGGAACTACCAACGTCACAAAAATATCTCAACTCAAATGAATACTTAAATTCTGCTGGAAACTAGAGCATTAGAATCACTTTATGATCCGAAAATATACAAAAGGATTTACCGCAGCAGCTGTCATTCAAATACGACGCTCCGCAGCAAAGCCATCTCCACCAGGCCACTAAATTCAATATCCTTACTCAATGCCCATTTTCTTTCTCCTGTGAGTCTACTTATGAACAAACAGCTTAGTCAACTATGTGCACAAAATGCACGATGAACATTTTCTCTTTGTTGGGATGACGTCAAGAGAGTTACGCAGTTGGGAAGGACACGTAGGGGCAGCCTAAGAAGGCCTCGTTACCTGGTCTTGAAAGTACAATCTGCAATGCAATAAAGTTCGAAAATATAAGTTAGAAAAGGCACAAGTTAGAAACGTCTAGACATCCTTGCGACGATCCTTTAAGACTAATTGCATTAACTTGGAAGAAGTCACGTAAACAAATTTAGAAATACCTGTAGAACTCCAAGCGTGCAAGACTTGAACCCAGCAGCACAATAAAAGAAGTAGTAATCCCACGTACGAATAAACTTTTCACCAAATCCAAGTTTCATGATTTTGCTGCACATTTGTACACAGCCATCTTAGATGAGAAATGAATCGTGCTTTTATGGTTAGCAATCAATTATCACCAGAGTGCCGAAATAAAATAATACAACGAATGAGGACTTGTGCGTAGAAAGAAAAACATTCACGTACTTGCGGTTCCTCGTGAATTGCTCTTGCCATCTGAGCAGGGTCTCGCAGTAATGAATACCAATATTCTCCATATGCTCCACACTTTTATAACAAAACATAAATTGATCCGGTATCAGTTTACAGGCAGTTATGCATATGAAAACATTTTCACAGAAGACATGTTTATGAGTCATAAGCCAGTATAGAACTTTACCAAAAAGAGGAACCAGAACTCATTGCTGTAGTAAGGGCGGCAAAAGATGGTAGGCAGCCACCGGGGAAAATGTACTCTTTAATAAAGTCTGAACTTTGTCGGTAACCATCGTAACGTTCCTCCGGTATTGAAATTACCTGCCACATAGAGCCACCAATATGAGCATTAGGACACTTCGCGATTTCTGGAGATCTTATACAACCTAGTACACTGTCAAGGCATTGGTGCACATGCAATGCAACCCAGTGATAATCGGAATATCAATTCATATCAAGCAGAAAATGGGTATCACTTAAGTTCACCTGAACGACAACAAGGCCATCCTTGGCAAGGAGAGTGTCACACCGTCTGAACCATTCTGCATAGTACTCGTGCCCCACTGCCTCCAACATCTCACTGCATGTAGAGAACATCATTATTAGTTATAGCAGGAAAAATTTGCGTAAAGTGGTTTCACTAGAGATGGTAAGCAAGCATTCAGATCACTCGAGCACGTACCAAGAGATGATACGGTTGAACTTGTGGAAGCCCTGTACATTTCGGTAATCGACCAACTGAAACGTGATTTTGTCCTGCATACACAAGCACAGGAAAAATGTAAGATCACAGGAAAAATGTAAGATCACAGGATAATGCACTGCAAAATCGCCAGGCCTTATTAGCTCTAAGGAGGGTTAGGAGTAAAACAATTGAGAACAACGAAATGATGCAGACCTCTAGACGGGCCTCTTTGACAAGAGCTTGAGCGTAGTCAAGCTGCTCCTGCGATAATGTGATGCCAGTGTATCGGCAACCGGTGCGGCGCACCAGTTGAATTGCCAGAGCTCCCCAACCACAGCCTATCTCCAGAACCTCATGTGTGCTCTCCACCCGCGCCTTATCGATGAGATGGTTGATTTTACGCATCTGAGCATCGACTAAGGGTTCATCAGGTCCCTGCAAAATCCCCCGTGGCAAAACTTAAGTTGAACATCAGTGGTAATGCTTTCCCCAAGCCGTAATTGAAATTGAAGTGTGTAGAAACTCGAAAATACCTTGAAAATGGCGCAGGAGTACGTCATGGTCTCGTCCAAAAACAAAGAGAACATGTCGTTGCTCTAATCCCAATCACCCAAGACATGACAGTCCATTAATCGAATATAATTTCATGGGTGTAAAGGTAAACAAGACGATACGTGAATCATACTGTATATATCCATATAAGACCAAATTTAACATTAGAACGTCAGGTGAAAAGAGAAGTGGAAAGTACCAAGTCATAGTGTTGAGATATGTTGCGGCGTGTGTTGGTAAGGGAATTATTGCGCATCATGTGCCGAAAATAGGACGTAGCTGAGCCCAATACAGATGTGAGAAGCACTGGGCTCCACCAAGCCCTGTATGTGGGAAACTAACAAGTTAAGCATCAATCATAAGACAGGTGATCGTCACACCAAAGAATAAAAGTCAAATAATTAATTGCACCTAAGATGCAGGACAGCAACAAACTTCAGATGATGGATAGGTTGCTCAAAAACGTACTTTACCGAAGATTTATTTGAAAACAAGCGATCAATGTCCCGGTTAGCGATTATAATCTGGAAAACGAGGCATTAGTGTCAGTTTCATCTTCTCACCTTCACATGTGTTACCTGTTGAAAAGCCTCAAAGCGTGCAAACGTCTATCCCTACTTTCATTCAATTATTTAAAACCAGAGGTAGGTGGCATTGAAAAAGACAGGGAATTAACGCCATTTGGCACAACGAGGATTTGGCTTACAAGCAAGAAATTGAGGAGACCCAATTTTGAATCCACAAAGCTGAAGTCTCCATCTATGTAAGCGTCAGCCAAGCCCAGGTCTTGTCTTGTAGCAATCTGTCAACCACTAAATCACAGCTAAATACAAAATGTCTATGCACTGGACCCTGCGGGTGGTGCAAATAGACGGTAAATTTATGGTCAAAGTATTTGGCGTTTCAGTATACAACATAAAAGTAACCACTGCAAGTAATGATAGATATTTTTCTCTTCACTATGCCCATTGCAGTGTTACATGTTGCTCACATTAATTTATAGACTTCAACGTGCAGATAGCAAACGTACTGACCTTCCAGTAGAATGCAGGGTCGGAGACACGCAGGCTAGTTTTCAAAGTACAACCTTTCTCCTCACCGAAGAAATTAAACACTGTTCCTCCAGCCTCAAACAATCTGGTGCACAAGGTTTTAAAAAGTCAGTCCAGCGCTAATGAACTCAACTAACATTCTACTATTCCAGTTAAAAGAACGTGATTTATATTAACTACAGCATGCGAATGGAAGACGTATTAACTGAACATGGCCGGTGCGGATAAATTTGCGCAAGAAACTTGTCACCACCAAACGGGTAGCCGATTCGAGGTATGTGGGAACCATTTGTTTGACAAGTGGTAATGACTTGAATTGGGTACCAAGCAAATCGAAAGCTGCTTCCAAGCCTGACTTAAGTCCATCCTCGTGAAAGCCGTAACCTGAACTCAAGAGACTCCAGATTGAGAATCCCTTCTTCAGGAACATAGACACTATCCAAAATTGAATTTTTTTCCAAGTACACCAAATATATATGAGCTGCATCGCTACATTAGACAGGGTTAATATATACCTTGATAAGCCCCGCAAAACCATACACCACGCTTGCCTTGGATGCTCCCGAACGCTTGGGCAGCTTTGGCAGCTCCTGGAGAGGGAATGGGATGGCTAGTCCTCCAGACGTTAACAATATCTCTGGGTTCCTCCGTAGGATTCAGAGTTACAAGGTATGGTTTTCCCGTGTTGCCCAGGTTCTGGAGAATGTTGAGCCAGTAACTGACACAAACTTGACCACTGGAGTCACCCAAGAAATTCCAAGCAGACCATGCTGCCTGATTCCGAGGCATCCATTTATCGTCTCTGTGAAGATATATAGTGCTGCCGTACAACCAATTCATGAACAATAAGGTGTAAATAACCCCGCGATTGTTACCATCTGTTGCAACTTTGCAACAAGTGCAATAATAGCTGTAAAACCAAAAATCGATCATCTTAAGAATGGAGTAGGAGGCATTCGATATTTAAAACTTGTGATCATTTGGGCAAAAATACCTGGGACTATACTGAAAAGCACCGAGAATTGTACGCTCCTCGTGCGTAGCACCTTCACCCAACATCTGCAAGGCGTCTGGAGCATGGGATCCTACTAAACATCTATCAAACACTTCCACTCCTCCACGTACGTCCTCTATCTCAACACCTGAATGCACTCACATATCAGTCTCAGATAGCTGTTTACAGAATAAAGGAAAGGATAAGCATTGTAAACAAGTTCAATTCAATGATTCACCTTACTCAATCGATCTGGAATTAAAGCACTGAATGTACTGCATTGTCTTGCAGTATCAAAGATATATAAATAATACAAATAGATAAATAAAGGCTCACAATGTCTGAAAGGTGACGAACTAAAGACTTATCATACCTCCAGCAATACTACTAATTCGCTTTACTCCACAGCTTGTCCGAATTACAGCTCCTGCAGCTTCAAGTCCTGCAACCATCTGTCACCAGGTACGACAATCTTAAAGCAGACCCCTTAAGACGTTCTATGATTTATGATTGAGAATGTTTTATTTGAAAATTCATGCGACTTTATATACCAGAGGGGATTCACTTGAATAAGCTGCTTACCTTAGCCACGTACGTTTCAGAACGGCCTTTCACGGTCAACCATTGTGGACGCTGGAATAGCTGCACATCCTCACCAACAAATTCTCTGAATCTCCGGTATTTATATAAGAGCAACTCCGAGAATTAAATATGTATCACAAGAGTTAACAAACCAATCATGACAGCAGTACCTGCAGTAGATGGTGGTTCTTGCAGAAAGTAAGGATAGAAGCCGCTGAGAATCCGAGGACAACGTCGGTTGAGCACGACCAGATTGAGCCACACACTGGCACCAAGTAACAATCACGGAATTTATTGGAATACTTGTGCGAGGCGAGGAATTCACCGAGCGTTTCATCCTGACGGATACTCTCGTCTCCCGACTCTATTTTCTCCAGGTAACTGTCATGCAAAGATCGGCATTTACAATTTTAAGACTTTAAAACATAAAAACAGAAATAAAGATTCACTATTTTAGCCGAAGAGTAATGAGCATTACGATCAACTGTGCAAATATGCAGTTCACTCAACAGAAAATGGCAATTTTTTAACCCAAAGAAACTACTCACAGGTGAACAATCTCGTAAAAATTTCTTCAGAAAGGGATAGAAACTATGCAGTGGCCTGTACCTGAGCACATCGTCTTTGAACCGGACGATTTCGCGTATCATTTGGAAGAAGAAAGGGTTGATCATATTGCGCTTTTGTGCAAATAATCCACTTAAGCTGGTACTGCCCCATTCACACCCTCTGCCTCCATTCAAACTGACAGAGAATGACATGTCGGATTCCTCCATCTCCACTCCAGCTCGTTCGAAGAAATCAATCATGTTCGGGTAGGTGACCTGAGAGAGGAAAAGTATGAATACTTTCAATACGAGAGTTGGCTATTGAGTCAAATCTCCCAGTTTAACCAAGCTGCTCGACATCTGACCTTGTAGTGAAACTGTTCACTGATAACCGCGATCACTCTATTCCTTTAATCTACGACAAACTCCAGGATTGATTCCGAAGCCAAAAGCCGAGTCAGGAAATTTTGAGACTAAAACATTGAAAGAAACGATTGAATACTTACTCGATTGAAGACCATGAAGCCCGTATCGAGGCCAATTCCTGCATCGTGGATTGTCCGGGCATGACCTCCTATGTAATCCTCTTTCTCGTACAGGGTTACCTGGACGCCAGCAGACGCCAGCGTGTGTGCAGCTGTGAGACCAGCTACTCCGACTCCAACCACTGCCACCTTCATCTTGGATGCTTTGTCTGGTACGGTAATCACAGTTCACAGCGCTCTACTGTAGATTTAGCTGCCTGGCAGATTATATAGAATTAGCAAAAAACTCTATGGATCCCAAAACTTAACGTAGCCATTATAAACTGTTGAGGCACATCGAACTTTACTCTAGCAGGAGATAGAGGGACGGACTTGGAGAATTTAGTGAAAGTGCCGAACGTGGACAGAAAGGTTTATTTATATTAACTATGCTTGTTGCGAAGTGTGACCAGGGTCTACTAGGTGCCACTATAGATCAAAAAGACAGCTGAAATTTAAGTCCAAAAATTGATATAAAGAGGTGATAACTGAAACCTAAAGCATGATTCAACACCTTCCCAACATACAAGAGCATTATATGTGGACCTTCCAGTGTGATGGTCTGATTCCAATTAGCAAGTCACTAAATTTCTATCACGAATGCCTGTAACCAACTGCATTTCTGTCCTCTATCTATATTCATAATTTGAAAATGTCTTCCTAATTGATCTGAGATACTACGGATTCTCTCAATAACATACAGAATCCGATTTTTAATGGAACTTCTGGAAATCCTCCAACCTTAAGAAAATAATACTCGTAAGGCTAAGTCTTCAGCAAGATCGACAATATTACACGGAAATACCTGCCTTGTGACCATGACCAAGTACAATCACAAACCCAGAGGCGCATACTTGGCCACAAATGCATTTCAATGCCAAAACTGCAGACGACCCATCAGAACTTCTCCAGCATACGTGTCAGGTGATAAAGACGGCAGTATTGTCAGAATTTCGGTAACACTGCCAGATCTGACCAATTCTAACCAGACAACTTGCAGAGGTGCCCGCAGAATAACTGGATCGGCGCTTCCTTTTAATTTACCGACGTCTCCCAGAATCCTCCGAAGACATGAAATGTGCGCCACAGTAAACGCAGACCGACCAGTATGCTACAGTGAACGACAACAGCTCGTGTGACAGCTCCGGCTGTGTTCACATGCAACTTGAAGAAAATAGACAGGAATCATCGGAGCCACACCTCCGAATGATTGAGAATAGCAGAAGGTTGATTCTGTTAACCTAGACATAGAGAGATTAACGTAAAACAAAACCAGAATCTCTGCCCACGTTACTCATGCGAAGCACATGAGTCCGCGACCCTCGACTAAAGTTAGATTATGCTCTACCAGATTCTTTATTTCAACAGTCGACATCGGCAGAGAAAAGAGCGCGTTTTTTTGAATACATGGGTAAGCCCTCCCCCAACTACTCTTATGATTCTTCGCACGACCGCCCACAAGAGGACGAGAGACTTTGTGACCTAGACCTTTACCGTGCAGTTTTAGATTTCAGCAGCTATCTTGTGAGCTGGCTGAGAGCTCTCCGAAAACGAAAGCCTATCGTCGTACCATGGGAAGGGACCGAAGTCTCTATCCGAGATCCCGAGAGGAGGAATGAGGGAAAAATTCAGAGGACTGCAGCAGAGTGAATGCATCTCAGTAGGTTCCAATTAGTTTCATGTCAGAGACGTAAGTGCGAAGGAGGGAATGTAGACGCACAGGCCCATCGCTTACTTACACGTCTGACACCCGTTATCGACGCGAGTAGCAATCAACGTCCCCATAATGCTGCTCACCAAATCCAGTAATCGCAACTTACAGCAAACCATAAACAAGCCAACTTGATGATGTAGCCCATTTTACCTCTCTTTTCCACTGCTGCTCCTCGCAGACGTTTCCTCAGCTACCAAACCGCCACATCAAGCCCTCCAACGCTGCAATACCGCTACTCAGAGAGCAAGCCCCTGAGCCTCCACCACCTTCTAATTTCGCCAAAAACTATTTTCGGGATGCTACAAATCCTCAGGATCACCAAGACCTCCGCCGTCCCCGCTTCCCCCTCAAACAAAGCACTGCAAACAAAATGTCATGAGACTCCACGGGCCTTCACTGTGGCTGTACCCGTCGCGGACTCTCCTAATCCGCACTGAACCGGACCCAATCGACGCGTCTCGCCCCTTTAGAAACAGGCACAAGTAAAATGTATGCAACAAACAGTACAAGTTCCATGCCCAAAAACAACAAAAAAACAAAAAAAACAAAAATGCTCCTCACAAAATGCTCTCACTGCACCGGTTGAGAAGAAAATGCTGCCTATCGAGGGCTCTGAAAGCAGGTGGTGTCGAGCGAGAAGAAGAGACGGATGGCAGCAGGGACCCGGCGGAGGAGTGAAAGAGAGGGACGATCTCCTGCTGATCCCAGAAGCAATGGAGCGAGCAATCGCCGTGAGGCTGCTGCTGCTGCAGGGACGGGAGTGTGAAGCGAGAATCGAGACAAGCTACACACCAGCTGAAACGCGAGGCGAGGCTTTTGGACTGGCACAGTTTTCGTTCATCGATCACCGTTTACTTATCGTCGAGGCTCTGTCGACACAGGGTGATGGACTGCTCCCCTGAGAATCAAGCCGCACCGTCACCTGAAACAGCATCCCAGTGAAAATCGGAGCGTCTTACTGACATGGTATTTCGCGGAAAGGGGGAAAACAAAAGACCGGAGGGTGAAAACGTCGGCAGTTGGACCAGTTGGACTCCCTGCCCAGGGATGCAACGTCGGAAGCCCCGGAAACCCACACTATTTTCTAAATATAATATTCTGCTCCCAGGGTATTGTGACCCCATGTTCCATTTTCAGTGTAGATGGGGTCCCAACATCCTTATCTTATCCGAAAGGAAGTTATTATTGCTCCAACAAACAGGTCACATCATTTATTTTCGCCTGCCTCCATACTATCATAAGCTCTTTCTGAGAAGCAATTCTTGATAAATGCCTTCGAAGGTCAGATCGTGAGGTTTTTTCCACGCGGGGTGCGCTTTACTCTTTCCAATTTTGCGCGATGTATTACCGTAGGTACAGAGTATCATGTTTAATGCATGGGAGATTTGAAATAGAGGCCTGACCACTGGAAACAAAGATGATCATGGATCCTGCAAACTTATGCGATGCGGTACACAGAGGGCCGGGGGGGGATTAGGTGGAACTTAATGACCGTCAACAAGAAATGCTCAACCGATCCAGGCCTTTGTCATAACCACTAGGCAGGCAAAATGACTGCATAATTAAGCGACGACTCTCAACAGCGGCAGTCGTCCCAGGAGATTTCGGAATCACGAACCAAAGTAGAAACGATGGTGGATCCAGCGATTGGAAGGACCACGTTGGGCAGGTGATTGGGATCCAATGAGCTTCGCCTTCTGATGCCCGTCATGATTCTCACCCGCTCCGCCTCTTGCAGGAGAATATTCAACACACTCCTGCTGCCATTGCTGCACCAGATCGTGGGCGCAGGCACGCCAGGGGCTTTCTGTCTGACATCCCCCTTCCCCCTCCCCTTCCCCTCTACTTCCCCCTCTCTAACTACTTCCCCTCCTCTACTACTTCCTCGTCCCTTTCTTCCCCGTCTTCTTCCCCTTGTCTTCGTCGTCGTCTCCCTCTCAGACCCTTCCTCTCTCTCCATCGCTCTTGCTCTTACCTGGCATCCCCCCGCTGCCACGCTGTGCCCCTTCCACAGCTATTGACTTGCATTGCAGTGCTAGTCTCGTACCTAACTGTCACCACCAGTTGAGCAAGACGAAGACGACGAAGACGGACGAAGCCGACTAAGAAGATGAAGAATCGACTCCACAGCCTGCCTGCCTGCCTCAAAGCACCCTCCAGAACACCCTCCAAAACACCCTCCAGAACACCCTCCAAAACACCCTCCAGACTCTACAAACACAGTGTCCAGTTACACCGCCCACTCCCCAACTCTATGTCCCCAACCATAGCCATTCCAATAACCGGTTTGCTGCACTCTGCACTCTGCTTGACCCCATGTCACAACACCTGTGTCCCTCCCTTTGGTACATGAATAATCTCGTGTGTGTAAATATATATATATATATATATATATATTCCCTCTGTCTTTCTCACTCTCTCTCTCTCTCTCGTACATTCACACGTAAATATGTACAATGACTGTTTTGATGCATATTTTTTGTGTTTGATCAAAATTAAGCCAACTGTTTTTATTGATTGTGAAAAAAAAAAACAATGATTAAAACAATTTATTTAAGAATATAATAAAATAAACAATAATTTCTTTTTTTTGGGGGGGGGGAGGAACAAAGCTGGTCATTTGTTGGCTTTGCATTACAAAGCAAAACTTCTAAGGACAAAATTATGGTAATGTTTTGTTAAATTACACAGTGGTAGCCTATCAATGAAACATCTAATTGTTTTCAAATAAATAAAAAAATAATGATAAATAAGGCCTCAAAAAACATGTATATGTATTGTTGTAGATTAATATGGATAAAAATTTATTAATCAGAAAGTTGCAAGGACAATAACTCAAGTAAAACTATAATTGGATGTTATTGGAAAAGACAAGTTTTATAATGAATATGAGGATAGTTGCCTGATTTGTAAGTATTTAAAAACTCAACCATCCTTGTAACTAAATTTTTTCATACTAATAGAATTAAAAAAATCTAAAGTTCACTGTTGGTGAGACCCTGATGTTGATTATTACCATGTAATTTCTTAGACAACTTATGGTAAGTTGCAAACAAAAAGTACAACATTACTATCTTATGTTACTATTTGGCAAGATTGTTTCTATGTTTTATTGTTTACATTTTATTTTAAAATCATTTTGACATTTTACCTTTTATTTTAAAATCATTTTACCTTTTACAACTTCAGATTATATAGCAAACTATTTTGTATTCACTTACTTGAATTGGCAAAAAATATCCTTCCTTAGAGTAGGTGATGACTTGAAATAACACTGCAGTAGACTTCTTTTGATCATGCCAAAAAAAATTTGAGAAAAATAATGATATCATCCTTAATCATTAACTTTCCTCAAAAGTTTTTTGGCATTATTTTCTCAAAATGTAAGGATGATAACATTGTTTTTCTGAAAAATTCTTTGGCATGATCAAAAGGATTCTACTACAGTGTTATTTCAAGTCGCCATGGACTATAAGGATGGATGTTTTTCACCAACATTTCCAGATGAGAAAGTTGGAATATTAGATTTGTACAAATACAAGATGTATTTAATTACTTTGTTTTTATTTTTGTCCAGGGTGTTACAAGTACTGACTATTACATTAAAATTTCACTATTTACTTTTGGTACTATAGACATTTCATTTTATAATTAAAAAATTAACAATAATAAAATAAAACACTAAACAAACAAACAAAACAAATAGGTAGGAAGAGGTAAGGGAGTGTGAAGACAATAAACTGTGAATTGTTTTGCTAAAATTCAGATGGTCTATATATATATTTATATACACAACAGAAATGGTATCACATGTGGCTCCAGTGATACATACTTACATCATGAATCTATTTATATAACAGAATTGGTGTCACATGTGGCTGCGGTAATACATACTTTTGTCATGCTTACATGATCCATTCTTATAAACTACATCATGTAAAAAACACTCGAATCTGAATGATTATTGACCTTTGTGACTTTTCTGAAAGAATTAAAATAAACTTCTGTAACACTTCAATTCAAAATCTGTTGTTTTAGATCAGAAAAAGCGTGATTCCAACTGGAAAAAAAAATCAGAAAAAAATCAGAAAAAGCACGATTCCAACTGAAGTACAACTTTAACTCTTTTTTTGAAAAATATTATTACTTAAATTTTCATCATGGAACTTTCAATGCTAATTAGTTTGAAATTTTGACAAAGTTCACTCCCCCTCTTGATTTGATGGGTCAATATACTAGTTTATAGATACAAGGATCAATGGTGCATCTTAAATAGTGAATGTCTAACATGTTTTATGAAATCTAACAGCAACATGAACATTTGAAAGATAGTAGAGATAACCTTGTAAATGACACCATACAAAATGTTACACACACATAGAAATTTGGAATTATTCTTACATGGCATAGAATTTGGCTTCTTTCATACAATGTTTTCTTCCAGCATTGCAACATACATATAGGAACTTTGACAGCAATAGCTTAATCAATAACTATTTTAAAATTGAAAATTAAGAGATTTTGAAAATTAGAAAATTCAGAAAATTAGAAAGTTCAGAGATTTTGAAATGCAATGATTTTACATCACATGTATGCACACTTTATTATATATATATATATATATATATATACATGCACATATACATATTTATTTATATAAATATGTTTATAATTTTATTTTTAGTTTAAACAATCACTAATTAAATTTTAATTTAATAATTAAATAATTATTGTTTAAATTCTAATTAATAAATTATTATATATACTTATTTATAATAAATCTATAATTATTTTTTATTAGAACTAAATTTATTTTCTATATAATTTCATAAAAAAGAAAAAATATTATAAATATTAATATAATTTTTTATTAGAATAAAAAAATTTAAAAAATATATCAAATAGATGGTAGGTTGTAATGGTATTAGCAAAAACTTTGGTGGCATTAGTAATACCCTATATACATCTCAAAAGTAAAAAATTCATCCAAGATCAATGTCATTCCAAAATTATTTTTTGTTTTTATTTTGTTTTGTTTTTTATTCTAATTTTAAAATAAATAAAAGTTAATTCTATTGCTAAAAAATATTATAAGATTTGTGGCAAGTATTTATATCACTACTCTAATCAACAATTGAATTTAGAAGTCAGAATCATATCAGTAGAATAGTATTACTAATATTTTCTACATTCCAAAAATATGTAGTAGCATTCAATTTGACAATCTACACAAAAGTTGGAGCAAAATTTATTACTTACACCCCAAGTTCTGTCAAAGGAGTTGATGATATTTTATTAAACTTACAAAATCTATATAATCCTAGTCTTAGTAGTTAACCATGAAATATTAGTAAGGTCAATCATAGCCTCCCAAATATTAGCACATAGCCATTGCTTGAACCCAATGAAGTTAAATATTATAACAATTTTATTTTAGTTATATAGTCCATAAGTCCATCCCACATGCACTCTTTATATTATTGACCACTTCCACAATTGTTTTTGCAACCTCTTGGATAGTTTTTAAAAAATAAATAATATTTTTATTATTACTTAGTCTTTAGAGAATCTTAGAAATTATATCAAACAAACATTAACAATCAAGAGTACAAACTTTTATGCTTGTAAAGCCTATCTCTGCCTCTAAAACCTATAAAGTGAGGTCTTTGAGACTCAATCTAAAAGAGAATAGAAAAAAAGATAGGATATTAGTGTTCAAATTGAATTTTCTTTGTACATGTTTACAACCACAATACAACGACAATTCAACCATAGAAAATTGGTATTATTATGTATTCTCACAAAAGCTAATACATTATACCATTAAAGGTATGAAACTCATTAATTTGTGAGCTCTAATTATAAAAAAATATCATTAAAAATAATAATTAATTTTAAAATTGTGGAATAAGATGCCTAAATATTGAAGTGATTCTATATTTTTTTTTTATTCTAACAAAATAAAAGATATATTAGCTATTCTACTAGAATATATTAGCTATTCTACTAAAATAAAAATTAATTCATTGTCTTATTGGACAATAATATTTTTTTTAAAAGATATGTTTTTTTTGTTGCAACTTACACTATAATTATATTCCAATGCAATGCAAAAAGAACCATGATATGCATCTAAGTTTATAGTATTTCTTTGGTCCTTTGATAAGTATACTTGGATTGCATAGTTAGCAATAGAAATTACAAATAGAGAAAAATAAAAAAATAAAAAAATAAAGCCTGATTTATTTATATTAAACAAATAAATTATTTTAGAGTGTATATAATTAACTCCTAATTGGTTGGTAATTTCTCCAAAATTTTGTGCCAATTTTCTTCTTTATATTCCAAAATTTTAACTAAACAAATCAATTAGAATAATGGTTTTAAAAAGATATAAATAGATATTATGCATTATAAAAAATATAAACGATGGTATTATATATAATGCAAGTTGTATCTCTCAAAATAAAAAGAACACAAGTTTAAAGTTATAATATTCATCATATAAGTTTATTTGATCTTATTAAAAATAAATAAATAAATAAAAGATTCAAATAAAAATATCTATATTAAAACTTATTAAGGATCTAAAGTATGTCCTCAATCATTAAACTTGTTTCTTAAGCATTCTACTACCATCAAATGTCTTGTAAAGATTTATCTAGAATTGATGGTGAATTTTTGTATTTTAACAAAAAAAGCTTTCATGTTTTTTTAAGTTTATTATGAGCATAAACAAAAACTATGCAAATATCTCTATAACATATATTGTGTAATTTAATTCATATCAAACTACTTTCAAAACTTCTAATACTTAAGAACATTTTATATTTAGGGAACAAAGTGAAAGCTTTAGCTTTTAAGTATTTTGATTGGTTGAAATCAAGAAGCCTCTTTAAATTGGGCTATATACTTGGAAAAACAAGTCCACATACCCTAAGAAGAAAAGATGAAGTGGAATATATATTTTTTTCTACATGGCATGAATAGTATAGTTTCCTAGAATTTCTATTAGATCCCTCTCAAAGAGGTGGTTTTAAAAACATTCAAGAAGGAGTATCAAACAAATTTTTAAAAAATAAAAAATAAAAAAGAAATAAATATTTTTATACTTCTCATAATTATTTGAATCAAGATGTAAGATGGCATATTTAGATTTACAATAAAAGAATGATTTGGTTTATTTTATGATTTCCTCTGGCTTTAAAGTATTTAAAGGCTAAGACTTCCAAAGGAGGATTTTTCTTTACCAAGCAAGGAATCTTAATAAGACTTTTGAACCAAAGCTTTTCAAAGTGGGCTTTAAGATATAAAGTGCTCTTTAGTCTACTTCTATTACTTACAATCAAAAAAAGTTTTGTTGGATATTTTATTGTAACTTTTATAAATAAATATTTATAATATACATATTAAATTAAATTAAATTATTTCATTTCATATATTTTTTTGTAACTAAAGTAATTGAGTTGGTAGAAAAATAGATCAAATGTGGACTTTTTATAATACTAACTGCTGATTTGATTTACAGAATTTTGTCAATTGGATTAAAAGTAGTAGCTTTTGAACTCAAAAATACTTAATGTCTTAGGTTTTATCATTTTGATTGCAAGAACTATGAGGTTGATGTATATTGATGTCTTCTGAAGTAGATGGTTGGGAGAGGATTAGAAGGGTGTTGCAAAGTGTTGACATGTGTAATTGAAAGAAAGAACATGGTTAGAGACAATTTGTTTTAATTATAATTGCAGAAAAAAAGAAAAAAAAAAGAAGAAGATTAAAGAGAGTGAAAGTACATATTTTACTACCAATATTCAGGATGTGTGAGAACTAGTTGGTCAAATAGAAAAAAAATATTAACCTAAGGCTCAAATTGGTTGGAAGGGTTTTATTTCTTGCTGGATTATAGAATAATGCAAAGTGTATTCAATTCGTGATACATGTTGTCTAAATAATCTATAAAATGCTGCAATGGGGGGGTGGCAAGGATTTTCCAGGCTAATAAGTGTGATGCATTGTATCCTCCATTGGGGTTGTTATACCACACCCCAAAGTTTAATACTTCAATCCAAAATGGCTTCCAGGAAATGCAGACCATTGAATCGAGTCAAGCACAATCTTCAGAGCTCTATTTCAGAATTATTATGAATTAGTCCAATTTCTTTAAATATCAAAATAAAATAAAGCATCTTATCAAGAACTGTCCTTTTTTTTTTTTTTTTTTTTTTCCCACTGTTAAGAATTTCATAACCTTCTGAGGTTTCAGAGTCAACATAAAGAGTTTACTCTATCAATTTTTTACTTTGGATCCATTTGAGTGCGTCCAATTTTTCTGGACAACAACAACTCATGCCGTTTACTAAGCATATACGGAACAAATTTAACTTATTTGTAGAAAGCGAATGGACAATTTTCTGGTCACGCTAGAGAATCAGTGCATTGATGCTGCTGTGACAATACAGACAACTTTTCCATGTGAGTGGAAATAAAAACAGACAGCCCTTGATAGTCCTATTTTTTCTGTTTTCTTTTTTGTTTCTATTTCGTTCATATAGGTTCTTTTCCTCAAAACAAAAAATAAACAGAAAAAATAATAGTGCTCTTGAAGCAATCACTCACTTTATAATTATTTTTTAGAAGCAGAGGATTAATATCAGATAAGATTATATATATGTATATATATGTATATATATATATATATATATATATATCATTGAAAGAAGTTGAAGCCAATTCTTACAGTATAAAATTATTATTAATAGAAATTTTAAAACTTTATTACATATTATTTATCAACATCATTACATATATATATATATATATATATATATATGCAAATTTTAAAGTATTGTGAGTTTTTTCAAATTTGTAATAAATAAAATTCTGTTACCATTTTAATACTGGAACATACTTCTGAATACAAAATCAATATAAAAAATTATTAATATAATATCCTTAATCTTTGAAATGAATTTTCTTCTTTGTGTTCCTAGATTAAATGACAAAATATGTTGTTTACAATTCTCATTTAACCATGTACATAATGATTTGAAATCACAGTTTGATTATTGTTTGTAATATATATATATATATATATATATATTTATTGAGATTTTTTGTGATTATACAAGAGACTATATTGATATTGCATATTATATTTTAAATGAAATTCTATATATCACCAACCCTACTTGTGTTTCTGTATTCTCAAATTTACACTTAAATTTCCACTTAAATTTCCACTTAATTTTAATATGTATTCAACATACAATAAAACTCTAACTTTTTCAAGACAATTAGCTAATTTTTTTAGTAGATAAAGGTAGGCTTTCAATCACGTCCAAGACTATATAATAATACCATTACAGCTTGTAACAAAACCATACTTGGAATATTGTCATTTCACCATTTCTTATTTACATTAATGTTTCACAATATTTTATCATGTGGAGATGATAAAATACTATATATATTACTAATATCAATTCTTGTTGCCCAAATAAAAACCATATTTGTATTAATACAACTTGTTAACATTTAATAACTATTTTGAAATCAGTGACAATCAGCCCATGACACAAGTCACACCACTTTGTGTTGTTTTTACATATTCCTTTGAGGACTTGTAAAACTAGGGAAGAGAAACTATCTCTAATAATATGTCTCTAGTAGACTTTGACATGGATGTTTTCATTAAGTCAATATGATAAATCCATAACACATATTTATTTCATTTATTTATCTACGTGGTTACTTTTAAATACGGCCTACCATTTTGTTCAAGCCATTATAGTATATTCTTAAAACGATTTGTCATCTCATGCCAGTATTGATTACACAAACAATTCCATAACTGTCATTGTAAAGCTTTAACAATCTTCAAACAGCTGCAAAGGTTGATAAAGCCCCAGATTCTATGATGCTCGTAACCCTAAAAAGCGTCGTTATATCAAGCCACGATGTTTATAAGCGATTCGGCATCCTCGAAACCCTAAAAGTGTGCCAACAGCCTTTCCTTGGCTCATTGTTGTCGTCTTCCCTCCTCCTCCAGGTGAGCTGCAGCATTCCCTTCCACTGCGCTTTTAGAGCGCAAATCCCACCCATTCCGCGTGAGGATGTGGCGGAGACACTGTCAGTGGGCTCAGTCCCACGTGCGCACATTCAAGAGAGGGAACTGCTCCTTTGCAACCAAATTAGGGTCTCACACAAAGTCGCAGCAATCGCGAGGGACCTTCGTATACTGCGATTTCATCTTGTCACGAGAGTTGTGGAACCCCGTCACTGCAATCTTGTGTGCAACAGAAGGTTCTGCAGGGCGCTTTTATGAGCAAGCTGTGCTCACCAACTTCCGAATGGGAGCATGCCCTTGTTTCTAGGGGCAAGTGGGGACCTTGCCTGATGTGGCATGCTCTGGTTCCTTCGATATGGATATGTGTGTAAAGTAAAGAGGTATTCCGGGTTTTTCCTCTCTTTTTTCCTTTGGCTAAACACAAGCAAAGAAGTCGACGATGTTGTCCTCTTCTAAAGTGGCAAGGGCATCTTTCTATGAACAACAGATCCAAAAAGGAATCGTACTTGTGCTGAATCCTGAGTTTCGTCGTTAAGCCCTGCTTTTTTCCTGGTGGACTTGCGTGCCGTCGTCTTGCTTCGTCGGTGCATGCCTTTTTTCAGGCCAGGGCGGATTAGAAGGCTCCTCCACACCTTCGAATACGCTCTGATTTATTTATTTGCTTATTTACACAATCGGGGTTAGCATGCTGCATATATAAAGTAGCAAAGAGAGCATTCTTGTTTCGGCAAAACTATCCCTAGATTTGATTGCATGTTCTACCACTTGCATGTTGTTCCTCAAGCTTGGGGGACAATAGAAGAAGAGGGAGCAAAACCATTTGTTGTATAAATATTCTTAGATCTAAAGCAGAGGATATGAACTAGATAATCTTGTGGAAGTGGTAAGGAGGATTTTTAACACACACTATGGCATGGATTTGACTTTAATAATGAAGGAAGCTTATTATTTTTTATTATAAATGGATTTGACTTATAATAATGGAAGTTTATTACTTTTTTACCTTTAGACTATCTTCATCACTCTTGAACTATCATGATAATTAACCATGTAGGAAAATTATAGACTTATCCAAATTCTCAATTTAAATGAACATCTATTGCATATATTTATTATTCCTAGATATCAATCTACAAGTAGTCTTATTTATATATTTAATTATTTCAAAGTATTTTAAATAATACTATCTTATTTACAAGGTTGGCATAAAAGTGTAAAATAAATATCACATCATAATTTTTTATTAATCTTTTTATTTTTTATTTAGTGTATAAATAATTAGACTCTAGTCATAAAATAAATAATTTTATTATTTAAAAAGTAAAAAAAAGGCTTTTAGATTAAAATAATTGGATAGAATTATTTTTAAAAATAAATCAAAATTACTTTTTGGTTCTTAAGAAATAATGTAGTTTGATTGTAGAAAAAATATTTATTATCAAAATTACAATTTGAATATTTTTTAGATAAAGTAAATTAGAAGTTAATAATATAAAAAATATTTTTGATAGGACATCTAAAATAAATAAATTAAAAAATAATATAAAATTTATATAAGATATTAAATAAAATAAATTAAATCAAAATATTTAAAAAAAATTATACATGATATCCTATTGAAATATTATTTGCCATATTAATATAGTGTCAATTTACATTAAATCTATGTATTTATTTGAATATGTAAAAATAAATATTTTAAAAAATTAAATAATATGAAGATATAATTGAAAAATATTTATATATAGAATATATATTTAAAAGAAAAGAAAGTATATGTAGCACAATAAATATTTTTTGGATGGTGTTGTATTATAATTATTTATAATATATAAAAACTAGTCAAAACATATAATATATTCATAAGTTTAGATGTGTGTTAGAATAGTTAGTAGATTAAATTAAAATGAATTGGTGTAAGAAACTTTATTTTAGTTTTTTTTTACTTATTTTGATTTATTTTGATTATTTTAAATTGTATAGGACTTAAATGTTTAGTATGAAGCCTTGAGAGGAGATTGGAACCCAAAAATGAAAAACCAAACTACTAAGAGGCTTATTTGGAGGGATGAAAGTAAGATATGGACAAATGAAAGCAAGGAGTGAAGATCTTCATCCCTATTGGTTGATAGTCATACTCAATGGATTTTGAGCAAGCTGTATGTGATGAGAACAAGAATTTTAGTAACTTCAAAAAGAACATTTGAAAATCAAAGGCTAGGATTAGAAAGCTTATTTTTTGTAATACAGTTTTGGTGTAAAAATCAAGAAATTTTTATTTTTATGAGGAAGGAGTAGGTGCTTGAAATTTAGGTATATAAATCATATCTACTATCACTCTTTTGAGGATACAAGGAGTGGTATGGGAGCTTTTGGAGATTGGGAGGTGTAATTGGAGAGATGATTTTAAAACCTACATCTTTTGTAAAAGAATTATTATCTTTGGAATTTAAAAGAAAGAGATATTGGAAGTTGAAGACATCAGATCCAATTCTAAGATAGTAAGTAATTCATTTTATTGATAGTGATAATTTTTGATATTATCAACTATCAATAAATATCTTGAGCTTCTGGATAAATTTTTATCTAAAACTTTCTAAGAAGGTGAATAATTATGTTAAGAAGCTATATACCAAAACTTCATAGTATTTGGACATTTAGTTTGTGAGATATGAAGAATTTAGCACATAGATATCTATAATTAAGAATTTGAAGCTATTATTAGGATTTTGGCAATATCTAAAGATCAATAATAAATTGATAATTGAAATTAGTTGTGGTAGTTGTTAAAAATACATCAATATTTCATATAAAATGTGAATACTTGTAGATGGTCCAATTTAGAGATATACTTTGTTGAAGTTTAAAAAAAATATCCCTTAAGATTAATGAAGGATTTAGTGTATTTTGCTACATTTTGAGAATTCTAGAGTACTTGAGGCTTGTGTACTTGATGTAATGGCCCTTTTTAGGTAACTCTTATATAAATTTTGGATTTTTATCTATCTTGATACTTGATTGAGAAATTAGTGATAGCCAAAAGCTTAGTACTTTCTTAAAGCAAACTCTATCTATTCCAACAACAATTTATGTATATTAAGAGTGTGCAACAAGATACTAGAAAACTTTTGCAAAAATCAAGTAGGAGCAAAATAAGAGATTTGTAGACAAGAAGAAGGATTGATAGTAAGAATAAGAACCAAAATAAATAAGACAAAATGTATGTAGTAGATTTGGAGTATATGTATAATAGATGCCTATATTACTAAAGTAAATAGAAGAAGTAAGTAGATATAGGTAGAAACATGTTAGAAAGATAATATTTTCCTTAAAAAGTTTTGAAGAAGTTTCTTAGACATGGATTAAATATTTAGATTTTTATATATATGCCATATAGCTATTGAAACTTATCCTACATGTTTCTTACTTTTAGAAAGTTACATTGAAAGAAACTTATAACTTTATGCTTGGGCCACAAGCCTTGTAGTTCCTAAAAAGCTTCTATAAGACCTTTTTTGTAGATAGTATATATGGAAACAAGACTAAGGCTATCTTTATTCTTTTTTGTGTTCTAGTCTTGGTTCAAGTCTTTCTAGTCTCTTTGTATTTAGCACTAGCCATTTTAGTTCTTTTTTAATCTTATAACTATTTCTTCTTTCCTTACTTTCTTTCTTTTTTAGTAATATATGAATATATTATCTTTTGGATTTTTGTCTAAATACATATCCTTGATAATTTGATAAGACTATTAATTTTTTATAATTATTTTTTAAAAAAAGTGAGTAGATTATTCTACAACTTGAAAAATATTATTTTATTTTCAAAAGTTACAAACTACCAATCTTTAAACTTATATTTTTATTTTTTAACATTGATTTTTTTCTTAAAAAGAATAAACTATCTATTTTTATAGAAATTTTTATTTGATATTAAAAATTAAAGACAATCTTTTTTTTAATTTAACTTATAAATTTGTTAGTGTTAACTGCTATTGAAATAAAAAAAAAAAAAAAAAAACTATGGATACAATATTTGGTAGAAGTGAGAATTTCTTTTTAACTATTACAAATCTTTACAAGATTTTTAATATTTATTATACAAAATTTTTACTATGCTTGTAAAAGATGTCAATAATGAGGTCCAATATTTATGCCAAGAAATTATATAATTGATAGAAGCAAATACAAATAGATTAATTTCATAAGTGAATCTTAAAAGTCTTGCTACTATAAGTATAAAGGAGCTAAAGATTAGTATATTGGAGAAGCTTGATGGAATATGATCAAAATTTTAAAGATTTTTACAACTAGTCAAGCTCTTTTTAAGATTACATCTTTTTTGATACTTTGATGGAATCACTCAAGTATGATTTATAAACACACTTTTATTTGAAAGTATTCTTTTTTAATTTACATCTTTAATTTAAAAAGATTCATAATTTTTTTTTAATTTAAACTTATTTTTAAAAGTATTAACAACCATATTCATGGAGAATAATAAAAAAAAATGTAGCAAAAATAAAACTTCAATCTTTACAACAAGAATTAGATTCAAATGTTGTTTATGATATCAAATTCTAATAACTTGCTTATGACATAGATTAGAATAATAAGGCTCTTATCAATCATTCTTGATATGGTTTAAAAGATAATATTAAAGATCTATTGTTAACAATATTAAAAACAAATTTTCTAAAATAATTTATTACTCAAGCAATTGCATACAACAATTATGTCTTTGAAAAGTACTAAGAACAAAGATTTGATAAGAGAGGAATAAATCAAGCCATAACAACAATTCTCAAGTTGTCAAAAATATACTCATAAAGGCCAAATCTTATGCAGATTAATACAACTCATTTCTAATAATTAATATCAAAGAAAAAAGATAAATATTGTTGTAATAACTTCTATTTATATTGTAAAAAAACAAGTCATAAGATACAAGACTATTGCATCAAATCAACTGCATTCAATATAACGAACATAAATTCAAATATAAAAATATTACAAAATAAAGATATTTAGTTGTAATAAAGATCTTATAGCTAGACAATTCTAGACCACAACTATCAAATATATGTCTTATGCTACTATCAAATCTTGTACCTTATTTTAAACTTCTTATAATTAATAAAAATTTTAAATTGTGATTTTTCCACTCAAGAGCTTTTGGAGAAAGCAACCTCAACATGTTATATATATAAAGACTTTGATTTATAACAAAAATTGATACTTTTAAAGAAGATCCAACTACTTCTAATAGAAGTTATTGATAGACAATCCTTTGTACCTAGAAACATTATAGAAGAAATTAAATCTCTAAAAGTAGCATTAAGAGATCAAATATCTGATATTGTCTTTAACATCATTGCAAATGTATATAGATTATCATGAATTCAACAAATTAACCATCAAAAATTTATATCCTTTGTCTTTAATATCAAAATTTTTTAATCAATTAAATGAAGCTAAGATCTATATTAACATAGATCTATAAAGAACCTATAACTTGATACATGTTAAAGAAAGAAAGAAATAAAAGATTATATTTTAAACTAAATATGTTCATTTTAAATAAATTATTATGTCCTTTGGACTTACAAATATTTTAGCTGCTTACCAACATTTGATAAATGATGATTTTGTGTATATTTAGATAATTTTGTTATCTATTATTTAGACAACATCCTTATCTATTCTAAGAATATAGAAGAATATGAACAATATGTTTGCCTTGTACTATAAAAACTTAAAGATACAAAATTATATGCAAAGATGAAAAAATATATATTTTACACAAGTTAAGTAGAATATTTGGAATATATTATTTCAAATGAAAATTTACAAATAAATTCTAAGAAAGTACAAACTATCATAGATTGAAAAATATTAAAAATTTTACATAATATTTAATATTTTTTGAGATTTATAAATTATCATTAAATATTTATTAAGAAATTTTTTTAAATTGATATTTTGCTCATTCAATTAACTTCCAAAGACAAATTGGAATGGAATAAAGATGTAAGAGTATCACTTGAAGGTTTGAAAATAGCTTTTATCTCAGCTCTTATTTTGAATTGTCTAGATTTTTTGAAGCCATTTTTTATAGAAACATATGCATCAAACTTTGCATTATAAATAGTTCTATTACAAATGGATGTATATAATAGACTTCATCCTATTGCTTTTTATTCAAAAAAAATTTCAATAGTTGAGATTAATTATGAAATTTATGACAAAGAACTTTTTACTATAATAGATTTATTTTAAAAATAACATGACTACCTTAAAGGTGTTTTTTATATAATCACAATTTATACCAATTACAAGAATCTTAAATATTTTATGCCAACACGTGTCTTAAATTATTGCCAAATGTGTTAAAAGAATATTTTTGTCACAATTTGTATTTAATATTATACATCATCCTAGAAAACAACAAGACTTATTAGATGCCTTTTTAAAACATTCTTATCTTGCACCAAAAAAAAAGATGCAATATATGATCAACAAAAAATTATTCTTTTGAAACTAAAGCAATTACATCTTGGTGCCATTAAATCAGCAATTCTAGTTGATACTACTTTTTTTGATGCAATTTGTTTGAGTGTGTGAATAGATTTTCTTATTTGTATGTAATATTAAAAAATAGCCTTTAAAATAACTCTAATAAATTGGAGTTCAAGAACAATCTTCTTTTTTATGAAAGATATTAATATATTTAATAAAATCTAATATAATTATGTATACTATAAGTATGACATGACTTTCTAATAATATGACACCTTAGATATAATAAAACTTTGGAACTTATTTCAAAAGATTTTTGGCAGCTTCAAATAAAAAAGTTATTAAAATATTTGTATAATCCTATGATATTTATTTTAAAGCAAAGACTTTATATCATTGGCCCTATGGACTTCTTTAATCTCTACTTATTTTAAAATAACTTTAGTTATTTGTTACAATAGAATTTATTATAAATCTTTATATTTCAAATTTTTTAAATTTTACTTTTATAATAATAGATTATATAACTAAAATATCATTTTTTTTTTATCTTGTACAAAAACTATTATATGTAAAAAAATAGCCAAACTTTTCTTTAGACTTCTAAGTGATATTATATCTAATTGAAGATTCTAATTTGTATTAAGATTTTAGATGATTTTTTTAAAGATATTAACGATTGATATCAAGTTATCTTTAATTTTTCATCCTCAAATTGATGGACAAACAAAATGTGTGAATTAAGTATTGGAGCAAATATTGGACCAAAATAATTAGACAACTCTCTTATCTTTGATCAAATTTTTATATGATAATTTGATATATTTTTTTATTTAATAAATCCTATTCTTTTATCAATTATAATTATTATTAATAATTTAATATTTTTGAATTTTTAACAATTAAAAATCTAATAACAAAAAATTTAGTAAATAAAATAGTAGAACTTCACACAATAATAAAGATACAATTAAAGAAGACTTAAGAATAAAAAAATAATATAAATATTTTAAAAAAAAGAACAACTGCTATTTAAAGTTATTGAGAAGATGTGGTTACTTTGTTATAATATCAAGACTAATTGATCTTGTAAGAAGTTGGATTAATAAAAACTTAATTTGTTTATTATCCAAAAATTAATGAATCCACTTGCATGTCAATTATAATTACTATAGATAATAAAAATTCATCATATATTCTATATGTATCTTATTGAACTTTATAATATAATTAACATATTGGAAAGTAAGCAATTACTACCATCTCTTGTTGAAATAAAGAATAATCAAAAGTTTGAAGTGGAAGAAGTCTTATATTCAAAATTGTATCAAAATAAATTAGAATATCTTACACATTGGCACAAATATAATATTAGTGAATGTACATGGGAGCCATCTAAAATTCTTATAAATACATTAGATCTTATTGTTGCTTTTCATCAATGATATCCATCAAAATTAAGGACCAATCATTCACAACACAATGGTATAAATCAAGAAGAAACAAGTGTAAGGATCAACTTATAGAATTTCTTTACAGCATAAAGAACTAACAATTGGCAAATTCATCTTAAGAGTTGTAATTAGCAAAATTGTCATAGGAAGTACTTAAGTTGATTCAACCTGGATTATGTTGGAATTATAATGAAGATTTTTTTAAAAAAATATGTCCTTCCTTGAATAGATGGCAAGATATAATGTATTTGATATGACAATCTTAGAAGAAACTCTCAATATTTAATAATACTATTGTAGGTATATAATACACTTGACAAAATATAAAATGTATTGTTTGAAGGTACTTATGAAGGCCTTAACAATGATCAAATAATATGATGGTTTTCATATTCTTATATATAACATTATCAATAGTTAAAGGAACTTATCAATTACTTTTGTGCAAAACATAAATCAAAGTTTGTTGCTAATATCATTTGACTAATCTTAGATTTCATCAATTTATGAAGTAATTTTATTATTCTTTATGGAACTTATTGCTTAGAAGAGAAAATATTATATTAGATGCCTATGTTCTTTAAATAAATAGGAGAAATAAATAGATATAGGTAGAAACATGTTAGAAAGATAATATCTTCCTTAAAAAGCTTTGAAGAAGTTTCCTAGACGTAGATTAAATATTTAGATTTTTATAAATATACCATACAACTATTGAAACTTATCCTACATGTTTCTTACTTTTAAAAAGTTGCATTGGAAGAAACCTACAACTTTATGCTTGGACCACAAGCCTTGTGGTCCTTAAAAAGCTTCTACAAAACCTTCTTTGTAGGTAGTATATATAGAAATAAGACTAAGCCTATCTTTATTCTTATCAATATCTTTCTTATGTTTTAGTCTTGGTTTAAGTCTTTCTAGTCTCTTTGTATTTGGTAATAGCTATTTTAGTTTTTTTTTAATCTTATAACTATTTCTTCTTTTCTTACTTTCTTTCTTTTTTAGTCATATATGAATATGTTATCTTTTAGATTTTGTCTAAATACATGTCCTTGATATCAAGTAATTAAAAATTTAGTAGTAATTAAAAAAGAAATACAAAGATATTGCAAGAGATTAAGATAAACATTTGAAGATAGAACATTATAAGTTGGTGAATAAAACATTGTGAAGAGAGAGATTGCAATATTGTAAGAGAGCAAGTTTAACATTATAAATGTAAGAAAAAAAAATCAAACAAGCAAAAAAAATAGCCAAAATTAATTTTATTAGAGTAGATAAGGATGAAAGATTGAAATTAAGAAGTAATAGAATTAGAATATGATAGGAAGGTAAGAAGAAAAAATAAAAATTTGATTATTAAAATTTTAAAAAAATAAAAAAAACCATAAGAAGAAATGTGGTAAAAAAACCAAAAGTGAATAAAAGTAATTATATAAAAAAACATAAAAGAATGTAAGATTTAATTAGAACAAGAGATAGGATGAAAATTTAATAAAATTTGGCATACTCAAGCAAGTAGTATAAGGTCTTAGAGATGTGTGACAAAGTACATTAAAAGAATGTAAATGAAGAATATAATTATTTTAAAAATTAATAAGATTTTATAAAAAATAGAGGATTTTTGTAACCAATAATAGTAGATGAAGAAAAAATAACTTAGACAATAATATATTGAGTTGATATTAACAAAAAAACATAAAAAGTTGAGATTTTAAAACAATAAAAGAAAAATCTAAAATTAATGGAAAAATAAACTATATAGATAAATAAAAAGTAAAAATAAATAAACAAAGTACCAATAGAAACTAAACAAGAGTTTTTTTTTATATTTTTTAAATTTTAATTATAATAAAACTATTAGATAAAGAATTTTATAAATTTTATAAATAAAAAAATAATTTTCTATATATAGTAATTTATATAGAAGTAGATAGCAAAAATTAAAATTGATGTAGGTAGTATGTGGTATTAAATAACCAAAATAAGAAACTAAAGAAGAAATTATGATTGAGATTAAAAGATGGTTTGTTAAAAGAGATCAATTTAAGTATGCAATTAAGCATCAAAGTAAGAATAAAATAAAATAAATGAACTAATATAAACAAAAAAAATTAAGAGCTTGTATTTATAATAAAGATACAAATACATTAATAATAAAGAAGAATATAAGCTGATAATAGTTGAATATGATTTAGTTCTTGAAGTTGATGCAATTTTTTTAATCCTTTTATGAATAATTTATTATTATTGCAAGCATTTGTAAATTTTGGTTTTAAAAATCTACTTATCTTTTAAAAAAATTTAGGTGCAACTAAGAACCTTATCTTTGCTCATAGAGATTCTTGTTTATAATATCTTGTATAATAAACTCTACTTTTTTATCATATTATTATATCTTTTATAAATTCCAATATCTTTTTGGCTATAAAAGGCTTGTTTTAATACCAAAAAAGTATGCTAAAATTAATAAGTTATTTTAAGGCTTTATTACAAATGACTCCTCACATTGTGTAGCTATATTCAATGAGATTTGATCATATAATTTTTCTTTTGTATGTATTATTCTATATTTCTACTATAAAGATTAAAACTTTTTTAATTTTTATACAATCTATAAAAAAAAGTATAAAAATGATTCAATTCTTTGAATGTTAGTAGTATATTAATAATAATAAAAAATACTTGTAGTCATAGAAAAAACCTTCAATGTTGTCTAATGATATAAGTTGGTTATTATTTTGTTTAAGAGAATGTAGTTAAGTTCTATATATAATATGATTGTGTGAAAATAAAAAATTTATATAATATAGATTTTATAATATAAGATATTTTAAAAATAGAACCAAATTATAACATATGTGTTAACTTACATCTTATAAGCATTGATAACTATTCCACAATGTTACATTTATGATATAATTATAGATTCATTTATAGCTTAAAATTTATATTATATATTCTATTAATTAAATTTAAAATTGATATTTGTTCTAAAAATATAAGATTATATAGAATCTAAAATAATAATTTTTATCAATATATAATTATAAGATATATATAATTATATAGCTCATTAAATAGAATTTTAAAGTTTAATGATAAATCAAACAATAGAATCTAATAATTATGAATTATCTAAACTTTGGTTTTAAATAATAAACTATTATTACTATATAATTCAATATTTATTACATAAATTATTATACTATAATGTCTTTAAATTGCATATCATATACAACAATAGTTATTTCATCATATTGATTTTGCTTATAGATGTGAAAAATTATTATTTTCTAACTCTCTACTATCAATAAATGGTTGAATTCTATATGTGGCATCTTAAATACAAGCATCTTTTTTTTCTTTTTTTCTTTTTTCTTTTTTTTTGTCTAATGAACTTCTTGACCCTAATATACAATTTGATCAAATTTATAATTATATCAATAAAACCAAACTATAATAGTACCTTAAGTCTCAAACCATGCTAAAAATATTTTGACAAGATAAATATTTTTGCATTCTTATACATCTCTAAAAAAAATTACAATATGATTTTTTTAAAATCTTTTTTTAGAAAAATAAAATAAAAAATTATTAAAATATTTTTTTTATAGCCTTTATAATAATCTTTTAAGTGTGTTACATAGAGCATCTTAAAAACTTTGTTATTTGATATTCTTTTAACTTTAATTAATGTATCTTAATATACATTAATTTAAATTGGATAGTTATACAAGCCAAGATGAGTATGTCTTTAAATCATGTCTTTGAAGTTGCTAATACATACAATACCTGAAACAAGAATCAATGTATTTTAAATGATACTTGTAGATAGTACAAATAAATATAGAATCTTTTAGATTATTATTTTAATAAAAAATATATATACATATATAATTTTTATTCTATTTTATTCATATTTTGTTAAACATACTACTGATTTTATGCATTTTAAACTTTAATTTTATATCATAAAAGATTTATAAAAAATAAGAATACAAAATATTAAAAATCTTTATTTTATTTTTTTAATATTGGAAGTCTTTGTGTTGCACCACACATGACTATGAAATTATTTACCTATTTTATTTGTGAAGCTTTCTTGCATCTTTCTGTCCCTTGATAGATTAATACTTAAATATAATATTATTATAATAAACTTTGTGACCCTCATGACTTGACCATGTTGAAAATAATCTAATTGAATGCATTGTGTGCATTTGGCTTAAAGATTAAATTTTAAATGTTAATTTTAATGTTGAAAAGATCTATTCTTACAAAGGAACTAGATGGTTTCAAAATTGGAAAGAGAATAGTTAAACTTAACAAAATATTCTTCCCTTTCGAAGAAAAAAAAGGGAATGAACAAGACGTTGTGAAGTAAATAGCTCTTATGTGTGTAACAGGCTTGTATCTTGTTTTACCAAGAATGTAAGTTAACTAATAATTTGGGTTTATTTCTTGTGTGTTTGCTTCCTTTCGTTGGAGACGAGATTATAGCTCGCAGCCTGCAATCTTCAATTGCTCGCGATGCTTTGGTGGGTTGCGCCTTCTCCTCGTTGGGCAGTACTTGTTTTGTTTTTGTGTCCGGGTTTGTTGTTGTTAGCTTCAATTCGCTAAGATGGGAAAGAAGTCCAAGAGCAAGACGTCTAGCAAGGGAAAATGTGAATGAAGGAAGAATAGTAGCACGGAGGATGTGGACGCGTTTGTGGAGCAAATGGTGTTGGTGGAGTGTAGCGGGGGAGCTTTGGAGGAGGTCCCCAGCAAAGAGTTCTTCTTTGTCGACACCAACAAAGATACTAAGGCTGCGCGGAAAGTGGACAAACACAAGGCGAAGGTGCTTCATGCAAATAGTATTCTGGAGAGCAATTCGTTGATTCATGTATTGAAAGAGCCCCGACATATGAGCTAGAAGCGTAAGGACAAGCCGATGGCAAAGCTGTTGCACAGGAGGAGTTTGAGTTGAGTTTTCTTGATCCATGGTGTGGAGGTAACGATGTGGGCAGGAAGACTAAGAAAGTCTAGAAGGAGATGATATCGACTCCAACAGTGAAGTTGACATGCCTGGGTGTTCATACAATCCGTCCTTTGTCGATCACTAAGAGGCTCTGGGTATGGCAGTAGCGGGTGAGATGAAGAAGGTAATATGAAAGGAATTGGAGCCAACGCCTGTGCCCAAACATGTGGCTGGACATGGCCTTACTGAAGGAGGAATTACAACTACCACAGAAGCGACGGCATCGCATTCTCACATTACTTACATTCGTTTAGAGGAGATTGCATCTCTGGAAGTCAAAAAGAGAGGCGGCGCTAGATAAAGAAATAACAACTGGCTGGAGAATAGAGAATGGAGGGATCGTCAAGGGATGGAGATTGGCGAAGAAAGCGGGAGAGTAGGTTGGAGAGGAGGTTGCTGAAGTACGGCGGGGAGGATGAGTTGTTTTCTTCTGGTTTTTGTTTGTGTATTTTTGATGTGTGGGAATGTTCACGAATGTAGAGAGATATTCACAATGAAGACTAGCGGAGAGTATCTAACTAGGAGGGAGTATTCGGTACCGAGAGAAAGCTAGGAGTTTTGAGAAAAATACTCGGTTAGATTTTGATGGTTTCCTGTGTTTTGAAAAATGTACATTCTTGTTTTTTTTGGAGGAATAAATAGAATTCTTTTGTAAGCTTGCGGTGCTGACGGCCGTGTTAGGAGGGATGAGACAACACAAGTTGCCTACGTAAGTATTGATATGGTGATGGCAGATGCTTTTGTCGAAGTGTAGATTCCTGCGAATGTCGGGAGCTACACTGGTTTTCTCGTAGTTTGAGTCTACTATTAGAATTTCGGGATAACTTAATGTAGTCTTTCTGTCCAAGCACTCTTATGGCAACACCTGCGGAATTTTTCAAATGATTTTGGAGAGCGTATAGTCTGTTCTGGAAATGGACGTGGGTATCGACATAGCGACCAGTTCCTCCCACAATCTAGTACTCATTTCGAGTCGAAGGCGTTCATAAATACAGTGGCTAAATGAAGGAGCTTGACAGTGCAGAAGGATGCAGGTTGGACATATTTGTTTCAAACTATGGTCAAATAGGAGCTACATTAGAAAGTTTCGAAATTTGTTTTGATATAAGGCAATGCCATAGGGGTATGTAAATCCACATCAATTACAGCTTAACGGAGGTATTTGTTGAGCAGATAGTCCACTTAAGTAAACTCAATCTCTACCTTCAAGAATATTGAACTTTAGTCTATCTTTTCACCTTCAGGTTATTAAACTCTTAAGCTTTGTGACTCGGTTGTTAGATACAGTTTCTAGAAAAGCTCCTTTGTAAAAGGAATATTTGTAGGTGATAGCAACTCGTATGCTAATGGCGAATAGGTTATAGAATATGTAGCTTTCCAACATGCAATCTGTTGTGAATTAATCAATGTGTCTTTAACAGACAATGTCGTAGTTGTATAAGGCTCGACGAAGCTAGGGATCTTGTGATTGGATGTGCATCTTATAGCTTTTAGCTTAGACTAAGAATCTTCTTCCTATCAATCAATGTACTACAAATCAAAAGGAGAGGTTGTGACAAATTCCACGTTGCACTTCAAAATCTATGTTCTTTGCTTATATGTTGAGATCTGCAACAATATAATTGCTGAAGTGGTAAATGCATCAACCTAGCTATACTGTAAGGAGGGCAAGCAGAAACTGTCTAACGTGAAGAGATCCACTTTAGCAGTCTCAGTGTTTGATAAGAGGCGTCATTAAAAGAGCAGATGGAGCAACCACAAGGAAGCTTTTCTAAAAATTTCTTGTTTTCAATTGACGCAAGATTAGCATAGATAGATAGTTAGCAAGACTAAGAGAAACGCTAGAATTAAGCAGTGGCTCATAAATCTTTTGAGATCTAGTCAGGAACAACAGTAAAGATTGTTGTGTTGTTTGGAAGTCTTGACATAGCAGATTTTAGTGGTTCTATAGATGTGTTTATTTTTATTTTTATTTTTATCAACATTGAATCCTTATATTGCACATATTGAATGTTGTGATTTGAAAATTGTAAATCTATTGCATTGTTGTATTATAACATAGTTATTGGATAAAAATAAAAATAAAAATAAAAAGATTATATTATAAAAGAGCTTAATTGAAAATATAGTCGTAAATTATTTTAGAAAATATAGGTAAAAGATAGGGAGGTAATAATTTTTTTTTAATGCTAATGCTGTTTTTTTATGAAAAAAAGCTTCTATTTACTTTGTAGAACCATGAGTAAGACAAAACACAATAGATTAGCAAAAATAATATTATAGACATTTTTAGGTGAAAGTAAAGAGTAGCTTTTAGCAAACATTATTTAGAAAAACCTTAGATTGATACCTGGAGAGAACCAGTTGTGAACTAGGATTAAAATCAAACCTTGAGGCACAAAACCATATACCTATGGCAAATGTGGGAATTTTTTTGTTGATTGGAGAGTGAGATTTGGAAGCAAACTTATTAGAATTTCTTTGAGTGCTAGTTTTGAGGATTTTGAGTTTGCAATAACTTTGTGAGAGCTATGTAAAGTCAAGATTCTATTTGAGTACCTCTGATTCTTGAAAAATAAAGTGGATTCATATTTTAGAGAATTTTGTGGGTTTTGGAATAGATCTATAAGTAAAAATTTGTAGATATTTGAGTATAATTGTATTAAATATATGTTATGAATTTGAGCTTAATCAGACAATTAGATCAAAGATTATTGGAACTCAAGTGGGTTAGGGTCTCAAAAATTAGATTTTGAGGGTCAATGAGGATTTTTGTAAATTTGAGCAATCTGCTTATTAGATTGAACTGGCTTTTTTGAGTTGTTAGTTGACTTAGTTTCCAACATTTAAAAAATATTTTAAAGAAAGTGAATAATATGAAAAGAAGCTATTGATGCTGGAAGATTGACATCAAGGTTGAAAAAAAACGACAACTAATATCTGAATAGATTAGGAGCTTTTGCTCCCAATCTTAAAATTTTATTCTCTTTAAATTTTATGTATTTATTATCAATTGGTAGATTAAAAAATATGAAAATTATGAATCAAGATAAATAATTAATTTAATAATTATTGAGATTTTAAATAAGCTATAGGATTTTGTTAAGATTGGTTAGGATTGGTTAGGATTTGATTGAAATTTGATTAGTTTTTATTTAGAGTTTTTTTAGGATTTCATTAAGATTTGTTAGGATTTATTTATAATTATTAAAATTTGATTAAGATTTGATTAAGATTTTATTAAGATTTGATTAGGATTCAATTAGAATTTACTTAGGATTTTTTGTAGGATTGATAGGATTTTGTTAGAATTGCTAGGATTTTGTTAGGATTTCTTTAGGATTTTTTTTAAGGTAGTTAAGATTTCTATAGAGTTTTTTTTTGTATTAATTAGGATTTTTTTTGGATTTAATTAGAATCATTATAGATTATTTAAGATTTATATGGAGTTAATTAGAATATAATAAGATATATATAAGATTTTTTTAAGATTGATAGGATATACTTAGGATAATTAGAAGTTTTTTTAAATTAATCAAAATTATCAAAAAAGTATTTTTAAACACTTCATGCATTGTTTTGGATTGTAAGTCCAACTTCAAAGTAAGATCAAAATCTTCTATAATTTTATATATTCTTAAATTAATTTTTATATAATACCACAACATAGATTGAATACCATTTGAATATTTGAAATGAGTGCTACTAGTTGTTCTCTAAAGCTTCAATAGAATTTGTACAAAGGTCTAATATAGACAAAATATGCCATTAAGATTAAGTTGGTTTCTTGTTGAAGGATGTTGGTTTTGTCAATAATTAGTCTTCTAAATTAATAAATATTGGAGTAGGATTTCTAAAGGTAGGAGCAATTTGATGTCATCTTCTCAAATAGATTCAAATTATTAACATATGTACTAAAAAAAATTGTGGCAATGAATTAAGTAGAAAGTGTAGCAATGCCATGTTTGTTATTGTTGGGACAGAGTCAAGGAAGTAGAGCAAATCTAAGGTTGAAAAAATTGTATAAGTGTAAGAATTGATGTAGAGGTTTTTGACATGAGATTTAATAGTCACAAGCAATGGCATTGTGTAAAATACATTATAAAAGGAGAAAAAATAATAAATTAGATCTTATGGTAAAAATTAAAAAAAAAGAGGCACAAGAGAATCATGAAAAAGTTGTCTTATTAGTGATGACAATGATGACAATGACATGGATGCAAAAAAAATAATAGGACCTAATTGAACTAGATTAGTGCTACTAGTTCTTACTTAAATTCTTGGATTTTAAAGTTAGGTTGGTTGAAGCTATTAGATTAAAGTGTGAAGATTAATGTATATAAAATTTGGTGATTCATTCCGCATATGCTAGCTATAGAACTTGCCAAAGGTGTGAAGAGTGAGATTATGATGGTGATCGCAATAGAATGAAGGAACACCTTAAAGTAAATATGTTGTGTATTAGCACCCATTAGTAAAAAAGAAATGAGTTGACGAGCTAAAATAGTATTAATCTTAACAAGTAATATCATTCAAGTTATTTGGTATTTATTGTAGTTAGTTTACAAAGAAAGAAAAAATTTAGGCTGGATAATTAGTTATAAAGAAAATTAAAAGAACAAGGCATTCAAGAAAGATTATTGCCTATAATCCAAAGTAGAAATGTTATAAGATGGCTTATAAGGGTAGCAATAAAGAGAAGTTTGAGTATGAAGAGCTTGCACAATTCTTAGTTGAAGATGAAAGATTACAATTAGTATTTCAATTAGAGGTGTGACTTGTACTTTGGAATCTAGTACTAATATAAAACTAATTTGTTACAAGTAATTTTCTTCTCATGTCCAATTTAATTGCAAAAAGAGACTTTGGATCTACTTGAAGTAAAATCTTGCCATGACAATGTGACTAAAGAACATGTAAATAGGTCTATAGAAGGTGGTTTTTTAATTTCATGATTTTTAAAGATGGAAATAGTTTTGATTTTTAATTCAATATTTATTCAAATCTTTGGTACAAAAAACATTAAACTTTAAAAATAAAAAATCTCTAAAAAATAAAAAAAACTTAGTAGAAGAAGCAATAATTATTATTCTAATTCTAATGACTTTTTGTCTATTTATCTTAAGATTGTAGTATTTCTATTTTCTAGTGATATTAAAAAGTCATTCTAATATCTTATATGAAGTAATGAAATAAAACTCTAATTTATTTTATTATTCAATTATAAAATAATAAAAAATTATTTTTATTTTTAAAAAAAAATACTATTATCTAAAATTTCAAAAAATAAACAAGCTATAAATATTTTATATCTATCAAAATATATTAGTAAAAAAAGTTTCATAATTTTTAAAAAGTGACATTTGTTAAATTCAACAATAATGGTTTGATCTTTTTTCTAAATGTATAAGAAATAGAATGCTAAAAATAAAATAAAATGATTAATTTAATAGTATAATTTATTTTATGATAAACTAATCCTCTTTCTTTAATAATAGTAATCCTATTTTTTTAATAATAAGAAGTAAAAATAATCAAATATATTGAGATTATTAATAAATTTATAAGTTATTTTAAATTTAGAAATTTGATGTGGATATTCAAATATTACAAAGCATAAAAAAGTATGCATAAGTAAAATTATAGGTTTTAAAAATATTTTTATTTTTGTAAAGTATTATATTTAAAACCTGATTTTGCTAGTTTCATAAGTTAAAAACTTTTTAGACCTGGTTACTTGTGCTTGTGATTTGTATCAATAAGAGACTCTAAGAAATGTAAGGTAAAAAATGGCAAAGATTAAGTTTTTAAGTTTAATGACATTAATAATGTTTAATTTTTTGTAAGATGTCTAAAAATTTTAAAAATCAAATAATATTAATATAAAATATAAAAATTTATGCTTGTAGAATTTTTTTTTTATAAAAGAATATTTATTAATATTAAAAGAATTCTTTATTAAAAATATATTTTTTTAAAATAAAAATAAAAATTATGATATAAGCTATAAAATTGGTGATATAGATTTAAAAATAAGATTTATTTAAAATATTATATCTCTTATAAATTATATTATAATTAATATTTTATAATTTAATAATTTATATATATATATATATATTATAAAAAATATCAAAAGAATAATTTATTAATATTGAAGACATGAATCTAGACAAAACTCAAGAGACAATTGTCTCATGTATTATTAAAGAATGAAGAAAGTAAGAAAAGAAGATATAGATATAAGATAAAAAAGAACTAAAATAATTATTATCAAATACAAAGAATCTAGAGAATCTTAAATTAAGACTAGAATGTAAAAAAGACAGTGATAAGACTAAGAATGGCTTCATTCTTATTTCCATATATATTAGCTACCAAGAAGACCTTGTGAAAGCTTCTTGAGGACCACAAGACTTACAGTCCAAGTATCAAGTTGTAGATCACTTCTAACGTGGTTTTTTAAAAGTAGAAAGCTTATGGAATAAGTTTTTATAGCCATATGGCATACTTATAGAAATCTATAGATCTAATTTGCTTCTAAAAAACTTCCTTGAAGTTTCTTAACAAAGATATTATCTACCTAACATATTCTACCTACTTATATTTATTTATATTTACTTTTATTTACTTAAAAGATATAGGTGTTTGTTACATTGCTTCCTTTTTAAGGCACAAGTTTTACAAGAAGCAATCAAATTATTTCATATGTTGATGGAGTCCAAAAATTATCAAATAGTGTTAGCAATAATCTCTAATCTTCATTTTCTATGAAGGACGTTGATAGGTTCTTTTAATCATTGATAATGTCTCATATTAGGAGAAGAAGTCTATCCAATTATTTAATCATTGTTGAAGCCTTCATAACTACCTTCAAACAACACATTTTACATGCCATCAAGTAAATTATTTACCTCCAATAGTATCACTAAGCATTAAGAGTCTCTTCTAAGATTGTGGTAGTATATATATTATTGTGTTTTGTGAATTATAGCGTAGAAATGCACTCTGATTTGTCAATGATTAAAAAAACCTAAACATGAAAAAAATACTAAAAAAAAATCCTAAAATCTAAATATTTTTGTATAATCCAAAATTAAAAATAAAGTACTTAGAAACATTCTTCTTGATAACCTTCATCCTCTTAGAAACTTTAAACTCAAACAATCTTAAAGCCTATCAATTCTAAATCTCACATTCCATCAATCATAAATCTCAATTCTTATCAATCCTAAACAGCTTAAAAAATTTATAAGCAAATCTAAATAAATTCTAAGAACCTTAAGTAAATCCTAAACAAATCCTAAAAAATTTATAAGCAAACCTAAATAAATTCTAAGAACCTTAAATAAATCCTAAACAAATCCTAAAAAATTTCTAAGGGAATTCAAAAAAAATCTTTAAAAAAAATCCTATTAAATCTTAAGCAAATCCTTAAAAAATCCTTAAAATATCCTAAGTAAATTAAATTAAATTCTAAAAAATAAAATTTATTTTTTATTAAATCCTATAAAATCTTATAAAATCTTAAATAAATTCTACATAAATCATAAATTTCAAGCAACAACTTTAACAAGCTATAACATAAGATTTCATTATTAAATCAACTACAAATTTTGCATGCTATTAGATATGCTAATTATAAATAAGTTTATTAAATTTAAAAAGGATCCAAAAAAAATTAAGAGCAATGAACAAAGAACCACTTGGATATCTAACAACCTCCTTCTTTAATTTTGATGTTGAATTTCTAGTAAAAAAATCACTCCTATTGTTTATATATATTCAAGCTTAAGTATCAATTTTTTATTATTTTTTTTATTTTATTTTTTTTCAAGCCATCTGTTAGTGTACTAATATTTTATTCAACCCAACTGGCATAACTTTAGATAAGTCAAATATTCTTTTTGATCCTCAAATTATCAACTACGTGTACCTTATCACACTTAAATTTTACTTAATTTTGATCTAATCAATAAAATGAGTTAAAATCTATATTTAACACACATATGTCTAATGATTTATAAAATATCAACCATAAATTTATCATAGAAAATAAAATTAGCTAAATATATAGATATAAATATTTTTACTTAAAATAAAATTATAGAAATTAAAATCCTCACTTTGATTAGTTTTTACAAAGTATTTCTAAACTCAATCTAAACACATCTATGATTATTAAATTTTTTAAAAATATTTCTTCCAAATATCACTTATTGATCTCCAAAAGAAACCGTTGTTTGTTGTAGGTGCTTGTTTTTGTGCCTTAGGATATAATTCGACCTTGATTCACAAATGACCTTGATTCACAAATTCAATCTAATCTTTTTTTATGGTAATTTTATAAACAACCACTCTTAATATTGATCTAAAGAAGATTGAATTGATTTTATATTTATTATATCTTATCTTGTCTCATTTCTGGACCTACAAAATAATTATAAGTTTTTAAAAATAAAAATAAAAATGACAATATAAAGCATTAAATATTTTTATTATTTTCAATTATTAACTTTAATTTATTAAAAAAATCTCTACTAATCTTATAAATAAGTCCTTATGTGTGTGTGTGTATATATATATATATATATATATATATATTAATCTTTATCTATTCTTTCACCTCATAATTATAATATAATACAATAACATTATATTTTACCATTTATTTAAAGAAAGATATGTCTCTCTTGAGGATCTTCATCTTAATTTGAACATTGTGAAGGTTGAGACAATCTAAATGCTTTATTTGATAATTTTATAAATGACAATTCTTCAAGTGAATTTATTGGCTATTAGTTATTTATTCTAAAAAGAAGTTTTTTAGATTAATTCTTAAACTTTATTCTCCTTCATTTATACTTTATATTTTTGTTAAAAGTTGATCTTTGATTTTAATAGATGTTGTTGATAAAAGAAATAATAATATATTTTTACTAATGTCATATTTGTGCCAATATATAAGATATTTCAATTTATTTTGGTACCACCTTAAATCTAAAACTTCTCCCTTTTTAAATTCTTTGTTGTTATTTATTTCAATATGAGGTAGTAATAATTATTTTTTTCTTGATATATTAATTATAGTATAAAATTTAAAATATATATATATATATATAAGATAAGATAAATCTTTATTAATCATAATAATTATAATTGATATGTAATTAAATTAATATATTTTTAGATAATAAATAGACCAAATATTCAATAATCTAACTTGTTACAAGGTCAATTAGTTTTTATATTATGATAGAGTAATTTTATCTTATCATCCATATTAAATAAATATTATTCTTTTTTTAGAATATTTGTATTAGTTTTTTTATTGTTCTTAAACCTCCTTTAATTGTATCTTTATTACTATATAAAGTTCTACCATTCTAGTTGTCAAATCCTCGACTATTAGATTTTTAATATTTAAAAAATCAAAAGTATCAAATTTTGAATAATAAACATAATTAGCAAAAAATAGATTTTATTAAATAAAAGAAGATATAATATTATTATATAAAAAATTTGCTAATGGCAAGAAAGTTGTCCAATTACTTTGGTGATAATTGATAGTGCATTGCAAATATCACTCTAATACTTGATTCACATGTTTTATTTGTCTATTAATTTAAAAATAAAAAGTTGAAGATAACTTAATATCAATTTTTGATATATTAAAAAGTATCATCTAAAACCTTGATATAAAATAGAATTCCTAATTAAATATAATATCACCTAAAAGTCTATAATTTTTATAAATATTATTTTAAAAAATAATTATTATTTTACCAATAATTGATTTTATATGTAGTTTAAAATGTCCCATCTATCATTATAATATTATAATTTGAAGAATTTGAGAAAGAAGATCTATAATAAAATCCATTAAAACAGATAACCAAGGTTGAAGAAGACCATAAAATCAATAATGTAGAGTCTTTGCTTAAGAATAAGTGTCACAAAAATTAAACAAATACTTTGAAAACTTTTTATATTTGAGGCCACAAAAAATCTCTTAAAAAAAGCTCTAAAATTTTGTTATATCCAAAATATTATATTTTTTGAAAGTCGTATCATGGTTGAAGTACATATAATTGTACTTAATCTTTTGGAATATTTAAATATCCTTCATAATAAAGAATATTATTCTTAAAATAAAATTTGCTAAAAATATTTAAATTTTATTTTTAATATTAAAAAAAAAAAGATCTATCAACATACTTGAACAATCTTCATTAAGAAAAGTAGAATCAATTGGGATTATTAACTCAATAGCTTAAAGATGTAGCTGCTGTAATTTTAAAAAAATAATCTATTGTTCATTATATGTAGTCTATTTTTTTTTTTTTTTTTTTTTTTTTTTTGTATAAGATAAAAATATAAAAATAAGGCATTTAAAAAGCTTTATTAATTTTTAGGCCTATATATAATATTAAATACAAATTTTAATAAAAACATGCTATAATAGATTAGAATACCTATTAAAAAATATTGCCATTCTTTGAATGAACTTCCAATAGCAAAAAGTTCTTTGTTGTGGATCTCATAGTTAATCTTAGTTGTTGAGTATTTTTTCAGATAAAATGCAATAGAATAAAGTCTATCATCTATATTTATTTGTGATAAAATTTGACTTTACTCGAAATTTGATGCATTTTTTTTTTTAAATATCTTGAAAAAATCTAAGTAGTGCAAAATAGGAACTAAGGTAAAAGTTGTTTTTAAACCTTAAAATGGTGCTTCTACATCTTTACTCTATTTCAATATGTTTTTGGAAGTTAATTGTATAAACAAACCAGCAACTTAAAAGAAATTATTAATAAATATCTAACAATAGTTTATAAATTCAAAAAAGAATTGGACATCATATAAAATTCTTATAATTATCCAATCCATAATAATCTATATCTTCTTAGAATATATATATAAATTGTCATTTAAAATAATATATTATAAAAATTTCACTTGTATTTTATATCTCATCTTACATCTTTTTTGATGTAATAAATTTTAATGGTTAATTTGTTGATTCTACAATAATCTACATATATTTAGAAGGATCTATCTTTTTTCTTTACAAAAATTATTGGTGCATTTACAAGAGATTTTGAATATTAGATAAAAAAAATTGTAAGATTTTTATAAATAAATTCTTTCAAAGAAGTAAGTTTGTTATATGACAAATTATAAATTTGTCCAAATGGTGGTTGAGTTTTTCTTTAAAGATTAATTGCACAATTATAAGGTTGGTATTTTGATAATATATCAAGATTTTTTTTTCTCAAATATATCTTCATATTCCTTAAATTGCTTTAGGTTTCTATTGCAACCTCTATTTCAATAAAGATTTAGTACTACATAATTGACAAATAGATGCATTTTTTTTTATTCCTTTTATAAGTATCTTAGCTCCAACAAATAAGGATCAAAATAATTTGCTTGTATTTGAATTAAATCTTAAAGTGAGATTTCTACTTTAAGAATATTAAAAAATTTATGAAGATCTACAATAGTTATATATTAAGTCTTATTTCTTCCAAATGAAGTATCTATAGTTTATATTCTTTCTATCTAAGTTGATTTGGATTTGGAACATACAACATTAACAAAAGACAAGTCAAATTAGAAGAAGGTAATTTATAACTTCTAATATCAAATAAAATTTTCTATTAATAAAAATAATATGAATAAATAAAGATTTAAATTATATTAATTTATTTATTAATTTTATATTAAAAAAGATAATTCATTATTTTAAAAAAATTAAAAAAGTTAAAAAATAAAATATTAATTTAAAGATAAATAGTCTACAATCTTTAAAATTTAATAATATTTCTTAGGAAGTGGAATAATCCACTTACTACTTGAGCAAAAAAATTATAATAAGTTATCAATATTATCAAATTATCAAGGACATAAATTAAAATAGAACTTTGAAAAGACAATGCATTCTTTTGTTGCTAAAAGAAAAAATGAAGATAAATAAGAATTAAATGTAAGATAGAAAGTAATTAAAATTATTATTTTTAATTACAAAGGTTCTAAAGAATCTTGAACTAAGACTCAAATACAAGAAAGGTATTAACAAGATTGAAGATGGCCGTAGTCTTGTTTCTATATATACTAGCTACTAAGAAGGTCTTGTGGAAGCTTCCAAGAGATTGCAAGGCCTGTAGTCCAAGGATCAAGTTGTAGGTTGTTTCCAACATAACTTTTTAAAAATAAAAAACTTATCGAATAAGTTTAAATAGCTATATAGCATATCCATAAAATTTTAAATATCTAATTTATATTTAAGAAACTTCTTCAAAGCTTCTTAAAGAAAATATTATCTATCTAATATGTTTTATTTATTTATATTTATTCCTATTTACTTAAGTAATATATGCATTTATTATAGTAATTAATAGAATACCTCTAAATAAGATATTAGATAATAATTTTTTATATCCAAGGAGATTTTCATCTTTTTAATCTAATCAACTTTGGTACTACAAAAGAGCACAAATCTTATTTCATTAGCAAGTTTCTTATCTTAAAATGTATATTTTTTTTCCACACATTGAAATTTTTTATTTTTATTTTTTATTTTTTATTTTTATTTTAAAAATTTATCTATTATAAGTTTTAAATATGTTCTTAGATATAATAAAAATATTTTATAATTCTTCATGCTACTATATTATTATTTATTCATTGGCATACAATTATCTCTTTGCTATTTGTAATTGTTTTGACTTCTATTAAAATTTTATATTATCACCAAGTTTTAAATTTATTTATAAAGATGTTTACTAATTTATTTTTAAAGAATCTTCAATAAATTATATTTTTTTAATTTTATTCAATTACTAATTTATTTTAAAAATTATAATATTTTATTAGAAATACTAAAAAATACTATAATTTTTATATTTATTCCATCTCACTTTACAATTCCATTTCACTTCTTTTATAATTTTTATTAATCATATATTTCTTTTTATTTGTCATCCTTGTTTTTTACTTGTATCTTCTTATATTCTGTATATTTCTTCTATCAATTATTGATCTTTTTATTCTGTTTTATATTTTATTTTTATTTCTTCAAATATAATACAAAATTTAAGTTTTTATTTTTAAATTTCTTTAAACTATTTTTAAAAAGAAAATTTATTTTTAGAAATAAATACCAATATTATTTGTTGTTATAGTTGAATTGGAATAATTAAAAATAAGAAAGATAAAATTTATGCCAAAAAAGATAGATATTCTTTTAAATAATTAAGTATAAAACTTCTATTAATAAAAAATTATAATATATAGTAAATTTTTTAATTATAATTATTCTAATTTTATTCTAATTATTAATTATTTTTATTTTTAAAATAATATTATTAATTTTTTAATAATTAAATCTAATATTTACTATAAAAAATAAAATAATTTATTAAAAAAATCTTTGAAATTCTTTAATTTTTTTGATTTGAGAATATTGATGCATTTAAAATAAATTATATATCTTGATGTATATTTCAAATTTTGAGCTTTTTAAGAAAGTACTAATAATTATTTTTTATTGGTACTTTATTTTAAATTTTAAAAATATATATATATATATATATATATATTATAGAATCTTAAATATTCAATATATTGTACACCATTTGTTAAGAGATTTTTTAAATAATGTATAAAAATATTTTAAATATATTACTTATTTTTCTTAAAAAAATTCAACTTCTTATAGTAGCTCTTTGTTAGATTCTTGAAGATTTTTATTTTAATAATACATATTATATTACAAATATATAAGTATTTAATTATTTTCTTCAAATATTAATACCACTCAAGTATAATTATTTAAATTAAATATTTCTTAATATATTTTATAAATATATAATATCAATTTTAAAAAATCAATATTTTATTAATTAAATTCATTCTAAATAAATACCATAATACTTTGGTAGCTCTAAATTATTTCCTATCAATATACTATTTTAATTAGTTATAATCTTTTTATTATAAATCAAGTATCTATATCTTCCTATTAATGGTCTTTCTTATAAATCTTTTAATTAGCTTCTTCATACATCTTATATTTTCTATATATAGTACTTTTAGATTCTTATTTTTACATACATATATTATTATGTAAGTTATTATAAATTCTAAAAAAATAGGACCTACTTTTTCAATAAAGGATTTAGTCATTTTTGGAAATTAGAATTTTTGGTAATATTCCAAATATGCTGAGAGGATTTTAAAACTTTGAATAATTACAATTTGGTTTCAACAAATTTCAAGCTTATTTTATGTACTTTTTTTTGTGAATATATATATATATATATATATATATTATTTTAAATTTTACATTTAAAACTCTTAATTATATTCATTTGTAATTACATTTATTAAACTTTAAAGCATATTAATACACAATTGGTCTTGGTTTGTTTTTACATATCTTAGGCATTTTATTTTTGTTGGTATATAAGCTTCTATCATATATTCATATAACAATTATTCACCACATAAAAGAATTGAATAATTATTACTTCTCATAATAAAAATTTTAAAATAAAAATTATACTAATTATTGCACACAAACTTTCTATACATTTTGTATTGGTCTTCATTTCTATTACATAACTTTGCAATGATTTTTATACCATCTTATAACCATATCATGCATCTTTTTAATTGAATTTTATGCCTAAACAAAATTAATACAACTTCATGTAATGTTTATAGATCATAGTATTATTTATTAAATTTGATCTTATTATAAAATTATATACTTGAATTATTATATTTTTAGCCTTATCTTGCTTATGCTAATATTTAAAGAGTATAGTAACTAATGACATAAAATGCATGGCTTTTATAAATATTATTGTAGTTTCTATATTATTTGAATTGATAAATTTTATTTTTCATTTCATTTATACTTCTAACATTTTAGCATCTTCCAAAATTTAAACTTTTATTATCACTACTACCTTCAGTATTAAATTGGATTTCTCTTTATTAGTTGCTAAATTTTGCTATTGGCCAAAATTACTTGTGATATTATATGTTATTTTTTCTTTTTATTAAGAAATTAATATGATTTTTTTAATTTTTTTATTATATTTATTAATATATTCAATTATCTCACATATTTGTTGTTATAGTTGAGAAAATTATAACTAAAAATTTAATCAATACAAATAGTACTTATTCTAATGCTTTATCTTTTTTTGGCTTGTATTATAGGTGAAAATTTTCTTTATTCAAGTTAAAATCTTCTTATAAAATAAATATTTTATAACAAGTATATTAAATGATTTTGTTTTATTAAATAATTATTATAAAAATTTAAAATTATTTAAAAAGAATTAGTCATCAAAATGAGGATTTTACCTTAATTCTTTGATGACTAACTCATTCTATTATTTATTATCTTTAAATAATTATAATTTTTTATAATAATAATGTAGTAGATTTTTTAATTCTATAAAAATGATAAATAAAAATTATTTTTATAGCATAAAAAATGCCATGATATTTTTTAATTATTAAAATATTATTTTATTATTATATATAAAAAAATATTATGAAAAAATAATAAAATAGTTATTTATTTTTATTAAAAAATATTTCATAAGTAAAATATTCTTATGTTAGAGTTATAAAACATATTTAATTGACTATGTCATAACAGAAGAAGTTATTTTGACCTAAACTTTGATAAAGTTATAAAATTTATTCTTAAAAAATTTATTATATATTATTTTATAAATAATTGTAAGATAAGTTTTTCAAAAAAATTTAAAATATTTTATAAATATTATATAAAGTCTTAAAAAAATTAAAAGAAAATAGATGTAGATTTATATGTATGTATAATTTTCTAATTAAAATTATAAAATTAAAATACACTAGTATCTTGATTGGTGTTTTAATACAAATGAAGTACTATATGTAAGCATAAAAAATTTGTTGTATTCATCAAACATTAAAGACTAGATTTGAAATCGTGTTTTAAAATGTGTTACAAAACTAATTTAAGTTACCAGTTTTCTAGTAGTCTCAATCGAAGATAGCCCCTCGCTTCAAACAACACTTCAAATTGAGACTTGGATTCAAGTTGGTATCCTGATTTGACACCTCACCCTAACCTTCTCGGTCGTCGAGGCAGCATGCTTCCCGTGTCTGAATTCGCCGCTTCGCATCGGATCTGGTGATAGTCTCGTATCTTCCAAGCGTGTCGACTGATCGATCTCGGTGATGTAGCAACAGGCTCCATTTCAGTATCCCTCATGGGATTCGGACCCAAAGACAGTTTCTCCTGCAATCTCCCTAGTCGTCTGCAACAGTTGGAGAAAAAGCATCGTGTTCCGTGGTTAAGGCACTATAAAATTGGTAAAGACGACGAAATTAGAGCATATCATTGGTTCTTCAATCACGCGCAGTGGCGTGCTGGATATCCCCTAGAATGAGGATTAGTTGCAATGAAGCGACTGGGTTCTAGCAAAAGTTTGCCCGTCCTCGGAGAGGTCAAGACCAGCAGTGAAGTTTACAACAAGACGAGCACCGGAGGAAGTGCAATATACGAAGCTGGATCAGTCAAAGGTCCTCGCATTCCTTGCCAACAACGGCAGATCAAACGTCACAAACGCACGTGGAATCCATCGCACTCATGTCGTGGCCATACAAGGTCAGAAGAGCACCCAACCCTTCATATGCTTTGCTGGGCGACTGTGCATTGTCAACACTGATTCACAGATCGATAGTTCCAGTTCAGCACGATCAGGCCTTCCGCTGCAAGCAGCAGCAGCAGCAGTTTAAGTATGAAAGCTTTCAAACCTCAATTCCAGAGCTCATGTCCAAATTCATTACTCTCAATATTAGCGCATGTGCTGCGAGAATCTGCAGCACTTGCACCGCAGGAGCAACATGCAGATCTCCGGATCAAACATGAAACATTGTTTCTTTAAAAAAAATAGCAGTTGCATGGCTGACATGTGGACATAACACCAAAAATAGAGTGTCATATCTGTTGGAATAATGTGTGTGGGAAGCATCTTGTGTCGATGGTAATTTCTTTGGAAGTATCATGAGTGACTTTTCCTTGAATGACTTTTCCTTGAATGACTTTGTCCTCGTTAGTATGTCCATACAAACATTCACCCAATTTTGCTAAATAGTATGCTAAATAAAGAGGATTCAATGTGTTGAAATTAGAGACTTTTTCAAGTTTGTTACTATGGATGGATGGGTTAAATTATGGTTGTGACTCTACTACAACCATGAAGGTGTTTGCTAAACGAATGTTGGTATAATTCTTTTCGACGAAGAAAAATATTTGTTTTCAGTTTACCGATAACATCTTTGTGGTACGGTTGGAACGCATTTGGAATACCAAATCGTATTTCACATCATTAAATCTTATATAATTGGAAATGAAGTAAGAGAGGCTTATAATTTGATCTTTGACATTACATTACATTACATCAATATTACTCCAAAAGTAGTTTTTCTTATTAAAAAGGCTAACAATAGTCCATTCAATCATATGTTTTTATTGGTTGATAATGTATGAATACAAGCTTGTTGTACTTTACTACATATTAATGATACCTCTATATTTCTCTAATAGACATTTATCAAATGTTGATAAAAAAAATAAAATTAATTTTTTTAAAAAAATAAAAATAAAAATGCATCTTTGACATTTAGCATATACTTATGTTTCACCATATTACATTCGAATATCTGAATATAAATTAAAAATATTAAACATTTTTACAATCTGTATCAATAATTCTAGAGCGGTTTTAAAATCTTATAAGTCTTTTTTATACAAAATTTTTTCAAATATTGAATTGCTAATATAAAAATAGTAGGTATACTTATTAAAAGAATACTTATTAAAAGAAATTTTTTACCAGTAAATATTATATTGCTGCTTTATCACAAAAATCTTACAATTTTATATTATTGTATCATAAATTTTAATTTAAATAGCATTAATTATTTTTAATATATGGTAATATTTGAAAAAATTAAAAATAATCCATTAACATAACTCAATGCATTAAGCATTGTATGCCATTAGTTTACATGACGTAAACAATCATAAAAATAAATGGATGCCACAAGAGACGATTTATTTTTAATTAAAAAAATCTTACATTTAAAAAAAACATCAATTATGATGTATGTAATCTATATATCTCACATTATTCTATCACCTTATGGTTTGACTTCAATGAAAAATAATATTTATTTGAAATTTGAAAGGCAATACTACTTTATAGCCATTAACTTTCTCAAACACATCAAGGAAGAAATACAAAATAGAGAGACATGATATCAAAAATCTTATATGTTTTTTATAATATGACCAATTGAGTGATCAGTGCATGCAATCACAACAAGAAATAGGTAATGAATTTATGTAGTAAAAATTATGAACATATGTTTTATATTATTCTATGAATTACTATTGTATATTAGTGTGGAGCTTTGAATTATTCATTCATATTGCCTTCATAGAAATGAATGATATCCGTTATGCTTTGGGGTCTTAATTTAAACTTTAGTATTTGAAAAATACTTTATTAGAGGAGTATGGCCTTAGATGTGTTTATATTTATATATATATATATATATATATATATATAAACGTCTGTACATACACACATTTACAAATAACCGTTAACTTATATTTGTATGAATTTTACAATCATTATTTTTTATCTAACATTTTTTTCTATGTCTAAAAAACCAAAGACCATTCAGTGACTTCTCACCTAGTTCAGTTTATCTATTACATTTAAAATTCAACTTTAAGTGAAATTACTATTATTATTATTACTATTATTGACTACTATAAAGTATCAAATCGTTACTTAAATGTTTCTAATAATTTATTTGTAATTTTTTAATTACTCTAGTATAGTATTTTGGTTGTATTACTTATGTCCTGATGAAGTTCAATGAAAATTAATATCAATGACAGGAACATCATATTAAATTTAAATAATCTTAGTGAAGAAAACAATTTATTCCTCCAATAAAGAGTTTTTCAAATATCCTATGAACTTTCTTATGTTATTTAAATATGTCTGTTTACATGTCTTTTACTTGTGTTACATTTTTAAAAAAACTTATTGAACTGTTTCCTAACCAATTTCAGATTCAATTTGAATACAAAGCCAAGTACATAGCCCCAACCAAGACCAACCACGGAATCCTGGATGAAAAGCGAATGGTTTCAGGCTTGTTCTGTCCCCACCACAATGGGTTCCCTTTTTTTACCTCAGGTTTCTTTTTTCTTTTGGGTCATTTGCATACATGGGTAGAACGAACCTGAAGGGGGTCTGGCTCCCGTAGAGGAGGTTACCGTCCACGTAGACCAAATGCTGACATGGCAGGGTCCTTTTCCGGGAATGAGTCGTCATCAATCCACGGGGATAGGCGCTGCTGGCGGGGGATCGTCCTGAGCGTTGCGATCGTCTCTCCTGCTTCTTCCATGACTGGACTGTGCATGACGTTTTGAGCTTGCGGTGAAGTGAACAGGGACAGGCAGGCTTTCCGGAGGGAAATGATTGTTGTTTTTATCTACAGAGTGAATGCTGTGTCACCGGATCGGATAGACATGGCTATTTCTGACTGTGCAAGAAAAAGACAGTACTACTGGATTTCGAGCTACAAGTGTCATGAAGGTGGTGTGCTGCACCAGAGGTGGCTTCGTCTGTGGCCGTGTTGCGGGATCTGAAGTCCGAACAGAAGCACGTTTTGGTCAAGTCGGTGACCTTTCGGAGCGATTACATTTTTGCGCTTGTATTTTATATCCGTGGTTTTCTTTAGGTTTGTCGAGAGCGCGCCGTAGTCGCTTTATCTAACGGATTAGTGATGCTTGTTCTGGAAAGAATCGGGTTATTGTTTGTCCTGTGTTGGTGTTCGAGTCCGGTGGAATCATCGGGAAGTTTGTTGTGTCCATTTGGCGTGTTCTTTGGGGATTGAATAGGATTCGAGGAGGTTTTGAGTAGTACGTGTAGAAGGATTCCGAGGCAGTTTTTGTTCTCTACAGCTTGTGAGTGGCGCGAGTTCGGTTGCGAGTGCTGGTGATTTGTTGCGAATTACTTGGTCTGGATGCGCACAGAAGATTTCTCTGCTTTGTGAACGCTTCAAGAAATCCAGTTCGAGGATCATCTGGTTTTGATTTGGAGCTTCTGCGATGGATACTCTCTGCTTTGCTCAAGTAAGTTGTGATCTCCTCCTTACTCGCTGAAATGGAGTACCAAGCACGTCTGGCCGAGATTCTTAAGACGTAGAGTCCTGTCCACTACAATTCTTTTACCTTCTTTCTTCTTTCGCGTATGTGGCATTATGTGAGAATCTGCACAGGCGCAGATTCTCTACCAGCAATTTTAGAGCTGAGGTTACTTGTATTAGTATGAAAATGGCGAGCTGAAAGACTTCATACTGCGATGTTTCCATCACAGTTTCAAACCTAGGATTTGACGGTACCAATTGCCATCACGAAGGAGCTGAATGGCTCTTTGGTGCAATCGGTTAGTATTCGCGACTGTACAGACCGATTAGTACTGGACACTTTGTACATAAACTGGCTCTTAACACAAATCTGCGTGATGTGATTGCAGATGATGGAGTCTACACGCCAGCATCAAGGAACATGTTATAATCCTCGAAATCCTATACAGGAAGCAGGCGAAGAATTGTTGCCGGTGTTGTGGTCTTCCTTGCCTACGGAGCTTCTAGAGCGCGTACTCGCCTTCCTTCCCTTCCCGAACCTCTTCCGGCTCCGCACTGTCTGCAAACGGTGGAATTCATTGCCGCACTGCTCCTACTTTCGTCAAATTAGGGCTTCGGCTCCGAATCAATGGGGAGCATGCCTCCCAGTTCTTTTCTGCAAAGATGCCGCAATCGACGCAGAAGACGAGGGATGGAACTCTGATTCATGGTCTGCTTATGACACCACGTCCTGCGGGTGGCTTCGTCTGCCCCCTCTTACGTGCCTTGATGCTCGCCACCCCAAGTACCTTGTGGTTGGCTCAGGAGGGCTTCTGTGCATTGGAGACTTTGACAGCACAAAGAATCTCGTGGTTTGCAATCCCGTCACGCGCTGCTTCCGAGAGTTGCCTCCGACTGTAAAACAATGGGCGGAGCCTGATCTAACGGCTATGGCGATTAACAAGCGAACTGGAGGCTACAAATTGGTCTTGGCTGGAAATCGCCACTTCAAACCAGGCGAACCTGGTTATCGAAACACCGAAGTTTACGATTCGTCTTCGAAAGCGTGGGAAACTGCTGGAGACATCCCGGCCAATCTTGAGCTCCATAGCCAAGAAGGCGCCCTCTGTTACAATATTTTGTACTGTCTTGCACGGGATAAAAAACATGGAATCTGGGACATCCTCGTCGCTTATGACCTTAGTTCTCGGAAATGGTCAACTGTGTGTCACAATATACCGTATGGGTCTCGCACACCGCATGTAATTGGAAGTCATGATCGGATTCTCGCGGTAGCCGAGCACAATCGGGTTACTGAGACCACCGAAGACTGCGTCTACCTCTTTGAATATGACCTAAAATCAAGGAAGTGGGTGAAGCTCTCGCAACTCCCGAATGACATGTATCACAGAATCGGCAAGAGAGTGATCGCATGCACAGTGGACGGCGATTACATCTGTGTTACGGGATGCGCTGGAAGTCGGTGGTACTCTGCCATGTACAGGTTGTCCTTGAACAAGTGGGAGCAGGTGCCTGTGTTCCCCCTCCACGAATCCAAAGGCCGCGAATGTGAGATTCTTCTCTCGAGCTCCCCATTTCGCCCGAGCTTGGAGTCTGTGTGATCTATTTCTTCCACATATGATCTGTCGTCATGAAAATTGGACTGGCAACTTTTGCCATCACTAATACCAAGACTCTCTAATGGTGTAACTAATTGTGGAAGAGACGCCGCTCTTGGATCGTACCAAGGTCCTTGCAATGGCAGACGGGGTTCGCTAAAAACCCCTAAACCTACCCATATGTATTCTACACTGTATAAATTTGTGTACAGACAGAGTGGGTCACTGCAGTTTGTGTGCAGAATGATTCCATACTCTGCTTCATTGCCTACCAATTTCGCATTCGTGGCAGATTCATTGATTATGAGGATTGGGTGACATATTTGAAACTGTAGACCTGCATGACAGAATTGAACGATTACTGGTGAGCCCTTGTTGGAACTGTCGAATAGGTGAATGTCGGTGTCAGGAGGTTGAAGAGCTGCTTCACGAAGACTTTCAATCTGTGCCCGAACTGTTCCCGTGAATGATTCAAATGAATTGACTATTAAGATGGACGCTTATCAGTTGGACGTTCTCTGCAACCATCTGTATATCGCATAGCCTTGTACAGGGAATTTATTGAAAATCTATTGCTAACACTGTATTGTGATTAACGGTAGGTTATACTGGTGACGTTATTGGGCTCATTGCAGTTTCCCTCGTTCGTTTCCTTCATTACTTTCATTACCTTCATTACCTTCATTCTATTCTCTTGTTTTGTTTTTGGTCCTTTTTGTTATTTTTCCTGCCACATGAGCTTTTGTTCTAGAAGGGCAATGAATGACTAGGCTTTACGTACATATCAAGATCTCAGGATGTGATGGAATCAACTAACCAGTCGCTTTTGGAGGGAAGGTTTGCATCATTAGATGATCCTTTTGCTGCAGAATAATTGTTGGTGCTGTCTTTGATGCCGAGTGCACTTATTACTCTGACTTGCAAGGATCAAGATTCAAGATTGCAGCTGGGTTCTGTTGGAAGATAATCATCACAGTGTTGTTCCATTTATAAAGTGGAGTACATAAATTTAACAAGCAGATGAACTCAATTTTCAGGTGGTGAGTAGGAATTTTTTATATATGTCAGGGTTCAGATTTTTCTCTTGTCTCGCCTTCTCTTGTCCCACCTCTCGTTTTCCTTTTCTGTCCAATTTTCTGCACTGGCATTATTTGCATCAGGTGAGTGAAAAAATCAAAGAGATTTATACACAGATTTGGAAGCAATACAACATTTTCGTTGATTGAAGTCAAACTATATGACTTGAAATGTTTAATAGTTCCTTTGGCTTCATTGGGGCAATATTGAATGTGTTAATTTATCAAAGTTAATGCAAATTCGAGATTGTATTTTATACTTCAGGTAAAGTGCTTTGTTATTAATAGTACTTTATTATTAATATTAATTTTTAAAAAATAATAATAAATTGTAAAACTAACTAATTTGGTCATGATTAGCCACAATAATCTTTAAAAAAAGAAGAAAAAAAAGAAAAAAGAAAAAAAAGAAGAAATAGTTCAGTTAATGCTCAGAACACTTGTAAACAAAATATTTAAGATAAATTTAGATAATGCCTTCATTGTGTTGGTTGGTAAGATTTTTCATTTGTGCTTTAAAATGTTAAAAACATGCATATTCTTGTGTGGTGAAGTGGAAAGGAATGTATGTAATATTCTTGTCAAATAAAACATTTATTTTTGTTGTTTTGGTGGGTTCAAGTTATCACCTTGAATTATAAGTATTATTTTTAATTTTTTGTTTAAAAGAAAAGAAAATTTTTAAATTAATAAATATATATATTTAAAAAAATAATTATATTATTCTATAAATTTAAAACTGAATAATCTGATTTGAGTGCTTTATAAGACACTGAAGAATGTCAAAATATCTTTATATATTTAGGGCAATTTACAAAAACAGAAAATATATATCTATTAAAATGAATATATGTACATGTATAAATATACTCAAAAAATTTATTTTTTTATAATCATTTAAATTAATTAAAATATAAAATTAAAATCTTTAATCATTTTAGACTATTTTAATAGTTTGTAAATGATATGACTCTTTATTATTTCATTTTAGCATAACATTAACAAAATTTTAGCACAAACCTAATAAATTTAGATACATTAAAAACTTTAAATAACATTGTTATTAAAAATAACTTTAATAAACATAATATTATTTATATAGGGAACGTCTAGATGGACACCTCTTTTTTATTGTATAGACATCTTCTCATGCCACATAGCCCCTCATACACACATCCACAAAAAATAACTAGTTTTAATTTTAAATCATAATTCTTGTTATATTTATTCCTTACATACCAGAATTTAATATATCCTTAAGCATATGTATTCTATGGCTTTATATTATTTCAACCTTTAATTCTTTTGTCCTTGCAAACCTTTGTCAAATTAATTTTTTGAATAATAAAAACATAAAATATTATATTTTATTAATACTATTGTTCATATATGCCAAATAATAATTAAAAAAAATATATTTAAAATTAAAACTAGTTATTTTTTTTGGAGATGTATATACAAAGGTGCATAGCATGGAAGATGTCCATACAATAAAAGGAGGTGTCTACTTAATGATTTCCTATATATATTATATGGATTAAATATATTTTTCTTTATCACTCATTGTAGAGAATCTACAAATGTATAAAAATAAAATAATTTTTTTTACATCTAAAAGAATTTTTATTTTAAAAATCATTAATTATTATTATTTGATGTAAGTAGTCACAAAAAAAATATTAAAATCAAAAAAATATTGGTCATATCAATAAAATCAAGTACTTGTACACCAACTTATTGGTTAAAGATTTTTTTTATTGCAAAATATACATGGAGTAATAACCTTGCTTGAAAGTTTGTAAGGTTTTCACGTAATCTTTATCAATAAGTGAAAGAATAAAATTGGGGTAGAAGTTTGTTTTTAAGAACATGTTAGTTAAATAAAAAAGAAATATGTGTCAATTTATTGAAAAAATAATAAATAAAAGAAATAAATAGAAGATTAGATACTGTTATTAAATACTAATATTTTAGAAAAGAATGTGAATCGAAGTCAAAATAGAGAGTGATTTAGGTCTCTAATTTGCTCAATATTATTTTTAAAGAATTAACTTTCACCATTGTATCTTAAAAAACAAGCAAGGAATTGGAAGGAGTTATAATCCCCTTCACACCCTCTTTGCTACAAATCAAAAAATTAATTTGAAATTGTTCAGGCTTGACTACTGATCCTCTTTCTCTGTTCTTGTAGATTTAACATTTTAGAAGGAGAAGAGAAGGAAGGTTGAAATTTCTACTCCACTTCCATTCTTGTTTCTAACATTCATTAGTTTTTGTGATAAAAATAAATTGATGCAAGATATTGTTCTTTGTTTGATATAAGTCATTTTAATTGCGCCTTGCACAAGTGGTATTACAAATTTTATAAGTATTAAATGTCAATTTCTTGTGAAAAAATTTAATTATTGAGTTGTAAGTTTACATACATCATGTTTTGGAAAGATGAGTTGTTGATGTTAGTCCATTAACCCACATCCCATCTATAAACTTTTTATTTTTTATTATTTTTAAGTTTGTTTACTTTATTCAAGATTATGATTTTATACATCATGAAAAAATCACATACAAAATTTATATAAGAATGTTAAGTATTCTAAAACTTATTTGAGAACTATGAAGATTATTATGTATTGCTTGTAGATGGTTGTGGTATAAAATAATGTATATTATTCTTTGTAATTTTTACATGTAGTTGATCACAATTACACATGTATTGTTTACCAGAATCGTAATTTAATATTTAATTATAAACTCATGTTTTTTACATACTTGTATATGTACCAAGAAGACGAATTTTTGGGTGGCATGGAAATTTTTTGTATGATATTGAGAACAACCTTAATTTCCGCATGGTTTCATTTGAAATAATAACAAACCACGTCCTTCTGCAATTATAGTATTTTAGAATATATATAGAGATATTTTTATCTTTTCACATAATGTTATTCCTTCATCTTACATTGCACATGTAGAGGTTCAATTTCTACCTTCAAATCCAATACAGATATCTATAATCAGACTTCATTATAATGTCAGTTTTGATGTTTCAAACAGAAAAATTCAATATAAAAGATGGAAATCCAATTTAAAAAAAAAAAAAAATCAATAAAAATTAAAAAAATTAAAAAATCAAAGATAATTAAATCAAATTCATTGTTTAATATTTAGGGTATCATAAATTAATAAAAAAATAAACAATCCACACACAATAGGAATGTGTTTGTACTAGAATAGTGAAATTGTGAAAATCAAGAAACAATAGTTGAAAAATAAGATATTATAAATATATCGGTTTCAGCATCAAGTTTAACTTTATCTCTTAAAGCCTATCTTGACAAGGGTATTCATAAAATTTAACATACATAAACAAATAAAAATCTTTTCAACTACAAAATAATTGCCTCTTAAAATTATAACAGCAAGTGGGAAAATAGTATAGAGCAAGAAGTAATTTCTAAAATAGATTTATAACTTTCCTATTTTAGAGAATCTAGGTCTAATTAAAATTAATACTTTTTCTTGTTCACAACTTGCACAATCCTTCTTTAATGTGAGTGTAGACAACACAAAATAAAACAAAAGAGTAACTTTCTTTGACTACCAAACAATTGATTCTCATTATTATTATTTTTTTTATTTTTATTACTAACTAGCTAATAGAACATATTATATTAGTGCTTCTATGATTATCTTAGTTGAAATTAATAAATCCATATTGAGAATGATAGGCAACAATATCAAATTTGTTAGCATCCTCTACTACAGTGGATTATGCAAATATTGTGTAGAAAATCATTGGTTCCACATGAGCTATACTATACACCTATTCTAAATATATCATATATTGATTCTCATTTTCTGTTATTGTTATATTGTCTAAAAATACAAGGCATATACAATTAAAACAAATTATGGTTGTATGTACTTAAAAGCAAACATGAATATTTAAATTTCAAATATTTTAAGGTATTTATACAAGAGCAATCAAGGTACAAAAAAATTACTAAGATTGGATAATGGTTGCAAATTATTTTTCTAAACAATTAGATTTTTCTAAGAGATTATTTATACATTCATGTCACTCATATTAGACATTTTGTCATTATCTATGTAGATAGTTGATACTACGTGGCATGTTGATAATTTGTTGCCATTGCATTGGGTAGTGGTCAACTTATGGTTGTAGTAATCTACCAAATTATTTTAGACAACATAACAATAGATGTTATGTTGTCTAAAATACAAGAGTCTACATATCAATTGGACCTTGACAACTAGGATACTTGTTAATACATTTGGATTAAAAAGTATATATTTTTACACTTTAACATGTTTTAAAAGAACTCAAAATTCTCTGAAGTTACTTCAGAAAACTAGTTTTCTTGAATCTTCTTTGGTTGGTTTGTAAGCTTGTATACATTTTTCATCTTTAAACAATATCTTAGCAATATAATTCTCTCATATTTTATCAAAATATTTATTAATAAGAAAAACATAGCATACCAAGATTTTAACAGTATGTTTAAGCAAAAAAAATTTAAAAAAATTTAAAAAAAAAAAAAAAAAAACACATGTAAAACATCATTTTAAAGACAAAAATCATTCTCATATGCAATATCTTAACTGCAAGCTTTAAGCAAGTGCAATACTTGACACATTTTCCAAAATTACCAACTAATGAGTATTTTTCAACAATAATGTTTATATAGATGCTCTTTTATGTATTCAAAGGTGTTACAATGCATTTCAAATACATTGTAACACCTTTGAATACAAGGTATTTCAAATACAAAATTATCAGGTCATATATTAAATAAAAAAGTCAAAATCATAAATAAAAAATGTCATATCAAGTAAATGTTTCTTGTGTATTATTAGTAAAATTTAAAAATGAACAGAAGAAATATGTTACTTATTATTTATAGTGTATATTAATTTATAAAAACTTAATATTATGGTAAACATTATTTTGAATAAAAATATTTAGAAATGAAATTATTCTAAATAATTTGTAGATCATGTTTATTCTTCAATCATCACATAAACTTTGCTTATAATATGCCTACGAGATAATCCCCTAGATATATTTATTTGAATACAACTGGTAACACAAAACGAAAGAAAATAAAAATATTATAACTTTCTATTTAAAATTATATAGAATTTCATTATATATGTATGTACATATTCTATCAAGAATTAAGAAAGATGCCACTTTTAATTTTTAGAAGTTGTGCTATTATTTTGAATTCAATGTGTATGTATATACGTGTACATAACTTGGACACATCTAATACATATACAGTTTGATAAAAGTATTCATAAAAATTATTATTTAAATTACTTGGATTATAAAAATAAATATGAAATTCAATTTCAGAAGTGTTATACTTGTGATTTATTATTTTCATGTACGTTGACTTGTACAATGAAATATTAATACTCAAAACCAAATTCATCTATAAGAATTAAAAACATTAAGTTGTCCAAAACAGTTTAATTGAATTTTAAATCAATATTCAAAGTATGCTAATACTGCATGACAAATTAATCATTTACTTTACTTTTAAAATATAATTCTTATCATAATATGAGCTGATACTATAATTTAAAACGAAATGATATTTTTTTCTATAAATATTATGTTTTTTTTTTGCAAAATTCCTTATTTTTAATTTGAAATTAAAAATCTTATAATAAAATAATATTTTTGGGAATTATCCAAGCTCAAAGCAACTACAAATGAGCATGCTAAAACTTTAGAGCACTATTTGATGTTAAAATATGTACTGAAGAGATATATTCAATTGATGATCTATGACCTAAACATCTCAACTTACATAAAAATAGATAAAAGTTAATATATATTTTATACTAAAAGATAATAAAATAATAAAATAAATAATTTTATAATTACAATTATAAATATTAAAATAGTATATAACATGATTTTTCTTTAAATATTTGAAATAAAATTTATATTTAATTAATTAATAATTCTAAATCAATATATATATATATATGTAACAAAAATAATAAATATAATTATGATGTAGAAATCTTTTTGTCTAATTCTACTTGATGTTGAAAATTAACTACAAAATAAAATTGTAAAAAATATGTGTAAATAAAAATTAATTAATTAAATTAATCATAATTGCTAAATAATTTATAAAATTTCATCATTACACATACATACATACATATACATACATATACATATATATACACATAAGTAGTTTGTATAATTGGTTAATAAAAGTTTCAACTACAACTTATAGTCTTGTAAATAATTTAATAATAGATTAATGATAAAATTCTTTTAAATATAATTTTTATAATATTTTAGTGATTTTAAAGTTTTATATTTATATATATATATATATATATATATATATAAAATTTTTGTATCAAGGTTAGAGCTAAGAATGATGCTAATTGAAGACTTTACAATACCTCTTCTATACTTCAATCTCAATACAAATCTTCATAGACTCTTTATACTCTATAATAGCTATTTTATTTTTATAATATCTTAAAATCATATTTCATCTTAATATTCTTCAATTGTAGTTGTAGATACATGAATTTTTTAACAATTTGTTTTTAATTAATTTGAATATGTAGCATTAGTTGCCATACAACAATAAAATTGCAAAACAAACAACACTTTAAACTAGTTTATAATTTTTTTTAAACTATATATATATATATATATATATATATATTTTCTTATTTCTATTCTTGTAACTATTTTTTATATTCTTTTATTCTTTATATTTGAATTTTTATAAGCTCTTCATAAAATAAATTATAACAAAATTTTTTAACAATTGAACTCTATAAATAACATAAAATATTTTACATGTCATTTTCAACACGTTTTTTTTAAATTAATTAATTGCCTTAAATGTTCATTTCTTTCAAAACTTAATTCAAAAGATTGAAAAAAAGTCTGGCATTTTTACATGGACCTTGTGTATGCACATGAAAAAAATGAAAAAAATGAAAAAATAAATTATTGAAATTGCTCCAAACTTTGGTAGAATTCTGGGTATTTCATGACATTTGACAAGCTTCATGAAATATGGCAATTAAAAATTCAGTTGGATAATCACCTCAGTAATTAAATTTAACCTAAATCCTGATACTATATCCAATTAGAACAACAACAAAAAAAAAATAAAGAAAAAAACTCAAATTAGTTGCTTCTGTAATGCATATTCTGTTGCTAGGAGATGAATACATCAGGTTTTTAGTTCATCAATGTAATAGTAACTTTTAATTGTGGAAATTTGAATATTCAAGACATTAAAACAACATTTCATGGAGTTGAATACTAAAGTAATATACTTAGTTTTGAAATTTGTTACAAATCAATACTTTTGTGATTTAAAAACTGACATTCAAGAAAAGTGTTTAGAATTGGATCTTAAACGTGTTTAGCATAATACCTATTGGTATTTGAAACAATAATAAAAACACACATGATTTTAAATGAACGAAAAAAAAAAAGTGAAACATAATTGTTGTTATGAATGTAATGAAGTTTTTACTATAAACTTATATTTGAACATTGTGTGAGAGTTTAAATTGGACTTTGCCATGTCAACAAACGACTCTAAGTTTGCCAGTCACTACAATAGGTTATATATATATATATAATTATCAAATAAGAAATATTTTTCAATTTGTCAAATTTTCACAAGTGCAATGCAAATTTTATTTTATGTATTTTTCACACTTATTTATTAAATTTTAAATTTTTATTCATGTGGTTATTTTTTATATAGTATATAGTAAAAACCTTTATATTAATATTTTACAATATCTTTATTTTTTTAATTGCATTTCACAAGTGAAATATACCACTAATTTGAAGCTATCTGAGCTTGTATGATATTCCAACCTACAGTTTTTTCACTGTTATTCCCCATTTTTTCTTTCCTTTTCCTCAAAGTTTACTTTAATTCTGGTATGATTTGAACAGATTAAAATATTGCTGATAATAATAAAGAGTAAGAGAATGACCCCACTAATTTGTTCATTCTACCGACAAGAGGTGCCCCAGTCGTTGACCACACATATCCCACCTGGCAACGACCCCTTCAGTGACAGTCCATCTGGCACCAATCCTATTGTTGTCAATCCACTTGGAAGGAGATGTTTATTTTTTGTTCCCCATATGCTCAATAGAAAGTACCCTAAGTGCGCAACAGATCTATGTATGTTCCCCACGATGATGAGTTAGATACTTGTGCCACCAAGTCTTGTACACGTCAGCAAAGGGAAGCGAGAGTTACTGGGAATAAGTTACCCCCTTCAAGAAATTTATGGGTGAATAAAACTCAATTAAGAAAATTGACATTGTTTCTAATTGCGTATATTAATTCAAGGATTTGAGTGAAAATTATTTTTATTACAGAATGGGACCATGTCAACCTCGCTAAGTCCCTGATCGGCTAATTCCTGGCGCATTGCTGGCATCGCCTGTTCCAACTGACTTTTTCTGTTTAAAAAGTAAATTTAATAAGTTAAGCAGCACCTCATATACATTATTGTGGTCCTGATTTGAAGTCGGGACTGTGTGGACAGAAAAAAGTGACTCAAGAACTGCAATATATGAGGGTGAACATTTTTTGTGTGAGTGGCCAGCTTGGACAACCACATTTTGAATTGGGTAATAGATCCACGAAGCACACACACTGAGAGATCGGGGAGTGTGCTTACGTGGCAAGTTCAAAAGCAGCCCCCCCATTCAGGTTCTGGGATCCATTTACTCCCCCCTCCCCGCTGTCCTTTTACAGAAGTAATGGGGGTTGAGCTGTGGGCCATGGAAATAGTTCCAATCCCTGCAACAGACTTGAGACTGACCCCCTTTCTCTATCCTAGCATGCCAGTCATTCGTGTGCTGTCTCCAGTGGTTGCTTGGATTCTGTTTGAGATGGTGACTCAGGGGCAAGCACACATCTTTCCATCAAGTTCCACCAAAAAAGAAAACAATAATAAAATTAAATGAAATGAACACAAACTGTAAAACACTAAAATAAAGGCTTGGAAAGTAAAGAGTAGGCATTGGGCATGAAACCAAGGAATTAAGCTGGCCCTCACACGGATTTTAGTGCAGGTCCACATCGCGGTTCCGAGAGGATTATTTTAGCGTTGACATGGGTTTAAAAGTATCCAAGCATTTATCAAGCATTTGACTTCACTAGGGTTTATCATTCATTTGACATACATCCACGACGTCCATCCGTTTCTGCGTTTTCATTTCCCGCCCGGTTCGTCTGTTTGAGTTCTGTTCACAGTGTGGCACGTTTTGGTGCATCGCGGAGAAGTTAGGGCTCGTGCTGGATGGGGAGCAAAGCCTTCGATCACGAGCCCTTCCCGCCTGCCTATGGTCGTGAATGGAAAGCTTAGGGTCTCGGATTGTGGCGATCGGTGCAAGCAGTCAGGCTGATGATGCTTCCGTCCCAAGAGCACCACACATGCGCACAAGTTTTCTTTGTCATGCCCGGCTTGCTTCCACAATTTTTAGTACTTATCGTCCTTTTCGTTTTGAAGCAGCACATGAATTTGTACGGGAACAGCGACAAAGAGCTCATGCACCCTTTTGCAAGATATCCTTGAGAAGGCTCTCCGAAGGGCCCCGCTACTGACGATGACTTTCACCGCCGAAGTGTGTGAGACCTTTCAGTGAACGGGGATTTGCTGAAACTGCAGAAGATGTTCATGTCGACGATCATCAGCGTCTTTTCCATGTAGTCCCGTAGGTAGTTACAGCTGCTACTAGCTCCTGAACTCAGTGCTGTGAAGCAGGAAAGAAGCAGCAAATCGACAACCAGGCAGGCAGGCATTCAGGAGGAGGGAATCCGTGGATGGAATGATTCCCACATCCGAGGCTGGTAATAACGTTGGGTTAACTCGACGATTGTTGGCAGATAAAAAGAAGGCCCCAAAAGCGAACAGTTTTTTGTCCGCAGTGAACTGGACCATAACTACAACGATCCAAAAGCGAAATTTAATTTCCTGTCACGAAGCACTTGAAGAGAAAGTTACTTTTATTTGACCTTTTCCAGGTGCTATTCTTGAATTACAAATGGTGGATCAACAGCTGATCACGCATCCGGTCAACCGCATTAATTCACCGTCCCGCTATTGGTGGCCTTGTCATGGCTTTCCAGTTTGAATCCCCCATCCGGCCTCGGTTGGGACGTCAACAGAGCAGACAGCCCCAACGAAACAAGGACATGGAAGTTGATGGAAACGGCATGGCTGCTTGTGGGTCTTCGTCCACCAGTGTTGAAGCGTTGCATCGCCTCCCTCCAAAACGAAGCAGCGATGCTCGAAATTCCACGAAGATGCTCCCCGCAATCCTTCCGCCATTATTCATCGAGTCTAGCTTGAACATGGGAGCAAGCAGCGCTCCGGATTGGGAAATTCAGCAGCGGAACAAGGAAATGGCGAAAGAAGGGAGAAAAGTCCAGTCGAGGCAAGAGATCGGCCAGCAGAGGAGCGGCAAACCCCGGCGAGACTGGCCATCGCGTATCTCTCCACTGCTAGACTAGATCTTCAACCGTGCCGTAGGGTAGCTGCTCAGCTGCCACTCCATTCTCGTTCCGACGATGGATCCTGTTCACGCGGTGCATCATTGATCCTAATTTTGCGGAGTCCATCTGCCCTTCTTCCCCCCATCTGCGCCACACTCCCATCTGTCTCTAACCTTTGCAGTGAGACCTGTCACTCCGCTCTCTCCAATTCCTGGTCGTCAACGGTTGGAGCTCCAGCCGTGGCTCACTTCCCACCGAGAGGTCCGTTGGGGTACCCGGTCTCTCACTTGTTGCTTGCTTGCGCCTGTATTGGTAAGTAGGATGAGTGTACCTTCAGATCGCAAATTGCTTGAATTCGTTTGGTAGCGATTTGCATTTCGAAGTGAAGATTGACGATCTGTTCGACGAGTTTGCGAGAGGAGCTTTGTGTTCGGGAGATTTGAATCAATGTGAGTCTAATGTAGCTTTGACGGTATGGAATGCTGGTGGTGTACAGGTGGGTTAGTGCGGGATGCGGAAATGATTTTGCTGGCGAAAGCCTTGTTGTGGACCGATCACGTGGTATCCAGATTGGCAGAATTGGAGCGAGTGCGGAGGTATTCGGACTGCACAATCCGACTTTCGCGGATCTAGATTTTGGAAGTGAGGGTTGTGTTGAGGAGCAAGATTAGGGAAGTGACGAGGAGGAGGAGGAGGTTTTGATGGCGTCGCCGAGGTCTGCCGCGACCGGTGGGCTTGGATTCCGCGGCGTCGGTAAGCAGGGTAATGCGGGGCGTGGTCCCAATGGGAGCAGCACAAACATTCCGGTAGGGATGCACCATGGTCGGAGAACTTCGAGTGGGAGGTTCATGAATCTCTCCCGTGACGAGAGTGAACTAGGCGCCGTCACAGACAGTGAAATGGGGTCCGATTTCCTCTACACGGTGCAGATCCCAGCTACACCTGACCACCAGCTGATGACTGCGAATCCGTCCAGTCGGTCAGTCGATTCGGCTGTTTCTGGGAAGGCAGAGCAGCAGTTCGTATCGAGCACCATTTTCACCGGAGGATTCAAGAGTGTCACTCGAGGTCACGTAATGGAGAAGATGATGGAAAGTGAAGGCAACCATCCGCAGCTCGGGGGTGCCCGTGGTCCCGTCTGCGCCATGGAGGGGTGCGACGGGAAATCCATGCGCGATGAGCGCGGCGAAGAATTGTTCCCTTGTGATTGCAACTTCAGGATTTGCCGCGATTGCTACGTTGACGCCCTGAACGGGAAAGGGCTTTGTCCCGGTTGTAAGGACGAGTACAAGATTCCCGACGAACCTCCCACCCACACCGATGTTCGCCGCGATGACTTGCGGGCATTGCCTCCTCCCAACCATGACGATGTCACTTCCGGCAGAATGGACCGGCGACTGTCGCTCACAAAGCAGAAGCCTGGGCTGCTGATGGGTAACAATACTACGGATTTTGACCACGCTCGGTGGCTCTATCAGACCAAAGGAACCTACGGTTATGGCAACGCCGTGTGGCCCAAAGATGATGGCTACGGTGACAATGACGGCGGGGGCGGGAAGGGCAACCCCACCAACAATGTGGGCGTGGTACCTGAATTCAATGACAAATCCCGTCGTCCTTTGTCGCGCAAAGTTCACATCTCAGCTGGGATTCTCTCACCTTACAGGTAATTGATTGTCTAATTTAACACGATCCTCTTCGATCGTCGGATCTGTTCGAACTCAAACGTGAACGCGACTGGACACGAATACCTTGACGAGACTCTCGTAACAAGAAACGAGAATTCTGAAGTTTGTTGTCAGAGACCTAAAGCCTACATCTAGTCGTCGTGCCATTGACATGACACTGGCGGGTTATGTCTACCTTGTATTTGTGGACGAATACGGTACATGCATTTCGACTGTCTGCTGTTAGTTCGTTCGCCTGTCAGTTTGAAACGTTGATCGAATTGAGTTGATTGCCTTGCAGGTTGCTGGTCGCCATTCGTATGGTAGTACTTGGCATGTTTTTGGCGTGGCGTGTCAGGCATCAGAACCAAGACGCCGTGTGGCTATGGGGAATGTCTGTTGTTTGCGAGATTTGGTTTGCCTTCTCCTGGATCTTGGATCAGCTGCCCAAGCTCTGCCCCATTAACCGCATGACGGATTTGAGTGTTCTGAAGGACAAGTTCGAAACACCGCGGCCTGAGAATCCAACTGGTCGGTCTGATTTACCTGGTGTGGATGTATTCGTCTCAACAGCAGACCCCGAGAAAGAGCCTCCGCTCACCACGGGTAACACTATTCTGTCGATTCTTGCGTCAGAGTATCCTCTGGAGAAGCTTGCAATCTATCTTTCAGACGATGGAGGTGCGCTTCTGTCGTTTGAGGCTTTGGCGGAGGCTGCTAGCTTTGCACGGATTTGGATTCCGTTTTGCCGGAAGCACAAGATTGAGCCCCGCAATCCCGAGACCTACTTCCTCTTGAAAGGAGATCCTACCAAGGGAAAGATCAGCCCTGATTTTGTGAAGGATAGGCGTCGTGTCAAGAGAGAGTACGATGAATTCAAAGTGCGTGTTAATGGACTGCCCGAAGCGATCCGACGTCGCTCAGATGCTTATAACTCGCATGAAGAAATTCGTGCAAAGCGATCCCAGATTGAAACGGGAGCCGATCCTTCGGAACCTCTTAATGTGCCCAAGGCCACGTGGATGGCTGACGGCACTCACTGGCCTGGAACGTGGACACAGTCTGGGAAGGAGCATGGGCGTGGAGACCACGCCGGTATCATTCAGGTCGACACTGCTGCCTCAAAATCTCGCAACAAAATGCATCTGACACTTTTTTGTTTGAAAGTTGTCATTGTCAATTTCTGACGGAAATCGTTGTGGGTATTTGCAGGTAATGCTTGCGCCTCCTACCCACGAGCCTCTGATGGGTAGCGCCGACGAGGAGAATCTGATTGACACTACCGACGTTGATATTCGACTACCAATGCTTGTTTACGTGTCTCGTGAAAAGCGCCCCGGATATGACCACAACAAAAAAGCTGGAGCTATGAATGCCCTTGTGCGAACGAGTGCCGTCATGTCCAACGGACCCTTCATCCTCAATCTGGATTGTGATCATTACATCTTCAACTCCCTCGCTATCCGAGAAGCTATGTGCTTCTTCATGGACAAGGGCGGAGACCGTCTTGCGTACGTCCAGTTTCCTCAACGTTTCGAGGGTGTGGATCCCAACGATCGATACGCCAACCACAACACTGTCTTCTTCGACGTGAACATGAGGGCTCTGGATGGACTCCAAGGTCCTGTCTATGTGGGAACTGGATGTGTTTTCAGAAGAATTGCGCTCTACGGTTTCGATCCTCCTAGAGCCCGCGAACACGGAGGATGCTTCGATTTTTTCTGTTGCTGCTGCGCTGGGAGCAAGAACAAGAATCAGATCATGCATACGAAGCGAATAAACGAGGTGACAGGCCTGACTGAACACACTAGTGATGAGGACGACGATCTTGAGGCGTCAATGCTTCCCAAGAGATACGGTGCCTCTGTTGTGTTTGCCTCCTCCATTGCTGTTGCTGAGTTTCAAGGACGGCCGCTAGCCGATAAGGGTGTCCTAAACAGTCGTCCAGTCGGTGCGCTTACAGTTCCAAGGGAGCCACTGGATGCCAGTACCGTCGCTGAGGCTATCAATGTAATCTCGTGTTTCTATGAGGATAAAACAGAGTGGGGTGGTCGTGTGGGATGGATTTACGGCTCCGTCACAGAAGATGTGGTCACTGGTTTCCGTATGCACAATCGTGGCTGGCGTTCAATCTATTGTGTCACCAAACGTGATGCCTTCAGGGGTACTGCTCCAATCAATCTGACGGACCGTTTGCATCAAGTAAGCACAATCTGTACCACAGTTATCACCCCGGCATCCTTCGCTGGAGATGTTATTCACCGCAAAGTGAAATTTCTAGTACACCAGTGACTTCGAGGTTTCTAATCGTGTTTTTTTTATTCCCCATTTCTGCTTGTAGGTGCTTCGGTGGGCTACGGGATCCGTGGAAATTTTCTTCTCTCGGAATAATGCGTTCTTTGCCTCTCCTCGGATGAAATTTCTTCAGCGCATCGCTTACCTCAATGTCGGCATTTACCCCTTCACCTCAATCTTCCTTTTGGTTTACTGCTTCCTTCCAGCACTTTCCCTCTTCACTGGCCAGTTCATCGTCCAAACTCTCAATCTCTCCTTCTTAATCTACCTTCTCGTCATCACCGTTACCCTCTGCATGCTCGCCATTCTCGAAGTGAAATGGTCTGGTATCACGCTTGAGGAGTGGTGGCGTAATGAACAGTTCTGGGTCATTGGAGGTACCAGTGCCCACGTCGCTGCGGTTATTCAGGGTCTGCTCAAGGTTATGGCCGGAGTCGAGATTTCCTTCACTCTAACATCGAAGGCGGCCGGAGAGGACGAAGATGACATCTACGCAGATCTTTACATAGTGAAGTGGACATCTCTCATGATTCCTCCCATCACTATCGGTCTCACCAACATCATCGCCATTGCCGTAGGCGTCTCCCGAACCATCTACAGCGAGATCCCCGAGTGGAGCAAGCTCATCGGAGGCGTGTTTTTCTCCCTGTGGGTGTTGTTCCATCTCTACCCCTTCGCCAAGGGTCTCATGGGCAAGGGAGGCAAGACGCCCACCATTATTTACGTCTGGGCCGGTTTGTTATCCGTCATCATATCCCTACTCTGGCTCTACATCAGTCCCTCTGCGAACAGGACAGCACAAGCTGGTGGCGGCGGCGGCTTTCAGTTCCCTTGAGCACTCCAAATTGGTGTTCATGTTGCGCCAGCACATTCCTGATGTGCCGATCAATTTTTTGCCATGGCTCGGAGTGCTGGTGTCCGAGCTCCGAGTCCTGTTGCAGAGCAAACGTCAACCACTATTCTCATTGGCAGCTGATGTGGTAGAGTGCCTATAAAGCTGTTGTGGCAGTTTTTTTCTTTCTGGAGGGATAGTAAGCTCGTATATGTATAAGTGAGGAAGAAGGAGCCAGAAGAGATAAACACACTCTATATTCGCTCCACGTCGGTGTACAATAGCTAATCAAACATTCTTTTGATTTATGTAGAGTGAGAGAGAGAGAGAGAGAGAGAGAGATGGAGTCTAGTAATCTTTGAGGAGAGCTTCCTGCGCAGATGATGTAAGTTACACTGCTGCCTTTGGCGGTCTCCCCTTTCAGATTGAGGCGAGTTCTATGTCTGCGAGATGGGCGATCGTTGCGATGACATGAGAGGGAGAATGCAAGGGTTTAGCCGTCCTTCCTTTGCCGAATAAGATGTAGGCAAATTCGAAGTGAAAAAATTTCCTAGTTATCATAAACCCGACTCTCGTGTGGGCAGGGCCTTCTTGCATTGATTTGTTAGTCCGCTCATCACCACAATCTTGCTCTGAGGAATCTGCGTTCTATAGCGGCATCTGCAGTGTCCTCGAAATCTTAGTCTTATCAGATTGATGACATTGCGGATGGAAATCTTTGTAGCCTACATCATAGTGAAACCCTAAAACAATCAGTTCTCAAGCACACATCAATATTGTTCCTAAATTACTCTACAAACGATTGCAATTGATCTCTCTTTCTCGGATACTTCATGTTTTGTCGGTTTGAACAATCAGGACTTGGACTCAGCGTTCGGGGTTCATCCGACGGATGAATCGTGGACTCTGAATCCAGTCTGCGGTCCTTTCCGTGAGCTGAGCTAGCCCGCGGGCTACCCCCTCCAATATAACAATCTTAAATTTCTGGTGCCAGCATGTTTCTCCACGGTGCCGTGCAGGTTCGCTGCTCTCCACTCTACACCGTTCTGAAGGTATTTTTTGTGGGGTAGGGGGGTCTTTCCTTCGGAGCCCCGTCGTTATGCCCTTCTGTCTCCTTCTCTGACTCTGTGCCTCCCTTCTGTCGCCCTCGTGCGGCGTCAGAGTTTATTTTATTCTATTTTTCTCGGGACAAAAATGTGATTTGGTCGGCGTGGGAGAGTTGGTGGAGCTGTGCGGGGCGTTGTTGAGTGGGGGATTTGATTTCTATTGCTGTTTCGAATTTTGAGGGTGTCAACGCACTTGATTGGCGCGCGGTTTTGTAGTTCAATCGCCAATTTGTTACCTCACGATCCCATTGTCGAAGCTCCCCGTGCTACTCCTGTGTTGCCACTATACACACTAGTCTAAACTGTGGTTGATTGCCGAGAATATCAGATCTGTCACCTCGACTCCCGCACTGCTCCGACACTCCCAGTTTGCAGTTGCGTTGTCACCTCGCAGACCTCCCCTCCGCTGCTGATTCCACACACGCCCAGTTTTCATTTGATTCACATTTCATGGTAACATCTCAGCTTGTGGCGAAGCAACCTTTGGATTCTCTATCTTGCCACTGGGTACGTTCTAATTAAACTGGATATGTTCATTGACATTACAGGAGTTATATTCACGATTCGTGGAGATTTAATGCTTCGACACGAATCAATCACACTAAGTAAGTACCCACAAGGAATGCCACCAAATGTGTTGTGCAGATATGACTGTAGAATCAATCCAGACAGAAAGAAAGATAGAGTTTGCATTTGCAACATTACACAAAACATAAAATAACAAATTTTTGTAGCATGTTATATTTTAAGTCAATTTTTATTGTTTTTGTATTTTATATTATCTTTGTCTTAACATTTTGTTTTCTTTTTCTTGTAGCTAATTATGTAGCTCCAATTTATATTCTATTTTTTATTACCTAACTATTTTAAAATTTTAATCTTATAATGTATTTATAATAATTTTCTTCTTTGGATTCCATTTCTATCGTAAGAATTCAGCTTCTTTTTTTTTCTTTTTTTTTTTTCCTACTTTCAATATAAGTTCATTATTTTTTAAAAAATGTTTTTAAACATATAAATATATACATTCATGTTTTTTTTCTTGATAGTTTTAAAGTTTTTTATTTTACTTTTTAACAAAAATTAGTTTGATGTTTTTAATATATATATATATATATATATATGTAATGACTTAATATTGGTTCTACTTTTTAAATAATATACTTTTTTATATTTTCCAATACCAACCATATGTGAAGATAGAAATATTTTATTGATCCAAAATCCTCTATCATATCTTGTTGGTTACAAAGACTTGGTTTTCACTCAAGGATCTAGGTGGAATTAAAGTGTATATTTAATTATAGCAATTATAACAATTTATGTACTCTAGGAGCATATAAAACATTTCTTAATGTTACAAGTGATGGATTTGGATGTGTTTTGGCCAATTCATATTGTTATCAAGGATAATCCAAATATCACAAGACTTAAAGTAAATTCGTTATTAGTTCGAAAATAATATTTTTTAATTTTAATTTTACTTATATTAATAAATCAAAAAATATTATATAATAATTTATAATTTCGTTTTAAAAATAGTATCTGATTTTTATAAAAGTATATTTGTGCATTTTTTTAACTTCTAATATCAAAACAAATTCCATAAATTTTGAATGTAACTTTTGTACTAACAATCAACATGTTTGATCAAAGTATATCTATTCACATGACCATAATAGTTGCTTTAAAACATGTTCAAATATAGCTGCAATAATGTATTGTCAAAATACAAAATTGCCACTAAGTCATTGGCAAAGAAAATTAATAACATGAAATAAAAAGATGGTAATTACAAAATTAGCCATAGAAGAGAAGCTTGTAAGGTAATAGATCCATTTTTTTCACCAATCAATTTTAGAAAATAAGGACGTCATGATTTAGAAACTAGGACCAACTTTGTTGTTTGAAGCCATGAATATTGCAAAATAAATATAGAGACAAAAAGAGCGCAACTAAAATTTATTGGTGAAAGCAAATTTGTGACATATTACAAGTTGTGGCAAAGGAAGAGATGTGAGCAAATTTTCTACCTACTACAAAAGAAGAAGTGCAAACAAATTTGAGACTTAAACAGCTCCACCAACGCACCAATGCCGACCAAATCATACTGTGTACAGAATAAAACAAAATAAACAGTACTGAAACAGCAGGGAGTCAGGGGGAGCATTAGGACGGAGCTCAGAAGGAGAAATCCTCCCAATAACAAAATTTAGGAGGGGACAGAGTGGAGAGGAGCGAAGCTGCAGGGAAAATTAAGATTATTAAAAGCTGATACTAGAAAATTAAGATTATTAAAAGCTGATACTAGAAAATTAAGATTATTAAAATTTCAAGGGGTAGCCCCGTCGGAGGGCAACCCGCGGTAGGGCAGGGCACCTAGGGGTGGAGTGTGAGAGAGTCCGGGGGTTCATCCGTGGATGGATGAATAAACATCGGACGCAGAGTCTAGGTCCCTGATTGTTCAAACGGGTTAAACCCTAGCTTCACCATCGCGCTATGACTCTCACGCAACGCACCTGCATCAGATTTCTTTCGAATGAAAACCGTGGTAGACATGGATGGGTGGGAGGAGGAGCGGCGAGCAGCCAAGCGCGTGCTTGAATATTTGGAACATGACAGCAAGCAACAAGATGAAAAACGGAGGTAGCGTTTTCTCTTCGGTTGATTGCCAACAATACTTCTGATTTTGTTTGAAAAGACAAAAAAGGGAAGGTGAAATTATGCAGATCGCGTTTACGTGCACAAGAACGCACTAGGTATTTCTTAATTGGCTTGAAAGATGTTTTCCTTGTTGAGCTTACGGTTTTCAATTGTTGTTGCGTTGTGGTAATCCAGGTGGATTTTGAGAAGCTGGCCAGAACCCAGGGGTCGTAGTGATAAACAGTTTCGTACAAGCTCGATGGAGTACGTCTAACCTACCTACTCACGTTGAGTTTGCTTTCCAATTGATTCATGGTTCTTTGGGCTGAATGTATTGTGATTGGTGCTAAGCGTTGTGTCACCCGCTTCGTTGAATTTTGTGAACACCTATGTTATATTCAATGATTTGAAATATGGTCAACGTTGCAGATGTGTACCTGAGTTGCTTCTACGTGACAAGGAAGAATTGGTGAGCTACGATCTGGATTCCTCTTTTCCATCGATTATTCATTCTACCTGCGCTTATTTTTCTATTAAATTCATGCGTTTTTTGGGTTCTTAGTAACGAATTTTTTCGTTGAATTTGAAGGTTGAGACGAGGTTATTCGTATTTAAGTAGGAGTGATTGGAAGTATCGATGTAGTGGCGCATCCTACCAAAGGGCATGTACTGACGAAATTGCTGTTTGTTTATAGTCCTTGAGGAGTCTCAATGCTTTTGTTGGGAGGAGTCTTAGCATTTTACTAAAAAACAAGATGTTGCGGAAGAGGACCGTGAAAAAGAAACGCAGAAGTGGAGATGCTCTCATGAGGCTGGATTCGAGCTCTATGGGGGTCCAACAGGATCTTTTGAGAATCACAGATGGTGCCGATGTTATTCCCAGCGATCCTCTGCGTATCGAAGAGGGTCTTTTGACAATTACAGATGGTGGAAGCCAGTCTAATGCCATAGTCACGAGGAAAGAAAAGGAAGTATTTCACTCTAATCAGAAGCGGCGACCATCACTTTCCTTCCATCTGGAAAAGATGGATGACATGGAGATTGTGACGTCACTGCCTTGTGTCTTGGACACATTGAACCTTCATGCCTTGCAATCCATTCTGTCTATAATCACTGGTGTCACAACTAGAAACTTTAATAGGATTTGGTTGGAGGATCGGATAGTACAGACTGTAAATGACCATATGAAGGAGTGCGGGGACGAACTACCAGACGTCGCAATGCAAGCTATAGAAGTTATGCGAGACGAGAATTCAGCGCGCAGGCGTATGTCATCTGGCATTTTGTTCCAATTGCCTCCATCTCCAATCCTAGCTATTCAATCAGCCCTTGATCAGGTGGAAAGCTTACCTCTTCGCACTTTACATGCCATGTATGATTTAATCAATGAGAGGCCAGTAGAAAAGGTTAGGTTAGCACAGTCACTCACTGGAGGAAATAGGGAACGACTTGCGAGATCTCTTAGAGCTACAGCTGAGTACTTGACAGATGATCTTGAGGAAGGTGACCCCTTGCCAGAACCTTTGAAGAAAGCCTTGCATGCTATGAGTTTATCAGCAAAGGAGCTGGATGGCAATGATGGAAACTTACTGTCAATAGTTGGCCCTCCCCCACCTGATGTTGAAGCTGTTCACAACAGGCTACTTTTAGCCCTCTCGCACTTGAAGAAGCTTGGTTTTCACAGTTTGATATTACTTTCTAGTGTTGTGCATGAGGGCCCTGCTCAATCATTTTGTAAGATGCATCCAGCATATTTACGTTCACATTTTCGACGGATCTTATTGGACTTCCTCCTTAGATGTGATGATCCTGAAGTTCCAGCACCCATACAGAAGATTATTGATGTCATAGCTGCTGAGGACGCCCAACCGACGATACCACCAGAAAAGTCTAAGAAATATCTAAAGAAACCCAAAAAGCCTGATAGGATATCAAAGAGGTCAATGTGGCAACAAGGGGAAAGAAATAATGACGAGGTGGAGGCAGTGCTGCAAATTAGCAGTCACTTGGTGCAGATAGTTAGAGAAAAGGAGGAAGCTGAGGAACAAACTGGGAGTGTGCTCATGAAAATTGAAAAATGTTCGGAGGCGCCTGGTGTACAGAACACAGATTCAAGAGATGAAGATGAGAGCCATCGTCTAGAGGATGTAGCTGTCCGTACAGCAGCTGATGAAGCTGGATCATTGTGCTATGCTATTCTGGGACGGGGTTTGGAAGAACTTCTACCCCCTAAAGCAGCACCATTGCCGTACTATGTACAGAAGTACTTGCAAGGTGGTTCTTCTCCAATTGTGAGACAAGGTGCTCCCACTGTCTCCACAGTTTTTTCTTCCCTTAAACTCAAAGCATTTGATAGCGTTTTTGATTGGTTTGTGCACTGGGCTTAGCGGCTGTGGATTACTTCTTTTTGTTGCTGCTGAAGCAGTTGGAGAGAACGATGAGGAGAAAAGTCCTATTGATGAGGAGAAAAGTTCTATTGATGAGGTGGATCTACTTATGAAGATTGCGGAGTCCCTGCCAGGCGTGTCAACCAGGTATGAGTTTTTGAGAGTGTTGTTTTTGAACTCCTTGATAAGGTTATGCATTCGGGAGTGCAATTGAACCTTCATACCTTGGTATCTTCATGCAGGGAGACCTTAGAGGAACTTTGCATTTCTTTCTGAAAGCTTAACCAATAATTACATCACGGAATCCTGCGAACGGAAGACCGTCAGCAGCAGATTGTCGAATGTATAGGCATGCTTATTTGCTCTTATTATTAGTGTACGAAGTGTTCTGACGCTGTGTCAAAATTAAATCCGGAAATCAAAAATGTGCAGGGCTCTGCAAAATATGAGAACTCGCTTGGCCTTGGTTTGAGCATGAGGTTGAGGATATTGGCTTCACGATCGGTTGTCATGCTTTGGCACGTTGTGTTCTACAAAAGTGAGTGTAATTCTATTCGAGGTATTCCTCATTCCCGCCTAAATCTTCGGGAGTTAATGTTTTGCTTTGGTAAACTCGATGAAGCTCAGGTGTCATTCAATGTCACTCGAATATCCATACGTCTTACCACTTTGTGTGTTCCCATTTTTGCAGTCTGAAGAGAAGTTGCACGTCCTTGTAGGGATATTTTAAAAGAGAGTAAGCACGAATGCGGTGATCTGATGTAGTAACAACGTTGCCAACGTTGCGTGCTGCATGGATGGGCTTTCTTATCTTCAGGTTTCTCATCTGCATCAAGTAGACTCTGATCAATCTGTTTGACAAGATATTTTTCAGTAATAGTCTGACGAAGTTGTTCTCACGCACATTTGATTCAGTCTAGTACTATATGCATTTTCACATTTCGTTAGATAACCGAAATTGGTCTTCCTTTATGTGGTATAAAATGCTGTTCTGTTTGCGAGAGCTTACTTGGCACTGGGTACCACTTTGGATCATAGAATATGGTCTAAATTGCAACCCATAAGAAAATGCGATGGTTTACTTACTACATGCGACGAAGTCACCATCTCACTGCTGAAGCACAGTGAACCTAGCGGTGTGACGCGTTGTTTCTCCAGCACGTGTTTGAGCTTGACTCACCATTCAACTTTTGTGTTTTGCAGGACGCACTGAACATACTATGTGCCGCCCGAGTTCCGAAGGATATTGTCTGTAGCTTGCTTAGTTAGGCAGAACTGGCTTGAGTATTTGTACGACATAATTATCAGCTAAGCAGTAGAGGCTGATGGAAGCTCACTCGATGAGTAAATAAGCACTTGTGAATTGCTACCGTATATATACTTTTTGTAGTATCACAGGGAACTCAACATTTATGATTGACATCATTTTACTACGTTCTACTGCGACAATCCTAATCTTCTCACTTGATGATGTTGGTCATTCTGCTTGAAAGCACCTCAGAGTTCACACGCTTCGAGGAAAGTTGTCCACATGCAGCTGAATCTACATTTTTCCTTGCATGATTAGAGATAAGCGTCTAGGTGTGTTTTAGTAAAATAGATTAATAGAATTGAGCAGTGTCACAGTGGCTCTTAATTATTCCCTCATCCTAACGATAAGGACCCTGGCAATTACTCAAGTAGAACCTCTGAGCAAGTCTGCCAGTGGTGATCTGCTACGAGAGATTAGTCAGCGTCATTCCGAATCATTGCCAGCTGGCGGTTTCAAACGGATTGTGGTGTTAGTTTGTGGGGTTCCAATTAACTGATCTGTATCAAATACCAAAGGACCTTGTTAATACCCAATGTTAATGGCCGCTTTGGATCGGATACAAGATCATTAACACTACCGCAAGGAAGTTCTTAACTTTAGAAGGTGTACTTTTTATTTTATTTTGTTATTGTAGTTAATATTGTGCATATTTTTTTTATTCATTATTATTTTGTAACAATCACTTAAAATTCATTTTCAAATGCAATATATTTATAGAGTTAATATCCAATCAATCAAATTTTAACTTTAATTTTATCACATCTAAGACATTATAATCAAATAGTATTGACTAGATTAATTAAGGCTTAAGTAGACATCTATATCTTATTAAGGCATGTTATGGCAATATTTCATCAACAACTTAATTGTTTTTGGTATTGTCACTATACATTAATAGGTTTTTTTAAAAGTAAGTCAATATCATTCTTAATTATTTTTAAACTTTTTAAATTTAATAACTCAATACATAAAAGAATTGATTTTTGAAGTTATTTTTACTTTTAAGATAGATATTGAATGATTATATTTGAAGTAATTTTGTTAATACTTGAAGTTGAAGAGTTGTTTGGAATTACTTTCAAGAATTTATCAACATTCTATTCAAAACTTATTAAAACTTGGTTGGTTTTTGTCCAAAGTTAGAGTAACTAAATTATACCAAATTTATGGCTTGTAATAATTTCATTAATTTTCTTAGTATTTTATAATATTTAGTTGAAAATTAGAGATAGAAAAATTAGAAGACAAAAAAAGATTAAAATAATATCACTCCACTTTCAATTTTATAAGAACCATAATAATGTTGTAATGTAAGCCAATGCCATAAAACTTGTTTTTGATACATTTGTAAGAATAGAAATATTTGTAAGAATAAAAATAAATGTTATTCTTTGTAATAATACCCTTTGTAGAATTTGGTAAATATTTTCTTTTTTGTTCTTTTTTTTTTTTTCTACTCCACTATTTCCTACTTTATATTTATATTTAATTTGAATAGTAAATAAATATTCAAAAGTTATCTAAGCATTGTATGAATGTCAAGAAACTATTCATTTACCTTATTTAAATAAATTTCAAGAGAATCATAGTTATGTAGATTATAAGGATTTAAAAAAAGATCCAACAATCTTGATGTTTTTAATTACCATTTTCTATGATAATCATTTTTTTTTTTTTTTTTTTTTTTTTTTGCTTATAGTTTTAATTGATACAATTTTGAAGGTTTGGACATATTAAATTGCTTTGATTTAAATCTTTGATGTCCAATAACACATTAATTTATTTAAGAGTAATGTTAAGATTTATCAAATTGTATATATGCGTATATATAAATATATAGTCATACTAGAAAAGAGACCTATTTTATAAGCTAAATAATTGTTGAGGTTTAGAAGAATTTTGTTAGAAAATATTTATAATACCATACTACCATTGCACATATTATAAAAAATTTATATGCAATTGGTTGAATTTTTGAAAATATTCTTATTATAAATATTATCAAATATTTGAAAAAAATTCAAATATTATTAAGAATGGATTAACAAATATTTTAAAAAACCATGAATAAAAATATTTTAAAACATTCAATTAAAGAAATATTAGTTGTAATTTAGTCAATTAAGGAATTGATTGAAATTAAGAGTCACTATTTAACAATTAAAATTTAACAAATCAAAGAATCTTTGGAATAAATAATATTTTTTTTCATATAAAATAGCTATATATATATACAATGATTCAAAAAATTGACTCAATGTTTGCACTTATCTCATATCTTATCTTATTATAACCTCCTTATAATTCCAAATGGCCTATTCTTCAAATAATAAACTAATTACTATTACTTTCATTTCTAATGCAAGAATCATAGCAATCAATTGCATCACTAAAGAATAATAAAATAATATGCACTTAAAGGATATTGAGACAATTTTTTGACTTTTAAGTCAATACTTTGTTGGACCTCTTTTTGCCTTCAAAACTGCCTCTATATAACATGGCATACTATCTACAAGATTAAGAATGACTTCCTAATTAATTTCCTCCGACTTCTCTTCTACCTTCTCTTACAACTCCAATATCCAAAATGGTTGTGTTAGTCAAGTATTCAAACAATATTTGAGATGCTCCTACAAGTGTTCTATGTGGTTGAGGTCTAAAAATTGTGTTGGCCAATGTAGTACTTGCAAGCCAAGTTTCTCAAAGCATCCCTTTGTCTTTTGGAAAGTGTACTTTGGATTATTGTCTTATTAGAAAATCACATCATTGACACCTAGGTTGTAATAATCCAAGGTTTCTATGAATTCCTTGTATAAAATCTTATAATATAAGTTTACATTCATATTCATTTTATTTTAGTTAAATAATCTATGCTTTGGACAATCATGCAATCCCAGACCATAAGTAAACCACCACCATGCTCGACAATTCCCTGATAAGTATAATTGAACAATGCTTCTTCCTTTTCCTCCCAATATCAGATCCACCTATCCAATCTAATTTATCTTGGTCTAGTTAGACTACATAACTTTCTACTAATCTTTAACAATTTAGTGCTTGTATCAATTGGCAAAGTCAAAAGGCGTTTAATAGTAATGGTGTAATATCAATAGTTTCTTGATCTTTGACACTATTCACAATTACTTTGTTTTGAGCAAATTGTGCAGCATATTGGTATACACAACCATGTTGGTGTCACAAGTGAAGCGTGTAGAAGCTTTAACTGTAATATCTATCTTGTCTGTTGTGATATTACATAGGACTTTCTGTTTGTTGGTGTAAATCAAAACCTGCGGTCAACCCATCTTAACAATAAAATATTCTAGGATAAGCATTTTACAAATGTGACCAACTATTGCAAAGCTAATACTAAGTTGAACTGACACCTTATATATTGAAAGCCCTCATTCCAATAGTTATACAACTATATATATTTTTTTGTCTTATGTAATAATCTACATAGTGACAATGCAACAATCTTAGTGAATGTAGCACAAGTGTTAGACCAATAAAGAGATGTATGTATGAGGGTAAAAGAGTGCATTAACACCCAACAAAGTTAAAGAAACAAAAGAAGTCTAGCAATGAGTGAAGTGGTGCAATGATAAGTTACAATGGAAGTTGCAATGGTGTTTGCAATGAATAAGAAGCAAGGAGTCAAAAATTTATCTTAATGAGCAACATGTTGTCGTGTTGTGGTTCAGCTACTATGTGAAAAAGTTGTACATGTATATTTAATGTACAATTTACTACATAGCTAAAAGAAAGCCATATTAGTGGACTTTTATTGGTTATAAGATGTGGTTAGGTTGTTAGTTTAGAAGGAATCTATTAAAAAGATTATTATTAAGGTTTATACAACCTTATTTTTTTTTAGTAGTGACTTTTGAAGTTAATTTTATATTGATAGTAACTTGTATATATCTTAAGTCACCTATGTTAGACATTGGTGATCCTTAAGATCTTATTTACTTCTTTTATTTGGTACTTAAAGCACCAAGTATGTAAATCTAATAAGAAGAAGGGTTAGAAAATGGTCTTTAGTATAAAAAGGGTAGTTTGGCCATCTATGTGGATGAATAGAGGTGGATGATAGAAATCTCTATTCTAATTGGCCAAAAATCATATCCAATGGGCTTCAAGGAGGATGCCTGAGGGTTTATTAGGAGTTAGGGTTTGTTTTTCGAGAGGAGTCAAACATCAGAGGCTAGGATCATAAGATTTAGCTTTTTGGATCTGGTTTAGGTGCAAATTTTGTGTGATTTGCACTTTTTATGAAGAAGTTATAGGCACTCAAAGTTAAGGTGTTGATTTTGGACCTACTGTCACTCTTTTGAGTATAACTCGCGCATACAAAGAGCAATCAAGGATCGGCGACTGGAATTGGTGAGAATACTTTCACAGCTACACTTTTTATATACGGCTTGATAAAATCCAAGCTAGGGTGAAGGAGATATTGGGAGTTGAAGTCAGTGCTTACAAACTTAAAGGCAGTAAGTGACCCGCTTACAAAGTGGTTACATTTTGAGCTATATCTTATGCAGTTTGATAGATTTTTGGCTCACAATTTTCAAGAGTATATATGCTTATGTCATAAGACTATGTGCAAAAAATTTGTGGCATTAAGATCTTGGGTTTGTGAGATATAAGAAAAATAGTGCTCAGGTGTCTCTGAGGTAGGGTTTTAAGCACCTGCTAGGGGTTTTCAGATATCAAACGATTGGAAACTAATTTATGGTTTATTTTTTCTTGTGATGAAACTTAAGAAAATTATCTACACTTTGAATTAAATTTTATAGTAACTGAATGGTTGGATCACGAGTTATTGGACTCTAAAGTTCAACAAGAAATAAGTCCTTGCGGGTGAATAAAGTTTTGAAGGGTTTTTGTGGAAATTTGAACTCTTTTTGTATAAACTTACTTGAATACAAGAGGGTTTACATATATAACTTCTCTTTTGTGAGATTGTTGTATTATTTGTCCTTTTTATTGAGGACAAACCACCTGTTGGATTTTGCCATCAAATTTCAAATAAACCCTCCACATCAAGGTACCCACTGTATTCCCAGATAGAAGGCCACGTCATACGACAACGTGCATATATAAAGAACTTTTTATATACAAAATTGCTTCATAAAAACCCTTTATAGCAAAGACTCTTGAACTATATACTAACAACTTTATTTATTAAACCAAGAACCTATTTATTGCTCTATTTGAAGAAAAAAGTAAACTCAGTCACATTAATATATATGCCTAATATTTTAGAACCATGTGCAATTGTTTAATCCTCTCTTTAAGAAGTCACTTTTAAGTAATCTTTGTGATCAGTTCCAAAACATTATAGAGTCATCATTTAAATTATTTAAAATAAAAAATAAAAAATAAAATCAAATCAAATATTTAAAAATTTATTATATCTTTAATAAGAGATTTTGGATAATCATATAATTTTAATATAATTTTATAAAATACTTTTATTTCTATCTTTTTATATTTATTATTATATATAAACTTATTAAATTTCTAAAAATATTAATAAGAATAGATCTAATATTATAGTATTTTTTTATATATAAATATTTAATATAATTAATACTAAATAAACTTCATAGAAATTTATTTATACACAAAGTTGATAGAGCGATGGTATTTAAGGCAATTTTTTTTTAATATAATTTAAACTATAAATTATAAAAATTAAAGTGATAGTTTTATATAGGCACTTAAATTTAAAGATACAATGTTATGATTTTTCTGATTACAATACAAAATTATAAGATTCTAAAATATTTGTACTATTTATTGTATAAATAGTATTTTAGTTTTTTTTATTTTTTTTATTTTATAATTTTCAAAATTTTACAAGCTAAGAATGATCAAATTTTATATATATTTTAAAGACATAATTAAATAAATTAGAACTTGTAAATTTGATATGTTAAAGAAAATATATGTATCGAAAATCAAACTTGAAATACCACTTTTTGAAAGTTATATTTTGAAAAAAAAATGTTTATATATATATATATATATATATAAGCAATGAAAAATATACTTTACTCTATTTTATAAGTATTCCACTGTTAATCATATTCTGACCTATTCAACTTATGAAGATGTGATTTGGTATGCATGACATGTGTAGGATTAATTCATCATAGTGTTTTTTAATGAAAGAAAATTAAGTCTGGTTTTACATGTTTAAAAAAAACCCAAAACCAAAAATCATTTGATTTGAGTACAATTTCAAGAAATAATCTAAAAAAGAACTAAAACAACAAGGTCAACATAAATTTCGAAGAACGTTTACGTATATTTTCTCTGCCTTTTAACTTAAAAGATAAAGACAAAACCAAAAAAGAGTTCAATGGCACTGAAGTAACACCTCAACGAAAAGAAACAGAGAAGAGTGAAAAATAGATCCAAGAGTTCGCGAGCAACGGGTTCGCGCGACGACGAATGAAAAATTGAGTACTTACAACCGAGAAAGTGGATGAGGGAGAAAAGGGATGGAAAAGGCAAGGCGAGAACCCAAAACCCCCCTCGGAGGAGGGAATGAGAGAGAAGCAGGGAGAGGAAGCAGATAAGCTTAGCTCAGGCGGGGCAGGAAAAGTTATCCCTCTTGGCACCCTGCCCTCGCCTCCGATTGATTGTGGGTTTCCGATTGCTGGCTGTATTTTGCATCGTGTTGGGTCCCATCAGATTGTGCAACTTAGGGTGAATGTGCACAATTTTGGGTTCGGGAATCTGTTTTGTGGGTTGACGTTGCACCATGAGGCGATGGCTGGGCATTGGGAAATCGTCGCAGCCGAGCTCCAGCGCTTCCGCGTCGTCTCCCTCGGGTGCGGCGCCCGGCGACTCGGCAGCCGCGGGCGATGTTTACCAGAGGCGTCTTGAGCAGTTCGTGGCTGAGCAGCAGAACGAAATTGAGGATCCCCGGTATAGCGAGGAGGTGGAACAGGACTTGAAGGAGGATGTGTACTTCGAGCCTCCCGGTACCGCCACCGAGGATGAGATTCGGGAGAATGCGGAGTTTCTGGAGAGTTTCCAGAAGTCGGAGATGGCGAAGTTCTTGTTGAGAAGCGAGGAGCTCGCTGCCGAAGAGCGTGCCAAGGAGAGGCTGGCGAATGCGGCGCCCACGAGGCCCGAAGATGCCCAGCTGTGGAAGCAGCTGCCCCTGGTGCCGGGACCGTACGGCGGTCCTCCCATTCCCCGGAAGGCTCTCAAGACTGACGAGGAGGTGCAGGGGAGGTTCTGGGATTTTTTCAAGCAGTTTCAGTTTGGGCTCTGGGGTTACAAGCAGAGGCCTTATCCCGCTGAAAGACCCATCGATGTGCAGCAGGTGCTCGGGTACAAATGGCTAGACAAGCGATATGCCGATTGTGAGTGTACCATTCTCTCTGTTCGTTCCGTTTTTACAAAGACGGTGTGAATTCTAGTACATTAAGGAACTATGCCAGCGGTATCCTTTACAGAATCTTAAACAGTGGCATCCTGTATTTCATAACCCTCTTTATCGATTACATCGACAAACATCTGAACGTGCAATCTACTGGCATGTTCATTGAATGATGGCAACTTTTTCATTGCCGTGAAGCAGGAATGTCGTATTTTTCAGGGTTTAGTCGAAAGTTTGTTCAAACTAATTAGAATTAGGTTAGGGTTGCTCGCCTAAACCTGATTGAACTTGTCGTGACCAGGCTGTTCACATGGATATCTTTTCTAATTTCTTTGATTATGCAGCATGACTCATGTATGTTTGGAATCTTCCTTAGCCTGAATCTTATGTGGCATGTAAATCAGTTACAATGAGGGCCGGAGGTTGGTACTACAAGGACAGGCTGGGACGAACTCGTGGTCCAATGGAGCTTGTGAATCTCAAGACCGCATGGGCAGCGGGGATCGTTGACAAGAACACTTTCATATGGGGAGATGATATGGATGAATGGGCGCCCATTGGAATGGTCTACGGTCTTCAGGGTTGTGTGGAAACTCCCGACGGTATTCTTTCTTATTTTTCGCGCCAATCGTATTTAATTTCAACAATTTACTTTCCCATTCCAAGTTTGAGGATTGTAACCTCGTTTTGTGCTCTCAGGTCCTACTTGTTCACGATTTATCAGTGGTAGTTGACTGACTTTCCTGACACGGAGCATTTGCCTCAATCTCTTTATTGAAGAATGTTAAACTTAGAGTAAGCCTGTTGTTTGTAGCATAAATCCTGGTTTGTTGGTTTATCTGCAGTTAAGCTTGTCACGATGGGAACCGCGTTAGTCCACAAGCTTGCTCGAGGGCTCTCTCCGTGGACTCCTTTGAAAGGCCACAGTATCAAATCGTACAAACAGATTCAGGCTGAAGCGATAGAGAAGAGAGAGAGAGAGAAAGCGGTGCTCAGACAGAATCACGGCATCTGGCCTGGTGAAAGCACTCCTGCTCATGCCATGTTCTTGTGGGCTGGTGGATCTGAGCTTACGGACCTTTTGGAACAAGGCACTAAGCAAAATATGCCACACAAGTTTATATCTTATGAAGCCAGGTATTTTTTTATAAGTTGTCACAGCCATTTGAGAGCTCTTTTCTTGTCACTCGGGATCCCGCAGTTACTTTCATTTATTTGTTGGAAAGGTTTGTTTATCGAGTTTAGTTGTATCAAAGTGTGTGTTACTCGAATGCCGCATTCTCGTATGCAACCTGTTTTTGAGTGAATTGAGTAGCAATGAATCTCATGTTTTAATTCGTATGTCTGAGTACCTTCTAGCTCAAAAGAAACTGTTTTGAAAGTTCTGGAGTGAACATTGTCTCGCATCACCTAGCCGTGACTCAGCGTCCCTGTTACTTTTTCCATGTGTATTTATTCCTGTTCCTCGTCCACCTCGTGCTTTCAGGAAAGAGTTGGCGAAACAAATTCCAGGTTTGCGGCCATGGGAGGTTCTGGAGGTAGAGCAGGTCATGGACCTTGTTACTTATTCGAGAGAATGGTACCGTGAGGACTTGGGCGAGTTCACCACCCGTGCTGATTACGAGAGAGAATGGTTTGAATCCTTCCAGGTATTACTTTCAACGACCTTCTATAATCGGTTGTTCTGTTTTTTCTAGTCCTTTCAAGGACGGATGTTCTGAAGACAAATGCATGTTGGGAAGATGTTCGCCTTCAATACTGTTGCAGGATCACATTGTACGGGCAGCAAGATATTGCCATAAATCTCACTATATATTAAACTTGGTTTTCTTTGTTCTGTTTTTCCTCCATGTACTAATAACCACTTTTCCCTCTCTAAGATAGGGGTTAATTACTTCAGCTAATTATTCACCTATGAAAATTTTCATCTTTTTGCAGGAGAAATGGGACGAAATTACTGAGGACATTGAAACAGTGTTTGGTCGTGGAGAGGAGGCTGACAAGGTGAACTAGTTACACGTAGTGGAAATAGAAATGTCCACCTTGAGAAACCAGTAATAGTGTAGGAGTTGATCTGCAGAAAATATCAGGTCAGCGTCATTTTACCAAGGTTTGAGGTTTAGTCCGAGCCCGGGTGTTTTGTGCGATCAGTTTTGTATTCAATTCAGCGAATGAATTTAGAAGAAATCACGCCTTTAAAATCTTTTCGGGGTTTTCTTGTTGTACCATTATGAAGAACTGTCTTCAGGTGAACATTGGTCGAATTCAATACCTTCAATCTTGGCCTTAAGCCTGGATACAACTCATTTGTTCTCTTGTTATCTACCTTATAAACTCAGACTCAAACTCAACTCAGACTCAAACTCAACTCAGTAAATGAAGCAATTTGCTGTGAGCATACAAATGACGAAGGCATAAACCTTCTCTGCATCAGAAGAGGAAGGTGACCAAATTCTATTAGCCCTACAACCATGACGTGATTGGGGGCAATCTGAAAATTGGCTGCTTTTAGGGAGATCAACTTTGGCTGTGTGCCTGTTGTTGAGTATAGAAAAAGTTTGTATGAATTTTACTTAAACTCTTATTTTAAAGATATTTTTCATTTTGATTTGAAGATATTTTCTGTTTTGAAGACATTTTTCATTTTGAATACTATAAAGACAATGTATATAATGCTGCATCTCATGTGTAGAAGCCAATATATCCAATAGTCAAAGCTTTTTTTAATTCTTACAAGTAAGAATCAAGATTTTGGACTTCAAAGTATAATAATAAAATTTTCTTTAGAGGAAAAAAAATTATCTATACAATATTTATAATGAAAAAAAAAAAAAAAAATCATGCAAGTTAAAAATCATCCTTTTCTAAGATAGTGGATCTATAATGGTTGGAGCAAAGCACTCTTAAATATTCAAGGTTATGCACAGCCACAATTGTGCTAGGTAGTAGCTCTATTGTGGTTTTTTTTGTTAATGTTTTGTTTGTTGAATCCATTGTAGAGATGTAATAGAAAGAAAGAGACAAAAACAAATATAATTGATTTAAAAGTTAATCAATCTTTTTTGCAACAAATTACCTGGTCTCATATGCTAATATTATATACAACAATATTCTTGTACATGGAGGGATTTAGATGTACACTAGACATACCATAAGAAATTGCAACAATATACACATTTGGTGAATGGAGGCAAGAGGGCCATCTATACTTGACAAAGGTACAATTGGTGTTGTGGTAAGAAGATCTTGCCTCAAAAAGGCACTCAGCCTCTGATTGCCATTAATTGTACAAGTCAAATTTAAAATGAAGTAAGGCATCTATATATATTTATATGAATCCTAATGAATCAAAGGTTTTACAAAGAAAATAACACATTTAAGTCCCTATCTTTCTCTTATCTTTCTTCTTTAACTTTCTTTCAAAACTCTAAATTCTAAATCCTAAAGCTTAAATCCTAAAACCTAAACCTTATAGTATAAAAATAAAAAAAGTGAGGATATCTAGAAAATTGATATCATTGTACAATGGTTACTACCAACTTGTGATCTCTACCATTATAAAAAGGTATATATCAATCTATTAGGAAAATGAGTATATAGAAGGCATGACATCACACATTATGCTAATATTAAGAAAAATTCTTTGTTCCTGCCCATAAGTGATAAGTCATTTGAAATAATCTCGTAATATAAGCATTGCAGGGCCAATCCTCTGGTCATCCTCAATAAATAAAGTAAGAGGTTTGGAAAATATAATTCTTCCAAACACATCCAACCAAAGGTGAGGTTTGAACTCAACACCTCCAAAGTGTCATACTACCACCTTACCAATCACTCCAAGTCCAATATCCCAAACTGCTACTTAGATGATTCAGTCTTGGAAGAAAGAAATTATATTATTGAAGTCAAATTCTTTTTATTTTAGAATTTTGCTATTGATAATTTAAGCATTTTTTTGTATTCAAATTTTGTATATTTATTTTTTAACTTATCAAAATTATACCATTAATCCTCCTCATCTTTTTAGATTCCATCAAGTACTTTTCAAATTCTTTAGCCTCTTATTCTCGATTTAATTTTAGAAATTCATTAAAGTCTTCATTTTTTAACTGCCCATCTCTTCTTTTGAAAGTCTTTATCTTTTTTTTGCTATTGGATTTTTGATAGCAATTCTATTTAGCTCGCACAAGAAATATATGCCATTATCATGGATTAGACACCACATATAATCCAAACCACTTCTTTGTAAATTTGTACCCAACCATCTCCATGGATTGTCTGTTAGACTAAACACCAAAATTCTCAATAGAAGCAACACTTGTTTGGGTTTCAACTAGTACTATTATTTCATAGTGATTATCCTATCTGTAATACCCAAAAAAACACTTCAAAACTTGGTTGTCACTTTAGCTACATGTATAAATCAAGGTCTCCGATGCTTTCCATTGTACTCTAGTCTTTTTTGCAAAAAATTACTAAAAATCATGTGTTTATTTATCAAATTAATGCTCAATTTGGCGGCATGATTTTCCAGAAAGCATGTGATTGCATCAGCAAAGTCTGCAGGTCGATCGCGGCATTGAATATGCACATGCGAGGATTTACTACCCCAGCGACTCTAGACGACAAGACACCGGTTCGAGTTGCCGAAACATCCATTCATCTAGAATCACCAGACTTAATAACCACAATAAAAGCGGCGCAGGAAGATCCAAGGGACGAGAAAAATCACACGTCTACCAGGAGCTCCGATGCAAGCAACGCCGGTTCGACGCTCAATCCCAGGCGACCAGTGTACAGTCACCGCCACGCGGTGCAGTGCAGGAGTGTTATGAGTCGGAGCATAGCAATGGTGGAGCGATGACGACCGCCACCGCTTCTAATGTAACCCAGGTATCGATCTAGGTTCCGGTCCAAACGAACTCGTCATCGCCATGTTGCGGCGTATGACTGGCGGGTCTCGTTTGGCGGTGCCGGACTGATCTGGCGACTTTGCTAGTGGCAGATTTTCACGATCGGTGACCTAAGAGCGCAGCTTATCGGACTCTATGGACATGGATGCATTTCCAACGAGGTCGTTTGAGGTTTTCTGTACACTACCCAATGATCTTCTGCTGTTGATGTTGATGAGACCTAGATCTCTGGTGTCGTGTTACGAAATGGAGTCAGCGTTGCTGCTTCAGTTAAGGATTCATCCCTCTAGGTTTTCGGAGGAGGGAGTCGATCAGCTGCGCAGGAGGAGGAGAGCTTGGAAATACGGAACGGCGGCATGCTTTCGGGACCCGCCATAGATCAGAAGCGTTCACCGCCGGAGGGAGAGACGCCCTGCCTTCCCAGTCATTTAATGCCAGTCGCAAGTCTTGGATCTTGTTGCCCAAGCCCGTACAGCAATTTGCATGCATGGTTACGACTTTCGACATATTCTTACTTTTCTGCAAAACCGAGCAATTGATTGGTCTGTGAGTATACGAGCCGGCTTCGCTGGCAATCGAACTCAAGTGATACACGATTGATGGCCTGAGTAAGCGATTAGCAATACACATACCTGGCAGAAGCCCGAGAAATAGTCAGTATGCAAGAACCTAATTTTGACTTTGTAAGCGGCAAACTTTTGGCCTTTCAGCATCACGGTCAGCAGCGACTGCTCGTCGATGTCCGGATTATCATCGCCGCCTTTGCACCAGTGCCTGTACATCGCAATGGTGCGCTCATTGGAGCGGGCATACTGATAGCCGCAATTGGGCTTGTTTCGTAACGACCAAGCATTACCTCGGTTCTTGTCGGAAGAAATCTGGAAATCAGTAGTGTTCGCAAACCGCTCAAACGGGTTTCGAAGCCATAGGATATCTGCGTCCTGTGAGTTGATAGGTCACAAAGGGCTTTAGTTTAAGCGTGGAATCAATGCAGTACCCAGTTAACAAACACAGAAATCGCATTCTCATCAATCGCATTAATTTTGAATCTCAATCGGCCACATTAATAGGCAATTGTACTGGACAAATGACAAGGCTAGTGATCATTGCCGGTAACGACACACACCCTGTGAGACCAGAGAGACTGAAATGATTGGGTTCATAGGACTAACGGTGAAAACGAAGTTGTATCCCATCTCCAGGATAGTCCGCAACAATCGCATGCGCCGCCACATCATTTTCAAAAAGTCCTTGCTCATGAACTCCTTGCTGCCACTGAAATCGACGCCCTTCGTCTTCAGCATCAAGCAGTGTTTGTGGAGTTCTTGGCAGCGATCGTAGGACGTTTGATCGAGCGCCACGATGACCAAGTGATTCAGGAGAAACTGGATGTTCTCGCCCTTGAGGAAACTTTCCAGAAATATGTCAATCATGGTGTTCTTCGCCGCCCACGCTTGGTTTAATGTGGTGATTATGACTGTCTTGTCCGGCATCGAGGCGGTGGCTAACATAGCTCTCAGGATATCGTTCTCACTCTCTTCTTTGAAGCCTAAGCTCGCCTCCAAAACGTCCATGCCTGTTTCTGAGGCATTAGAGCCCGCTTCGTCGTCAACAGTCAACTGCGACGCATCATTCTGCTACGAGTAGACAAGAAAATAAGAAATCCATTCGGGCATGGGCGGGGGAGAGAGTTAGAATCTGCACTTTCTAGCAGCATTAGCTGATGAAAACCCCATTGCAAAGTCACGACAGTATTTGCGTCGAAGAGCGAGGGGAAAATCCTACAAAGTCTGTTACGTGAGCGAGAAAGCCAAATGGGAGAAATCGGCTTACCTGCTCCGACATAGTGGATGTCTGCTCGTCCAAATCGTTGCCTACAACGAGGTTGGAGATTCCGCACAGGATTTGGTTTGTTGACGGCTGGTGGTAGAGTAACAAATAAGGCAGCAATAATATAGTGGTCGCCACGGCCGTAGCAGCGACGACCTTGGCCTTCGACTTCATAATGCTTCGCTCACACGATCACTCACAATCCAAATTCCTCACGCCAAATCTCTGCCAATCCTGGTCACAGCTCAAACTGCCAACAACGTAGCGGCGCAATTCCCATCCCAGAAGCAGCAGCAACAGTAACGCGTATTCAAATACCCACTGTTCATAGCATGGAAAGTAGCTCCGGGATCCAAGCCAACCACTGGTGGACTGCACCAGGCCAGCTACAGTGCACATGAATCCCCAGATCGACTCAGAAATCCATGATTCAAACTGGCCGACGACGAGGTGAACAAGTCGCCCCCGGCAGCACCGCCAGGATGACAACGCCTTCTTCGTCCCACTGCCCGCTCTCCCTGCTGCCCGCCCGCCTTGCCCGCTATGCTCGGCTGGGATTAGGATTAGGAATAGTTTTAAAATTCAAACTGGTTTTGAATGATACCATTAATTTTTTATAATTAAAATATAATATTGTACAAAGATTGTTGTTACAAGTTTTTTGGTGCATATAATAAAATATTCTTCAATTTCTTGATAGTATCTTTTAGAATATATTATATTTCTTATTTATTTAAATATCTAGTTCTTATAATTAATTAATTTTTATCTCTTCTTGTTATTCTATAATAGGCTAAAAATATATCAATATAATTTTATATTGCACCAAACATATGTATATAAAAAACATGCATATTAAAAAAAATATTTATAAATATGAAGATTAGAATTTTAAAAGTATGAAGAATAAAAAGTTATAAAACAATATTACAAACTCAAAATATGATGTTTATTAGATTATCTTTTGCTCTTGAATAATGTTATTTATAATAAAATATATAAAAAATTTACTTTAGGTTTTTAGTGTTTAAAATTATTTTTAGAACTTTTAACTAATTAAAATTTTTATCTTCTTTATATTATATTATAGTGACTTAAGTTATTCATATTTTTTATTGTGTTGTTTATTAAAAAATTATTGTTCTAAATAGTGATACATAAAGTTATTTAATTAATATTAATAAATAAATAAATAAATTTTTATTATACTTTGATAGTAAATAAAGAATCAAATTTAGCTGAATAAAATATCAAAATCTAATTTTTATTATATTTTTATAATACCCAATGTGCTTAAGAATCAATAATCTATATTTGGGGTATTTTTTATTTTTTATCCAATTATTTAATTGCATTCTCTTCTGGTCAGCAAATTCTTATCTAAAAGTAAAAATATTATATAAATAAATAAATAATTAATATTTTAAGTTATATAAAAATATATATTTCTTAAATAATACAAATATTTATTTGATCATGTACAACATCATAATTTTTTCTACTATAATATATGTATCATATCAATTATATACAAATATAATATTAATTATAAAATTACGTATTTAGCAATGCATTAACTTTTGATTTATAATCACATTAATATCTATAAAACCATTATATATATACCAAAGAAAGAAAGAAAGAAAAACAAATAAATAAAATACTATATTTTAATTGCAAGTGATTTGTATTTGAATTTACTTTAACTTCAATTGTCCATGAAACAATATATCCATCTTCCATCAATTGTTTTATTAAGAAATTATTGATTTGCTTCAATTAAATATATGTTATCTCAGGTGTTACAACAAAAGATGCATGTCTATTTTACTTTGACTTTTTCAAAAGTTCAAGTTAATAAAACTAATAGGACCAAAGATTAGATTTTGAACAAACAAAATATTCTTCAATCTTCCTACAGAATGCTCTAAAATATCACAACTTTTAACTAGCAAATAAATATATCAAATATCATTACATACACATATACACTATAACACACAATCTTACTATTTATATAAAAACAATAAAATTCCACAGATTTTGAAATAAGAAAGAAGAATTAAAATATATCAATAAATTAAATTTACAATTGTATAAAATAAAAAATCCTAAACTTACAACATGGAAAAATAAAAAAAATAAAAACTTGTTATTTGATTTACAGTATATAAAAAACATATTCAAAATGTGCAAAAGAATAAAAAAATTTAACAGACATATCATGGAATAAGAATAAAATCAAAACATATATATATATATATATATATATATATTTGCATGATTACAATACTGAAAAACCATGAGATTTAGTATAATACTTATTTTTTCCTAAAATAATTTGATAAACTATGAAACATGTAGTATATATAAACATAAATAAAAGAAACATGAATCTAATGTATGTTTCATAAAATAAAAAATTAATTTGAATTTTCAATAAATTATCTACAACTAATTTATTCAAACATCTAAATAATAATAACAATGATGTATATATGTATGTATGTATTTGAAATATTAAATTGCTCACCAACATAGCTGGAGGATGTTTGGTATTTCTTTTCCACACTGTGATATTTTCTTTGTAGATGTATTTCATGTTAGAGTTATTTGAAAATAATTTTGTCAATCTTCTTTTATTGTGTTGGTATCATTGTTTTGCAGTTGTCATCGCTCAAGGTGTTCCAATATTTTGAATATTACAAAATTCAAAATTATAAATATGAGCAAAAAATCAAAAAAATAAAAAAATATTTGATTCTGTTCAATTCTGTAATCACAAAATAAGACAGCGCAACAAAAACACAGACCCCCTCTCCGAAGAACAAGAAAGGTTCACTCTTTTCCCTTGCAAGACGCAGCCTTACAAACCTAGAATACAAATTGCGACAAAGGGTGCCAAAATTAGGGCTGCTGACAAAGATTTTCATGCCCAGCTCGTCAGCTTTGGTCTTACATCCAAGGCTTTGGGCAGTAGGTTCATGGCACCACCAACTCGGGCAGAAACAAAATAAGGCAGTAAAAAGTTGGGCAGAAAATACATAGTTGGGTAGAAAAGTCAGTTTGATGAAAAGTATAGACTGCATATGAATTTATACATCCGCTTTTAGTGGTTCCGGGGCGATCCAGGATTGGAAAACCAGCGGGGTTAATGGCTCGGTAGACGCCACTTTCATCGCGAGGTGGCGCTGGATCCTGCAGGATCTGCTTTAAAATTAGTGGCGACTGGCGGGCAAAGGAAGTCTGCGCTTGTGATGCCACGCTTCTCACATAATACACGTACACATGTACCCTCTCACATAATACACATGTACCCTCCTTCAAACATACACCCTCATTCATCTTGATGGCATTTTGTAGGTCCAAAACAAAGTCCCCTTTCCTTGACTTCTTCTTGAACTCTACATCTTTCAAACCTATGTTTCGTTCAACCAATCAACTAAAGAGATTCTCAAGAAATATCTGCTCTTTCCCAAGAGCAACCAAATAATTGCTAAGTGTCCAATAATTAGTGTTTTGCACAATATGGATTCTACTTGTCTATACAATGGTACATAATTGATAAATGTGTTTTAAGACCTCAATACATTATTATGGTTCTTACTATAAAATTTTTACAAATCATTTCTCCATTTAAAAAAGTTAGTATTATAAAAATAGATTATAGAAAATATTCATTAGGAAGATGGCTTTTATTTTAACAAGATTTAAGCTTTTGAAGTATAGAGCATCAAGATTACAACAATATATAGATAGATATCTAAGCATAAAGGTCTACATTATAATATATATATATTTGGTGGTGAATATAACAAATGCTTATACCACTTAAATAAATAGAAATAAATAGAAATAAATTAAGTATATAGAAATATATTAAATAGATAAATATCTTTTTTAAAAAATATTAAAGAAGCTTCTTAGATGTAGATTAAATCCATTGTTTATTCTAAATATGCTATGTAATAAAAAAAAACTTCTCTTAAAAACCTCATATTTTTAGGAATTTGCTTGGGAAGCAATCTATAACTTAGATGCTTGGACTATAAGTCTTAAGGTCTTTAGGAAATTTCTACATAATTTTCTTAATAGCTAGTATATATGGAGGTAATACTAGGACTATTCTCAATCTTTTTAATGCCTTTCTTATATTCTAATCTTGATTCATGATTATCTAATTTTTTTATATTTGGCAATAGCTATTATAATCCTTTCTATCTTAAATCTATATTTCTTATTTGATTATTATTATTATTATTATTATTATTATTTATTAATATATAAATATATTTTATTTTTATTTCTTTATTCTTAATAAATTTCTAATGTATCTTAAATAATAGATGTTGTTTGAGAAAATATAAAAATTACAAAAGAATATTTAAAAATTATTTAAAAATTCAATAATAATGTAATAGATGATGATAGCTTTATTTTTGAGAAGGATAGAAATATTATATAAAAATTATTAATATACTTGTTAATTATTATATAGTCTTAGAAATAATATAAAATAAAAGTAATAGATATATTCAACAAAAATATATATTGTCTAAAAGTTTAAATATAGGAGGGAATATATGTAAAGTATTTTATTAACCATGCCATTTACTTATTTAACATGCATGACTAAATATTGGTGCCACTTCTTTATTTTTTTATATATAATAGTTTATATTGGAAGAAAAAGAATAAATCAAATAAGGATTTTGATATTAATGCCACTAATTTTTAAAACATTTTACAAATATTGAATATAAAGAAAGTTAGATAAGTGTATAAATGTTATGGACATAAGATTTATTCCAATAATTATCTAATTAATATAGATAAATAGAAATAGATAAAAGTAGGTTAATTTGATAATATCTTATAGATAAGCTTCCTAAAAGCTTCATAGACGCGGTTTCACCTTTATACATATCTATAGAAGATTGATAGGTTAAAAACTTGGCTAACAAATTAGCTATGTATTGTATATGTTGATAGCTTGTGGAACAAGCTAAGTACTTGGTACACATATAGAAAACTTATCATACAAGTTTGATATGAGTCTTGTAAATTGGACACATTGTGAGGATAAAATTTCACCTCTTAATTCAAATTATAAGATAGCATCATATAAGAATTGCTTGTAATTGGTGGTCTAAAGGAAAAAATAGAAAGAATAATAAGAAGAACAATTACAAAACAAGTGAAGTAAATGGTATCAAGCAAGTTCACAATTCAAAACTAGATCATAATATGTTCACTATATTTTTATCTAGTAAAAAATAAAAATAAAAAATAAAAAATATATTTTTAAATAGATATTTTTTTATCTTTTCAATGATATAAAAAATATATAAATCCAAATTACTATGAATAAGTTATGATAATTCAAAAATAAGAGGTAAATAATAGAAAAATTAATTAGAATTTTTTTATCTCAAGGGTAACTTGCATAAGAGATCATGAATTCAAATCTCACCAAGGCTCACAAGTAGTATATAAGAGTGTCTTAGAGAGGCCACGAGGCTTTAGTCTTGTCCTCCTATCTACATCCAAGGTGCCACAATCCATATAGAACTTGTGCACCTCCCTTCCTATAAGGACTACACTAGCTACTAATCCTCTTATTTTCTACTAGTAAAATTTATTTTTTTACATTTTTGACTTCATCATAATATTCATAAATATCCAATTAGCCTAAGAACCTTATATGGCCTTCAAATCTTATTGCATTTCTTTATAATGGCTCCAAAGGTGGTAAAACTTATTTTTATCAAAGTCTTCAAAATTATTCTAAAAATTATAAATAAATTCTAAATAAGTTTTAAATAAATTATATAATATTTTAAAAATGATAATATCAATTTAAAATTATTTTATTCTATCTTGGTAATTTTTTATAATAATAAAATTAATTTAAATCAATTAAAAATCCTATTTTTTATATGAATAATTAAAAAGATATGAGGTTTATTTTTTATGCTTCTTCTACCTACTAAATAATATTTATATGTTTCTAATAAATGGTACATGGAAATAGAAGGCCAATGTAGACATTGGTCTCAATAATTAAATATTAATTCTTATAATTAAAAAAAATATTAAATCAACTAAGATGATTATCTCCAAGACTTACTAAAATTCCATTTTTTCTCCACTAATATTATTCTCTTTCATTTAGCATCTTCTAAACACATCTTCACTTCACAATTGTAGTTTTGGTACTCTAAATATATTCTTTTGTTTCAAAACAACTAATGAGTCAATTTGATGATTCACATACATATTGGAAGTCCTTTAGAATGTCACTACATAGCTTTTAGGTAGATAGTATATATAAAAACAAGAGTAAAGGCTTCTTCACTCTTATCAATGCCTTTCTTATTCTTAGTCTTGTTTCAAGAGTCTCTAATCTTCTTGTCTTTAGCAATTGTCATTTTAATTTTAATATTATTCTATTTTTAAGTGATTTTCTATTTTTTAAGTGATATGAGAATGTATTGATATTTTATTCTTTTATGATTTATGCCCATGATAATTTGACAAGAATAAAGATTCAATAATCTTGTTTTATATTTAAAAAAATGAGTAGATTATTTTATTTCTATTGTTGCATTTGAAGGTTGCAAACTATCCACCTTTAATGTAATATTTTTTGCTTTTTAACCTTGATATTTTCTTTGAAAGAAAACGGATCATCTCTCTTTATAGAAATTTTTATTTGATATTAAAGGTTACAGATTACCTTCTTTTAATTCAAATTCTAGAATTATTTAATTATCTAACATAAAAAGAAAGATCATGGATGCTACACTTAATAGAAGTGAGAATAGATTTGCAACTATTGTAGATCTTCAAGAGCTTATCAACACTCTTAGGGTAGAAAATTTATACATCACTAATATCAATTATAGAAGTATTATTTCTATATCTATAGAAGAAATTTAGAGCCTATGCCAAGAAGATGTATAATTGAGAGAAACAAGTAAATCAAACTTACAATCAAATTCAAGAAGTCTTGCTTCTAAAAGTGTGAAGGATGCAAAGATTAGTATGTATGAGAAGTTTGATAGAACAAGATCAAAACTTCAAGGATTTTTGCAATAAGTCAAGTTATATCTAAGGATGCATCCTTTTCAATATTCCAATGGATTTACTTAAGTTGGATTCATAGGCACACTTTAATCTAAAAAGAATTCTTTTTTGATTTGTATCTTTGATGAAAAAATATTCCCAATTTTTTTATAATTTGAATTTATTCTTCAAAGTGTTTATGCCACATTTGGAGAAAGTGATTGAAAAAGGATAGTAGAGACCAAGCTCTTATTTTTATGACAAAAATCATGGTCAACCATAACATATGCTGTAGAATTCTAAAATCTTATTTGTAATGTGGAGTAAAATAACAAAGTCCTTATTAATTAATTTTGTTATGAATTAAAAGATAACATCAAAGATTTGTTATTAATAATACCAGAAGCAAATTTCTTGGAACAATTTATTACTTAAGCCATTATATGCAACAATCAATTATTTGAAAGATATTTGAAACATAGATTTGATTGGAGAAGAACAAGTAAATTAATGACAATAACTCCTAAGTTTTCAGAAACTTCTTTGACTAAGCTAGAACCAATGCAAGTTGATGTAGTATATTTTAAATCTCTCACCAAACAAGAAAAAATTCAACGTCGTCAAGAAGGTTTGTGCTTATATTATAGAAAAGCTAAGCACATTGTTTAATATTGTCCAAAAAAGCAATACAATTATAAAATGAGGAGTATAGTTGCTAAAGAAGATAATGTGTGAAAAAACAAAATTTTCCATCTATAATAGGGATCATGCGGTTGGAATCATGTACAATACATTATAAAGATCTTATTCTCTTTTTAAATCCCTCACTTTGTTTTATAATAGATATATTTTTAGGACCTAAAAATCACAAAGTCCTTGCCTTATTAGATTTAAGAGCCTCAACTTATTTTATAGACAAAGACTTTGTCAAAAAATAAGAAATATTTCTAGTTAAGAAAATTAAATCTGTACATGTAGAAGTCATAGATGGTTGTTTGTTGTCTTTTGGAGATAATTTCTATGAGATTTTTCTTTTAGATATAGTCTATTATATAAAAAATATAATAATATATAAAAAATAGATATAAAAAAATATAATCTTCAAATAAATTAGACTTTTCATAGCCTTAATTTTTTTTATAGTTTAATCTAAAAATCTATTAGTTAAGTAGACATATATAGTTTTAATACATCCAAATCCTTACTAATAGATACAAAAGCTTTTATACTTGTGATAAAAGAAGGATCATCTTTTTTTATATACGCCACATGTATTTTTGATTCTAAAAAGACTACAAGTAGTATTCCTAGCTAATATCAAGATTTTAAAGATATTTTTGAAAAAAAAGAATGCAAATATTTTTTTAGAGCATTGACCTTATGATTGTTCAATCAATCTTCAAGATGGAGCTTAATCACCATTTGGACTAATCTATAATTTATCACAAAATGAATTGACTATATTAAAAGAATATATTGGCAAGAATTTGGCTAAGAACTTTATATATCATTCAAAGTCTCCAGCACGAGCTTTTATTTTATTTGTGAAGAAAAAAGATGAACTGTTGCGGATGTGTATAGATTATTAAGGATTTAGCAAGATTACCATCAAGAATAGGTATCCTTTACCTTTGGTTTCAGGACTTTTTGATCAACTTAGTCAAGTAGAGATCTACACAAAAATAGATCTGAGAGAGTATATAACTTGGTCCACATCAAAGAAGGTGATGAATAGAAGACTATATTTTGAACTAGGTATGCGCATTTTGAATATAATGTCATACTTTTTGGACTTATAAATATATCAATTACTTTTCAACATCTTATGAATGATATTTTTATAAATTTTTTGATAATTTTGTTGTCTGCTATTTAGACAATATTTTGGTCTATTCTTTAAATACAAAAGAATATGATCTTCATGTTCATTGTATGTTACAAAAATTTAGAAATATAGGATTATATGCCAAGATAAAAAAAATATGTATTTTATACTACTCAAGTTGATTTTTTAGGATATATCATTTTAAATGATGGTTTCAAGATGGATCCTAAAAAAATTCAAATAACCATAGGTTAGAAGATTTAAAAATAATAAAAAATATATAATATTTTTTGAAATTTTCCAATTATTATAAAATCTTCATTAAGAATTTTTTTCAAGTTGCAACTCTACTTACATGTTTAACTTGTAAGGATAAACTTAAGTGGAGTAAAAAAACAAAAGCATTGTTTGAAGCTTTGAAAAAACTTTTATTTTTGCACCAATCTTATGTTGTGTCAATTTTTTGAAGGTATTTTTTTATGAAAATAGACACATCAGATTTTACTTTGGATGCAATATTGTCACAAATAGGAACAAATGACAAATTCCACTTAATAGCTTTTTATTCCAAAAATTTTTTAGCAATAGAAATCAACTACAAAATCTATAATAAAAAACTTATTGTAATTATGGATTCTTTTCAAGAATGGTGTCACTATCTAAAAGGCGCTTTTAGTCCAATCATCATGTATCTGGATTACAAAAATCTCAAGTATTTTAGGTCAACACATGTTTTAAATCATTGCCAAGCTTGTTGGAGTATGTCTTTGTTAAGATTCAAGTTTATTATGACTTATTAGCCAAGAAAACAACAAGGTTTATTTGATGTCTTTTCTAGACGTTCTTACCTTTCACCAAAAAAGAAGATGCAGCTTTTGATTAATAAATCACAATCTTGTTGAAGCTGAAACAAATTCATCTTCAACCAATGAAATCAACATTGATTGTTGATTCAATCTTTGTTAAACAAATCCAATCAAGTATGTCTTTAGACCCTCTTCTTTATAATATTTAAATTAATTCATCAAAATTCAATGATATTTTCAAGTTTGAATTCAAAAATAATCTACTCTATTTTGAGGGATACTTATATATTCCAAAAGGTGAAATACAATTACGTGCTTTTAAAGCTTGGCACAACTTTCTTGTAGTAAGATATTTTAGATACAACAAGACTTTGGAGCTAATATCAAGAGATTTTTGGTGGTCTGAAATGTGGAAGGTTATTAAAGAATTTGTACAGTCATACAATGTTTGTTTAAGATTAAAAATTCCTTGTCATCAACCTTATGGATTTCTTCAACTATTACTTATACCAGAACAACTTTTGTCTTTTGTTTCTATAGATTTTATTATAGACTTCTAAAATTCAAATTCATATGATTTTATATTTGCGATTGTAGATTGTTTCACCAAGATGGCACATTTTGTACTATGTATTAAAACTATCATAGGTAAAGAAACAACTAAACTCTTCCTTGACAATATCTATTGCTATCATGGATTACTAAGGAATATTATATCAGATAGAAGGACATAATTTGTATGAAGATTTTAGAAAATCTTTTTTAAAATATTGAAGGTAGATATGAAATTATCTTCAATTTTCCACCCTCAAATTGATGGACAAATAGAATAGATAAATCAAATTTTGAAGCAATATTTGAGATGTACTATCAATTATCATTCAGATGATTAAACAACTCTTTTACCATTGACAAAATTTACTTATAATAACTTGATATATTTTTTTATTCAACAAACTCTATTTTTTTATTCAACAAACTCTATTTTTTTATCAATTATGATTATCATCCATAACTTGATATTTTTGACTTTTCAAAAGTCGATAATCCTATGGCAAAAGATTTGGCAAATTGGTTGTCAAAGCTACACGTAACAATGAAGGCACAATTAAAAGAAGCTCAAGAACGACAAAAGATCAATACAGATGTCTATCACAAGAAACAACCTTAATTCCATATAGGCAATAAGATATGATTACTTTTTCATAATATCAAGATTATATATCCTTGTGACAAGCTGGATTATCATAGATTTGGACCATTTTTTATTTGTGAATAGATTGTTAGGAATGTAAGATAGGGATTAGCAAAAAAATTAAGAAAATATTATAAAATTAGAATAATTTCAAAAACAAAGAATTAGATAGATAAGAACAAAAAACTAGATGATTGACAAGAATAAGAAACTAGATTGATATTAAGAAACAAAGCAACCTTTTGGATTGTTTAAAGACTTGTGTTGGCAAGATTGAGGTGCACCTTGATCTTGCCTCTTATTTATATTATAAGGCTTATGTCCTATTAAATCTTTTAAGAATATTTTAGAAGATTTTAAAAGATTGAAGAAGATTCTAGAAGACTAAGATAAGTTCAAGAAGACTAAAAAAGATTCTAATAGATTCTAAAAAACTACGAGAGATTTTAAAAAATTGAAGAAGATTCTAGAAGATTTTAAAAGACTATAGAAGATTTTTAGAAGACTATGGAAGATTCTAGAAGGCTATAGAAAGTTCTAGAATGTAGTGACTTAAAGTATATCCGTGACATAGATCAATCTAATTGCTTATCAATTACACCTACCAAAATCTATGAAGATCCATCTTATATTCCATGTATCATTGCTTGATCTATATAAGATAGCGGACATACAAGGAAGAAGACAAATGCCACCGCCTCCTATAGAAGTAGACAACAATGAAGAATTTGAGGTAGAAGAGGTCTTAGATTTAAAGTGACAATGAAATTAGCTGGAATATCTTGTACATTAGCGTGGATATGATATTAGTAAACGCACATAAGAGCCATTTAGGAATTTTGCAAATGCATTAGTAAAAGTCAATGCATTTCATTAATAACATCCATCAAAATCAAGATGAAGAATCAAAAAAATCTTTCAAAGATTAAAGTATGTGGCAAATATAATTTGGTACATCATAGACTTTTTCAACACATAATCATCACTTCTTGTGGAATTCGTCCTTAGAAAGGGGGATAATATTACAAACATAAGATTTACTTGAATAATTATCTAATTAATATAGATAAGCAGAAATATATAATTTGATAATATCTTATAGAAAAGCTTCTTAAAAGCTTTATAAATGTGATTTCACCTTTATATATGTCTATAGGTGATTAATAGGTTAGAAACTTGGTCAACAAGTTAGCCACTTATCGCACATGTTGGTAGCTTGTGGAACAAGCTTAATACATGGTGTACATATAAGAAACTTATCTTGCAAGTTTGACACATGTCTTGTAAATTAGACATGTATTAGAGATCCTATAGAACATCGCCACATAGCTCTTAGGTAGAGAGTATATATAGAGTCAAGAGTGAAGCCTTTTTTACTCTTATCAACACCTTTCTTATTCTTAATCGTCTTTCAAGAATCTCTAATCTTCTTATCTTTGGCAATAGTCATTCTAATTTTAATATTATTCTATCTTCGAGTGATTTTCTATTCTTTTGAGTGACATAAGAGTGTATTGATATTTTATTGTTTTATGATTCATGTCCACAATAATAAACTCTTTGCAATAATATTGTTGATTTCATTGAATAAAAAATAAAATGCAATATATGATATTAAGATGAGGTTTTTTTTTTTTTTTTAACACAAGGAATAAACCGATGAACATAGGAAATATAAAAATTTATCAATAGAATATGGCAATAAATTATAAGATGTAGTTCACATTAGTGTCTTTGTTCATTGATAATTATTAATTAAGATATAAGCATTGAATGTAATAATTACTAATATTGGTAATATATGTATGTATACTAATATGGCTATATAAATATATTGATACAAGATCTTGCTATCATTATCAATATTATACATCTTTTGAAGATGAAATATATATATATATATATATATATATATATATATATATATATATATTATTTTTAATAAAATTCAAGAGTATAAATAAATTATTAAAAAAATAAAGATAGATATTTTAAAATAGATTATTCATTGTAAATAAAATCCCAATGTTGAACCTAGAAGTAATCTTCCTTAACATTAAAGACTTCTTCAACCATGTAACTAGATTCTACATATTTCAATAAATCTCTTATTTTGTTTTCCTTTCATAGAGTAGCAAATATATCTTTGTATGCACATGTGAAAGTATTTATATAATAGACAAAAAATCTACATTAAATTGTAATAATATTTTATTATGAAGAGATTTTTTATATAAAAGATTAAAGAAAGATTATTTAATTTTAGATTTTAGGTGGTATTATTTTAAAATATAAAAAATATTATTTAAGATTTTAAATATAATATAATTTAATTGCTAAAAGAATATTTCTTATTAAAATAAAATTAATAAAAGAAATTTAAATAAAATAATTAATATAGAAGCAAGGTGAATAAACTAGTTTATAAAAAAATATTATAAAAAGAGTTTAGAAAAAGTATGTGTATTTATTATAATTTTTTTAGAAAAATATTTTATTTATTTATTTATTTATTTTTTGTTTTATGACTAGCAAAGAATTAAAGTTAGATTTAAAAAATTAAATTAAATTAAATTAAATTAAATGAGTTTATAAATAAAAAAAAACCAACAAAGAAGGATATTATGTAAGCAAATTGATGAATAAGGTAGAAGCAATAGTATTAGGAAGAGAAGTAGTTCCAAAATCTTATTATATTCAATGTACAAGGAGATCTAGATGTATGATATGTGAGAGCAAATTAATTTGGAAAAAAAAAAAATTCAAAAAGTATCTTAAGTAATAAATTATAAAAGAATATATGTAAGTAAGACCAAAAATAAGCAAACAACAAGCAAAAATGAACAAAATCAATAAACAAGATAGATAATAAAATTATAGAAGATAATTATTTTTAAAAGAAATTAAAATAAATACAATTGTAACAAAAAAATAATTAGCAAAGAAAAATTAGTCAATTGCATAAAAATTTGTAGCAAGGCTTTAATTTTAGTAAGTTATTTGAATGAATATTAGAACATGTGAAATAAACTAAGAACTTAAAAAAGAGGGGAGAACAAAATTTAACAAAAGTAAGAGCAATACATCAAGAAATAAGAAAGACAATAGAACTACTATAAAAAAATACAAGGAAATTACGAAATGTTTGACAAGAGAAGAAATTGGAAAAAGAAGGTGGATTTTAATAGCATATTGTGGAAGAAAAAATGATGACTAATAAATATAAGATAAATTGAAGATAACCTAAAGATGTATAATTTAGCAATTAGTTAAGAAAAAAATTAAATTAAAACCAAAAATATATGAAAAATATTTTGAACAAATGATAAAAATAATAAAAAAACCAAGAGATATTTGAACGTTTTCATAAAAACTATACTAAAGAAAGAATAGATAATTAAGATTTTAGATATAATTTGAAAAGAATCAAATTAAAATTAGAATTAGAATTAAAATATAATAAAATTTTAACAGATATTTATTTATAGTAGAAACCAAATAAATAAATTATAATAAATATAAAAAGCATAATTGAAAGAATGTACATGTATGTAAAGTAGGTGCAAGTAAGTTGACAATATAATAGTTGTAAATTGAAGAAAAATATTAGAATTTTGAATTTTTTGGATTCTTTGGATTTTGGTGTTAATTTTTTATTTCTTGTAATTATAATAATAATCATAATATTATTATTTTTTATTTTTTTAAATTAGAAGTGATTATAAACTTTGAATTTATTAATGTTACTTATTTTTAAAGTCGTAAAGAAGTATTTTATATTTATTCAAAGAAACTCACTTTTATAATAACAACAAATAAGAATAAAATAAGATCTAATAGATACATATATAATAATAATCTATTTTTATTAAATTATTAAATATAATTGATTTAAATTTATAATAACAAAATTTTAACAAAATACTTATTGACAAAAAAATTAGACATAAATAAAAAGACAAATACATGCATTTAAATAAATTAGCATAAAATAGTGGTTGTTATGCATAATAGCTTCATCTTCTTCACAACAAAATGTAAAATGCAAAAACAATTATTTTGTTGATAAAAGATATCACATTGTTGTATGCTTGAAATAGCTTGTGTGAATCTATGCTTTTTTTTTAATTTTTTTATCTTGCACTCTATACTATTCAGTGCATTCCATCATCATTGTTTATTCTACCATTGCCAACATTGTATTTCTAATACCCTGCTTCAGAGAGATAATACTTATCACTTTTGAACACCTTTTAGATGTACAATTCCTAATGTCAAAAAATAATGCTAGTTTTTTTATCCATCATTTGGTCCTTAAATCAATGTGTGTTTTAATAAATATGTGTGTTTTAACAAATATTTTTTATAAAAAAAGGTAAGTACTATAAACTTGCTTGAACAATATTTATGATTTGTCAATTCAACATGGATCATACATCTAAAGAATTAAAAAAAAAAATTATTAGTATACTTTTACAAACTATCATACTGTATCTTGTGATTTGTCCTATTAATTTAATCACTTATATTTTCAATATTAAGAACATCCTTCTACACCTATTCAAAAACCTTTCATGCCAAATTCTTTCTATTAGATTGACTACTTTTTTCTTTATAATTAATTAATTTCTAAAATAAATTTTAAAAAAAGGAACAATTGATAAATATTTTGGTCATTATTTGCATCAAACATAGTTGAAATTAGGGATAAATTGGATCAATGCAATCATGCAGTCCATGAACACATTCTCATTAGAATATATATATATATATATATACATATACACATGTATTGTTTTCATCGTCTTGAAAAATCCTTACTAGCCTAGGTTTATTGATATAGGATCATAATCATAAGTTTTATATTTTTTTTATTTAGATAAAAATATTTCTCCCACACTTCATGTGGTTTATTTTCATAATTTTTTATAAGAATCTATGACACATGTAAGAAATATTAATAATCATGAACTGTTTCCATAATAGAAGTCAACATCTATCAAACTTTCAATTGTGCATATTATATAGGTCTCCATTTTATTTTACGTTTTTATTATATAAAAGGATTATATGAGAGGATTTACAAATTATAAATTTTAGGAATGAATCCTATGAAGAAATATAAGATTACAATGTAGTGTACATACTCATTCATTCATAGACAGGCATTCATCCATGGGGTTGACAGAGAGTGAAATTGGTTAGAATAGACCATTGTCTTCCATCTGCAAGTATTGAATGTTCGCTTAGAAAATGAATTTGATTAGATTGCATCCAACCTTTTTCTTTTTTAATCTTTAGCCTTTCACTTTTCTTTTCTTTTTTCTTTTCTTATCCATTTCATTTTCTTTTTGGTGGGTTGCATTCAAGGAGTCAATTGGGTTTTCCAACTAGGTTAAATTCCTTGTTTCTAATAACCGTTTAGCCACTACTTACTGTATTTCCTGAAATTTCGTCTTAGAAGTGAATTAAAAAAAATCCCTTAATGTAAAATTCTGTATATGAACGAATATATATATATATATATATATATCACTCATTCATTCCCAGAGTTGTTTGGTGTTTCAGACTTCGCATTCTGTTGATCTGCAACTAAAGATGTACTGCAACTTCTAAGATCCTTATTCAGGTCTTAACAATCACAACATATTGTGTCCTCTATCAGACACACCCTTAACTTTTACAACTCGAGTATTATCCGTCCATTGACTTTTTTGCTCTGTGGAGACATCCATCAGTTTCATCAAGTTTCTCTACTCAGTTACTCAAACTCCTAAAAGACAAGATTAAATGAAGCAAATCATCTACGTTGGAACTTATTCTAGGCTGTTCTTTGAATAGTCTTCACATTGGATTTGTTCTTACACAAAATTTGAGCTTTCAAGTAAGAAAGTTCATTCACAATCAGTCAATAATGCCACATCACTAGTTGAGTAGGGATCTGTTAAAGAATACATTTTTATGTCACTGCAGCAGATAGCAGTGGATGTACAAGCTTTGCAAATACACAAAATCTATGGTAAGTGTCCTGGTGGCAATGTTTAGGAAGAATGGTTTTTAATTCTTGTAAAAGTGGAGTTTCCATCTGACCAAAAAGTACTTTTCGGACTGTTTAAAGTCAGTACGTACCGTGAATGTTACAGATTCCACAAATAATGATGCCTCAGAACTTGCATGCCATACTATTTTAATTTTAAGAGAGTTTGTTTTGTTTTTTGTACCTTCTTAACCTTTTTTTATCTTTTTTTTCTTACTTTTCTCTTTCTTTTTGGATTAAGGGAATAAATGAGTCGTCTGAAATCCAAGCAGGGAAGAGCTGGTTTGGGATCTGAACATACTGACATCTCACACGTGACTGAAACAAATAGAGAGCATTTCCAAATTGCTGCAAGCCAGGAACTCTATAATATACACATCAAACATTCTACATGCAGTTCATTCGAAAACTGCTTACTTATACTAATGAGTAGGGAAAATTTCTTCCTGCTGTTTCATTTATATATATACATATATATAAAGAAATGACTACAATAAGCTCGCCAACATAGCAGAATTCATACTAACAATTCAAGTCAAATAAACAAGACAGCGCATGCCTGCTGATAACAACTTCAGGGTTATATGAAGTTGAATAGCCAACAAAAATCCATCTAAGCTTAGAATTCAACGACAGATTGTTCCTTTTAGTTACATTATTCACAATACTCAGATATTATTCAATAATCAGATCCAACCATTTTACCAGTTACTAGATATTTGCCTTATATGTCAACGTATCATCCTACATGTTAATAATCAGATCTTAGAAGTAAAATGCAAACGAAAAAACGGGAAGTGAACTGCCCCAACTGTGAAGTTTAGACATACCTCAGGCAGCTGTTGCTTGAACACGACTTCCAAGCGTGCATCTAAAATATTCTCCATTACAATACGTCCATCCTTTGTGGCAAACACTACCCCCTCAGTACCGCAATTACATAGAATAGAAGTGGTGTCAAATAAAGAAAATCAAGTACTTCTCTCACCATCAACTCTGTGAATGATGGAGTGGGGGGCCGAAATATGAAAGCAATTGGTTCATAACATGAACCAACAAGAACAGATGAGCTCGAGCAACAAGCGTAGAGAGAAAACCAGACCGTTGACTAGTTTGTAAACATGAACCCTCTGACCTGAAGAAGAAATGCATAGCAGAAGGTAAACTTATACACCTAAAATAGTCTCTGTTCCACAGTGGCTCTAAAGAAGCAACAATTCAGATATAAGAGACAGATATTCGACAGCGGCTCTCTTTACTAACTCAGGGTTCAAACCAATTCTACCATCTACAGGTTTACCCTGCAAAGACCAACAAGGATCTTGCGAAACAAAAGGTTCAGTATCTACATGTGCCATGCTCGATGCTAATTAAATCACTATGGCAGAAAACTGGTTAAGAATTAGTACCAGGACGAGTCATGATTTGTTGATCCTGGTGGACCGGGAAGGAAATGATCGTCATCCACGAACACCTCGGGTACATCTACTTTCAGTTTCTCTGCATAAACCTGCTTCGCTGATTCACTCACTGACTGCACCATTTTCAGATCTTGCTCACGGCAACGCAGCTGTAGATACTGCTCCTTAATCCTCAACTAACCGTAAACGCTCTTATATCACTTTTTTCAATACAGGAAATATCTAGAACATTCATCGTACTTGCAGAGGCCAGATCATTCAACATTACTCGCTGCACACCTGGATGATGAGCGCTTCCAGGAGTTCAGGATAATCCTCATAAACACTTCAACCAACGTTTATCAGCTGCCTCTTTCACCATGCGAACCAAGTCATCTTGTGCTGAAAGCAACTTCAATCGTGAAGCATTTAATTGCGTCGAGTACTCACTAAGCCGACAAGTTGATTACCACAACTTAGTTGAGAATCCCGTCACCCTTGGTGTAAATGCTACAGTGCTTAATAAGGCAACTAGTTGCTAGTTTATTGTTGGCTGAATATGATTCTGCTTAAAGAAATCCATCACCTCAGGTGAAAGTATCTGAAAAAAAAATCAAAAGCAAAAACAAATTAAAAGTTTAGATTTTCCTAGCTTGGAATTGCTAGGAACTTCAGTCTTCAGGGAAATTAATCATGTTTGAGCTGAAATAATACTATCTCTCAACAGTTCAAAGAGCATCTGAACATTTGACAGGGTATTGTATAACAATATTGCATTTTGCGACGAACTTCCACTTGCTTCTCCTTGCGCTCGAACTCTTGCCGGATTTTCTTCTTTTCGGCTTCCATTATCTGTAGCTTCTCAATGTTGAATTCCTACAAATGAATAATCTGTAGTTAAACTTCACAATTCAAAAACCTAAACATTAATTGCTACCCTCTTGTGGTATATAATCTAGATCAACGTAGCTTATTTATGAAATCTTCCTTTGAACCATGCATCTTTTTAATTAATACCAAAACATCTATCAAATTTTATATAATAAATTTATTTTAAATAAGTTTGTCCTGATTTAGCAATAAGAGACATAATTTTGGTTCTCAAAATCTAAACTATACATAATAAAAAAAATATGAAAAGGGCTTCATTTCTTCTATAGAATAATATGCTATCTTCTTTTTTCACATTTTTGGCTATCATTCTTATGACCATTTTCACAATTTATAAAAAAAACTTACCTTGTTAGAAATATTATTTGAGTATTTGTTGTGCTTTTCTTCTTAATAATTTTATACTATGAATGTTACTTTTTTAAATAGCTATTTGAACTAATACAATAAAAATATCACTTGCAATAAAAAATAAATATAAAGTAAAAAGATACATATAATAAAAAATATATATTTTATGATTTTATTATTTATATATATATATATATATATATATACATACATACATAATTGATTATTTTTATTTGAATGAATTTAAAATAGAACCATAATTTATGCATAGTATTGAAAAAAATTCTATAAAATCAAATTTTTTTAAGGCTCATGAGGTTGATTTGATGTTTTAGTCTAATTGATGTTTCTTAAATAATAAAAATATGATCTAGAATATATTTTAAAAAAAATATTATTTGGTTTATTTTCATAATTTTTTTTTAAATATTAATAATTTAGTTTTATAAAAAAAAATAAAAAAATAAAAAACTTAAATTATACATCAATCATTTTGTAATAGATCTTATATGCCTTCTACAAAATATGGTGATTTAATGATCTTTGTTTTTTTTTATTGCAACTAGGATAATATAAAAAGTCCTATCAATTCTCTTATTGTCTAATGCATCTTTGGTTGTGCTTTTAATATTGTCATTCTTGATCAATAAATTAACTATGTAGAAGATAAAAAAAAATTTGGATCAATATTTTGCAAGTAGAGATTTATCTTTAAATAAAACTTGTGCTTAGTTTTTCTTTCTTTGTAATCTATTATAATTTATATTAAGTTTAAGATCTATTGTTATCCAAAAATTATATATTATAGAATTTATTCTATTTAATTTGTAATTAATTTTAGATAATTTTTTTATTACTTCTTATGAGTCATATTATATTTATACATTAATATACTATTCTAATGTATTGTCAACAATTGTCTATATTGTAGATGTCTTTTGGTCTTTTTTCTTTGGATCTTGTAGACAATTAGTTTAGGTGTATATAATCCTAAGTAATATGCTTATACCTCTTCAGTAATACCTTTTTTTTTTTTTAAGTTAAAACAATTACTTACTTCTTTATATGAAATATTATAAGGTATTCAATACTATTATCATATAAAAAGATATTGTTTTAAAACTAAATATTATTGTCTCTACTAATGCTAGGCCTTATAGTTGTGTTGTAATACACCTACTTGGTAAGAAGGTTAGTAAAGATCTAAAATTTATAAAAAGAATTCAATTACAAAAATAATAAATATTTTTTTAGGTCTTAATAGCAAATATATTAAGCTTAGCTATAAGTTTTATATTTAATATTACCTTTTGTATTAAGAAGACTTCTATTGTCTTAATAAGAATATTAAATAGATCAAAATAAGATAGAATAAACAAAAAATAGTGATATTACTTCTAAGATAAAATCAAAAATAGACTCTTGTAAAATTTGTTATAAAAATGATAAGGTTGGTATCTAAGAAATGACCATTTATAAAACAAGGTCAAAATTTGACTCCAAGCTCCTAAAACAAAAAATATGGCAATTATAATACCTTTTGAAAGATTGGAAGGTGAGTTTAGAAAGCTAGTTTGAAGAGTAATCTAAGAGTGTAAAGTTTGTAGGATTAAGACTTAGAAAAAATCTTTGATAAGATAGTAGAAGTTAGGATTTTAATTTAAAATTTTAAAGAAAACTTTGTGATTTAAAATTTTGTATCATTTTTATGGTACAATTGGAAGATATTTGATTATATATATAAGTAGATACTAAAATTGGATGATTTAAGATCAATCATAAATTCTTAAATATTTAAAGATCTATAATTTAAATAAGGTAAAAATTTAAAGTTTTGATAGAATATATCATAAAAAGGCCTTACATTAAGTTTGAGCAAAAGATATTGATTGATTTACAAGAATTGATTGCTAGGATTTTTTATCAAACTTAAAGTAGGAAGCCAAACAACATTAGTGAGAATTTTATGGAAATAATTATCAATTTGTATATTTGATCTCTTTTAAATTTTATAAGGATATACATGATTTAAGATTTTTTTATTTTTAATTTTTTTTTATTTTTTTATTTTTAATTTTTTTTTATTTTTTTATTTTTTATTTTTTGAATTATTAGATAATTATAGGTTATAAAAAAAAATTCTTTTATAGCAAGATTCTTAGTACATTTCAAAATTAAATTTCATATAATGATATTATATCTTAATTTTAAAATGATATAATATAATTTTATAATTTACAATATTTCAATTGTCTTATTTGCTAAAGTGACTAATCCATTATATTCTCAATTATTGTAAGTGTTAAAGGTATAAATCTAAACAAAATTTTAAAAGACAATACACTCATGTGTCATTGAGAAGATAGAAAGTAAACAAAGAAGAAATAAATATAAGGTAGAAGAAAACTAGTATAAATATTACAAATTACAAAAAAATTAGAGAATTTTAAACTAAGATTGAAATATAAGAAAAGAATTGACAAGATTGAAGATGGCCTACAAGATTGCTTCTATATATACTAGCTACCAAAAAGATCTTATATAAGCTTCTTAGGAACCATGAAACTTTTAGCCTAAACATTTAATAAGTTGCTTCTAATGTGAATTATTAAAAGCAAGAGACTTGTAGCATAAGTTTTTATAGCCACATGGCATATCTATAAGAAATTAAAGTTCTAACCCAAGTCTAAAAAACTTCTTTAAAATTCATTAAAGAAGATATTAACTACCTAACATGTTTCTATCTACTTCTATTAACTTCTATTTACTTAGGTAGTATAGATATCTGTTATATTATTCCTTACTTTTTTATAAATAAAATTGGTGCCAATATATATATTCTAAGCAATCATACTAAGACTTTGATGTTATTCCTATAATTGTTTTAAGAATATCTTGAATGTTTACTGAGATTAAAATTATCCACCAATTAAAATCATACTTTAATTTTTTTCTAAACTATAATAATTTTTCAATTAGGTATAGATTGTATTTAAAAACTAATCATTCAATAAGATATTGTAAATAGTTACTTGACTTTAACAAAAAATTAAAAAGTTAAAATTTTAGACTAAAATACAATACAAATCACAATACAAAGGATACCTATTAGCATTCTCCTCCGATAGCAACATCAGATATTGGGACAAACCCAGACGTGACAAACCCAGACGTGACAAACCCAAAAAGTAATACGAAAGCAAAGGTTGACAAAGATGGATTCATGTTGGTAAAATATCAAGAGAAGTAAGGGGGCTCCACACACACCACGATGGCGCTCTGAGAATGCACACATCGTGCCAATACATAGGCGGTTGCCAATACTGCATGCCAAAGAGGCTTTAAAGAACAATATGTCAACGGCAACTCCCACGAGTAAAACGACAGCATACAGGATTATAGCCATGCAAGAAGCGGCTCGTTACACTACTGCTAAAAAATACCGTGAGGGACACAAAATGCAGGAAGTAGTTTTCTTGTGATGCGGACCAAGGCAAGGTCACTCATGGCGTTGCACCATGACATGCACCAAGATTGAAATCAAGTGATTGTGCTGTACAATAACAGTAAAAAATAAAAACGTACGACTACCAAGCCGACACGAATCCAGAGGACAACGAACCACAAAAGCTAGTTTCCGAAGAGAGAAAAATTGTGTGCGTACTGAAATGAAACGAATGAGTAGAAAATGAAAATGGAATAAGCAGTGTGTTCTACAGGAGAATGAATAAGTTGTCTGTGCGAAGAATACATAGCCCAATTGGGCTCTCACAGTCTTCCAAGGTCCAGTCCCTGGTTGACTCCAGGCGACCTTGGAAAAAAGACTATCACTGCCACTCACGCACATTGTTCATGCGGCTGCGGCATCTAAATTATTCAATCTGGTCCATCGATAGCCTCGCTGTTCAATAAAATTTCTAATCTAGAACTGATGGACTTCGTAAACAATGGACTACCTTAAACCTCACCTCGTGCTGGACTTGAATCTCACCTCGTCAGTGAAGTCCAGCTTTATTCAATTAACTACCGCGGTGGTAGCAGGACAACGCTACGGCCCACCTTTATTGTCTCAACTCTATCTAGACGTCTGCGTCGCGACTGTACAACCTCCAATAACAAGTACAAGTCCGGGAAGGGCTGACATAGAGAAATAACACTTCAACCGACCTAATCACCAGCTCAATATTCTCCACCAAGGTTTAAATCGACTGCGGCAGTCGTCATGAGGAAGCAGTTAGTTGTTCTGCTTGATCCACACACCCTTGGAGGGAATTCCGTTTTGGACCACGAACAGGAGGTAGTATGCGGGAGGGGCGATGGTGTTTCCGGGGACTGCGGTCACCTGCACTGACCAGCCATTGCCCGCCTTTGCAGGCAATAACGTCTTCAGCTTCATTTGCCTTTGACCCTGCGCATAGGAGTGCGTCACGTAGGGAGCGCTGTTCATGTTCACCTCCACTCCACCAACTCTTTTTCCCACATTGAAGTTCACAACGAACACCTGCTTGTACTTGATCTGCTTGGGATATCCTTGGATGGCGGGCCTTACACCGTTGAATCTGGGCATCATCATCAAACAGTCCTCAAAGTTAGCTAAACGTGTACGCCGCAATCATTCCACATAACTGGACAATGCATGACAAAGGATAATAAAAAAATGTGGGACATCGAGATCAGAGACTCACCCTGCACCCAAGTAAGGAGGAGAGAACGCCTCAACTCGCAGCTCAGTAGGGTATTGTCCATTGTACGTGTAGAACTGGTGGGTGTTGCCTCCAGCCAGGAGCACTCTACCGTCAGCCAGTAAGTTTGCTGTGGAATGGTACAGGCGGGGAATGTTGGTCTTTGCATAGATCTGGAACTGCTTGTTCCTGGGGTTGTAGTTCACTGGATTCAAGGCAGGGTTGTTCGCCTTTCCCCATCCCTGATAGCCGTTCTGGGCACCGTTGATGATCAAAATATCTCCGGTCGGCAGATTGATCATGTCGCCCATAACACGCCGAATTGGCATGTTCTGCATTGCCCAATGGGGGTTTCCGGCGCTAGCCACAATCGTCCCGCAGCTGGCCGACGCGGGTGCGTTCGCGTTTCCAGTCCTCGAGGCACCAGTGGCTGCGCCTCCACACACCATAATCTTTGCGAACTCGAAGTTTGTCTGCCATGTCAAGGGAAGCATGGCAGAAGATCCAGCAGAAGGGTAATTACGGGGGTTTCCAGGGATTTGAGGATACCCCCTCACGACCTTCCCCGAGTTCCAGTTCAGCTGTACGGAATTTCTGTTTGCGAAAACAAAAAGATCTCCGTTCGACTACAGATACACAAACGGGTAAAGATTGTCATATCCTCCCAGCATACCCAAGTTGAAGAAGCCTTCTCCGGCTTTCCTCTTGGGGTAAAATTCATAAGAGGGCGTGTTGCGTCCTCCTACAATGATCTGCCGAATACCAGAAGGTAAAAGCTGGTTGGAGGCATACCAACGGCCGGTTGCAAGGTTCTCTCCGAGTTCAACCCAATCACAATTACCTCCAGCTCGGCATGGTTGCAGAGTCCTGATTTTCCTGTTGCCCTCGAAGTCACCCCCAGTCTGCACCATTCTCCCATTGTCGAAGAACTGCCCCGATGAGCACCACGTATCCGTGTACACATACAAGGGGCGGACCTGGTTGTTCCCTGGGTTGAACATGACGGAGTGCGCATAACAATCAACTTTGGAGATGCGCTCCGCAGGCTGGTTGCGGCAACGACCGTTGGGGAGCTTGATGGCGGAGGGCCCAGTGTTGGTACGATCAAGCATGATGACTGTGTTCATATGCGTAACCGCAGTATGCATCGAGGATATACCCGCATTTTTGTTCAACAGTGCCCAACTGCCCTGGGCCGCCACAAGGCATGTGCATGAGAACAGGCATTGCAGTGTTGCCAGAACTACAAGAGTGGTTTTCGACAACCCCATTGTCCACGCCTCACCTGGAAAACTTTGAATTTAAGACTGAAACACGACGTTGAACAAAACTATCTTCTTCACAACGGCAGACCTATGCTGAAAAATGCTTGCAAGCATGTCGATATCACTAATCAAGCAACAATCTAGACGAGATGGAATAAGAGTATAACAACTTCGATCCTGACTCTATCACTACGACTTATAATCTAGTGACGGTATCGTTAAACATGAAAATCCTAGGTGCATGAAATTCGGCTCACATGCAGCCAGTGCTTAAGCATTGGGAGGCCCTTCTGCCCAGCAAAGCTAGCCGAGTGATGATGATCGGCAGGACGATTGGAGATCATTTGTAGTGCTGCCCTACTGGATGCCAAGTGAACGTTGCAACCCTCCCAACCAGCAGGATCGATGGTGAGGCATCTGTTTTTAGCCATTTCTACACATGCAATGAGCTGTGGTGATATTGCAGTCACCCAGTGGACTACAGTGGTATTGAAGTTGTGAAATTTCACCGCAACAATCTAGCTGTACCTGTGGCTCGCCGAATCAAGTTAACTCGGTTACTAATGTTAACGTTGTCTCTTGCATCAGTCGGTAAAGGTAGTGGACTTTGGTGGGAATAGGAAGTCATGGAGCCATCTGTTTGATTGCTAAAAGCAGAGATTGTCACAGTTTTTCAAATCTAAACCACAGGTGCTCTAATCTCTCAATATAGGAATGAATTTATGTATTATACCTAACACAAGAAATGATTCGTAAGAGATGTAATATTTCAATGAAGATGCTTAAGCCATATAGTTCAGTCTTTAGCCCACAACCTAAGTGCAACACATTATGAATTCAAGAACCTGCTTTCTGTGCGAGTATGGTCAAACTTTAAGAAAAGATCCATATGGTCAAAGGTGGGCTGTAATATCCTAGAGGTTGCACCAAGGTACATGAGAAAATTAAATGGAGTTAGAGTGGAGCCAATGTATTTTCATATTTCTTTCTATCCAATATTTGGTGGAAAACATATGTTCATTGATGTGTAATAATTTTCTATTGATTATCTTCAAGGACTTATATAGAATCTTTTTAATGATAGGTAATATCTATATCTAAAATAAATATAATGAAGGTGAATAATTTTAGAAGAGGGACATAGTGAATAAATTTACAATTACATGTTTATTTGGATTATTTAGGACAATTGGACCATGACAAAATATGAAGAGGATAAATCTTCTAAATGTGAAAGGATTTTTATTTTTTAAAAAAAAATATAGTCTTATCAATACTAGATTATAATTAAAAGACTACTTTATAGCAAATAGACACTTGAAATATTTGTAGACAATAAATAAAGATAAGATCAATGTTTTAGTAAGATTGGATACATCCTGCATTTCTAAAGAAAATTTTGCTAATGATAAGAGATTTGTCTAATTGTCTTAGTGATAGTTGATGGTATATCACAAATATTATTTTAATATTTAATTTATATATTCCATTTGTTTATTAGTTTAAGATAAAAAATTGAATATAATTTAATATTAATCTTTATATATAAGATCAAAATATGCCATTTTGATTAAATAATATTCCATTATAACAATAGAGCTATAAGAATTTGAGATTGAAAGATTTGTAATGTAGTCCATTGAAATAAATGACCAAAGTTGTATTAAAATAGGTAGAGATTAAAGACATTTATAAAGTTAATGATATAGAGTCTTTATTGTAAAAAAAATGTCATTGGATTGAACAAACATTTTAACAACTTGTTACATTTGAAGCCACTAAAACTTTAATTTAGACAATTCACAAAGTTCAATTAGACAAGTCTTCAATCAATTGGAGGTTGAAATAAAATATTAAAGTAATATAAAGAATATCAAGATGTATTTGAAAAGAAAAATGTTAGTACATTGCCAAAATACCAACCTTATGACTGCACAATTGATCTTTAAGCAGGAACTCAATTACTTTTTGGACTAATTTATAAATTTTTAAAAAATAAACTTATTACTTAAAAAGATTATATTACCAAAAATCTTACAAAGAGGTTTATCTTATATTCAAAATCTTATATATGTATATCAATTTTTTTTTGTGAAGAAAAAAGATGGATCATTGCATATATTAATAGACTATCAAAGATTGAATAAATTGACCATTAAGAATTGATATCCTCTGTCTCTGATATTAGAGCTCTTTGATCATCTAAGCAAAGCTAAGCTCTATGTTAAAATAGATCTATATAAAGCCTCTAATTTAATGCATATTAAAGAAGGGAATGAATGAAAGATTATATTGTAAATTAAGTATGGTCAATTTGAATATAATGTGATATCTTTTGGATTTATAAATGCTCCTATTACCTTTTAATATTTAATAAATAAAATATTTCATGAATTTTATATAATTTTATTATATATTATTTGAATAACATTCTAATCTATTCCAAGAATATAAAAAATATAAACAACATATTTATCTTATATTATAAAAACTTAGAGATGTGGAACTATATACTAAGATAGAAAAATATGTATTTTATATAATCAAGTAGAATTTTTGGAATATATCATCTCAAATGATAATTTATAAATAGATTTTAAGAAGATAAAAACTATCATGGATTAAATAATTCTAAAAATAATATATATTGCTCAATGCTTTGTAAAATTTATAAACTATTATAAAATATTTATTAAGATTTTTTCTCAAGTTGCTACTCTATTTATACAATTCACCTATAAAGACAAATTAGAGTGGAGTTAAAATATAAAAGCAATATTTCAAGGTTTTAAAATGGCTTTCATCTTAGCTTATATTTTGATCTATTTAGATTTTTTAAAACTATTTTTTATAGAAAAAAATGTATCAAATTTTACATTTGGCATAGTTCTATCACAAACGGAAATAAATAATAGACTTCATTCTATTACCTTTTATTTAAGAAAATTCTTAATAACAGAAATTAATTATAAAATCTATGATAAAAAACTTCTTATTATTATGGATTCATTTTTAAAATGATAATATTGTTTAAAAGGTGCTTCTAATCTAATCATAATTTATATTGGTAATAAGAATCATAGATATTTTATGCCAACATGTGTCTTAAATTATTGCCAAATTTATTGGTACATATTTATATTGTGATTTATATTTAATATTACATATCTTCTTAAAAAAATAATAAGACTTATCAAATACTTTATTTAAATATTCTTATCTTATATTAAAAAAAAATATTATATTTGATTAACAATAGATTTTTTTATTAAAATTAGAGCAACTACATCTTTGAGCTATTAAGTCAACAATGCCAATTGATTCTACTTTTTTTAATAAATTTTTTTAAGTATGTTAATAGATTCTTTTATTTTTGATATTAAAAATAACCTTCATGGTGATCTTAAAAAATTTGAATTCAAAGACAACCTTTTTTATTATAAAATATAATTATATATTCTAAAAGGTCAAGCATAATTATATGCACTTTAAGTATAATATGACTTTCTAATAACATGACATTTTGGATGTAATAAAACTTTGGAACTTATTTCAAAAGGTTCTTTTAAGCTTCAAATATGAAAAATTATCAAAGTATTTTTTTAATCTTATGATACTTGTTCTTGAGCAAAGACTCCACATCATTGATCCTATAGACTTCTTCAATCTCTATTTATTCCAAAGCAACCTCAATCACTTATTTCAATGGATTTTATCAAATCTTCTAATCTCAAATTCTTATAACTTTATTTTTATGATGGTAATATGATTAATTTACTAAAATAATATATTTTATATTATATATAAAAACTATTATTGGTAAAAAAAAATAATTAAATTATTTTTAAATAATATTTATTAATATTATAAATTTTCAAGTGATATTATATCTAATCAAAGGCCTTAGTTTATATTAAGGTTTCAAAAGACACTTTTGAGCATATTAAAGGTTGATAATAAGTTATCTTTAACTTTTTATTGTCAAATTAATAAACAAATAAAATTTATCAATCAAATATTGGAATAGTATTTGTAATATATTATCAACTGTCATTAAGATAATTAGATAATTTTATTTCTATTATTAGTATTTTTATATAATAATATAATATATTCTTCTATTCAATAAATTATATTTTTTATTAATTATAATTATCATATATGATTTGATGTTTTTGATTTTTGAAAAATTAAAAATCTAGAAATAAAGGATTTTACAAATAGAATAGAAGAGCTTTACACAACAATAAAGATATAGCCAGAAGAGGCTTAAAAATGACAAAAACTAATGCAAATATTCTTAGAAAAAAATAACCTTCATTTAAAGTTAGTGATAAGATATAATTACTCCATTATAATATAAAGACTAATTGACCTTCTAAAAAAATAGATTGCCAAAGGCTTGGCCTATTTATTATCTAAGAATAGATTAACTTAATTATATATTAATAATAATTATTATAGTTAATAAAAAATTTAACTTATATTTTATATATCTTTCATTGAATCTTATACTACAATCAATATATCAAAAAGAAAGTAATTACCACTATCTCTTATTATAACAGATAACAATTAAAAGTTTAAAGTAGAAGAAGTCTTGGATTTAAAATAATGCCAAAATAAATTGAAATATCTTGTATATTAGTACGGATATAATACTAGTGAATGTACATGGGAGCTATGTGAGAATTTTGCAAATGTAAAAAAATTTATTTCTACATTTTATCAACAGCATCTATAAAAATCAAAGACTAACTATTGACAATAAGATGATATAAATCAAGAAGAAATAAGTTCAAAGATCAACTTATAGAATTTTTTTATAATATGAAGAGTCAATAGCCAATAGATTCATATCAAAAATTTCTATTTATAAAATTATCAAGTAAAGTACTTAAATTGTTTGAATATGTCAAGGATATAAGATCGCGGTGTTGTGGTGAGAGTCTTAGTTCTAAGAAACATAGAGTTTTTTTTGCCTCTAGTTAATCAAGTGCAAGATGAGATCCATAAAAGTTCATAAAATTGAAGAATTTACATTAAAAAAAAAATACTTTATGAACCCTAACCTATTCTACCTTTAGAGACCTGTCCCTCCAATTTCGATTATAAATCCTAGGATATCACATCAATTGAAGCAAAATTTAAACACAAGATATTTAAAAAAATAAAAAAGCAAATCCAAGAAATATTTTGATGATAGCTATTGTGGTTAGAGAGAACCATGTTGTCAAAATTAACCCTCTCTACATCCTTTGATTTTGGACCTCTTTTGCTTCACACCTTCATTGCTCCTCATTAAAGAAGACCTAAGTGTTGAAATTTGGTAGACTTGTAGCTTATATAATGTTGTAAACACCTTTTAATTGTTATTTCAAAATTCTTCTCTAAACTTGAGTTATAGGCTCCATCCTTCTTCTTTAATTCTGTCTTCTAACAACTCTAGACTTGACCACAATTTTCTTCATAATACTTCAAATATAACTCCAATAGCAATTAATTTTTTACACAACCTAATAAATTCATATATCTAAAAAACCCAATAAAATTTCTTACACAACCTAATAGACTCATCTATCTACAAAGTCCATGTCTTTCTACCTCTTTAACCTTTTTCCTTAGACTAACTTGAAGAAATCTCACTTTCCAAGGTGAATTTCTATTCTACCTTCTTACTACAAATTTTTTATCAACTTTTCTTTTAATTTCAGCCGACAACATTTAAGTTCAGATTTAAAAGAGAAGAAAATAAAGGTAAAGTAGATCTAAGATAAATAGAAAAAAACCTAACAAGTAGAAAGAAACAATTTAGATTAGATTAGAGATAAAAAAGAAAGAACTACAATATACACTCCCAAGTTAAAGAAGCTTGCATGGTTAACATTCTTGGCTACTTTGGAGCTGACGTGGATTCAAATCCACTTGACTTCACTATAGAAACCCATGGCTTCGTGACTTGGTACTACTAGTGGAAATTTTAGCATGAAATTAGTAATTTGGCCTACCTACCACCTTTGAGCTTGTGACAAATGTAGTAACATCTAAGATAATGTGGTTATAACCACAATCCCTTCTCTTTTTCATCCTTTCCTCTTCTAACTTTAATCTTTTTATTTTAACACATTCTTTTATGTCTTTCACACTATGTTTTAATTTACAATACAACATCCACTCCCTTCAAACCTACACATCCTCCAAAATGTGCCACCATTCATTCTTCATCTCCTTCATCTTCATCTTCAATTTTCATAGCATATTTATTCTCCATAGATGTAGATGATAATATTTCAAGGCTTTCAAATGAAAACTTTTCATTCCTCCTTTGAAATGTTTTCACTCGTTTACTTGCTATTGGATTTCAAAGTAAAGTTCCATCTAATTTACAAAATAAATAAGTACCATTGTCATAAACAGTGACAATAATATATGGTCTAAACTATCTTCGAATAAATTTCTTTTGAGTGCTATGCTGATATTCTTATATACTATCATAAACTACCACCCAATCTCCCTCTCCAATAGGCTTCACTTACAATTGATGTGTCTTGTCAAACCTTTCCTTATTGATAAGTCTTATTTTTTTAAGCCTTTCCATTGTTTTTTGATGTACCTCTAGTAATTTATTAATTTTTTATATTCAAAGTTTTAGTAGCTGCTCTCTAGAAATTCCATCCTCCCAGGAAAAATACAACCATGTAGGAATTGATTCCTCAATCGACATAATAGGCTTTTGTCCCAATATAAGTTTGATTGGCATATAACCTATTACCGTACTATATATAGTTCTATCAGCCTATGAAGCATAAGGTAGTAATTTAGGCCAATCTTTAGAATTTCCTCTACAAGTTTTGACCAAAGCTTGAATGATTAGAGGATGATCTCTCTCACTCTTTTTATTTATCTTAAGATTATATGCTATTATTAACTTCAATTTTACTCCATATTTTTCAAAGAATGTTTTAGCCTCAACAACATCCAATTCTCCTCTATTAGCTCTCATTCTTCCTATGCATCTATATCGACTGAAAATATCTTCAAGAATAAATCTGCATACTCTTTCAATTTGCTTGGTCTTCAATGTTCTTCCTTCAATAAAATTGGATAGCTCTTCTTTTGCCAATATCAAGTATTTCATTTTCCATAATCTATTTGGCATAGTAACCAAGTCAATAATCCATTGGAAATGAATAGCAAGAGAATAAATAGGATGCAATTCATCATGATACCAAAACTTTGATTAAAATTGACATTCAATATATGAATTTATAAAATCTTCCACATCTTTATAAAGTCCTTTCTATCAATATCTTTCTTTGATTTTTGTATATATTATCCAAATGCCTCGATGTCCGGCCTAATTTGTATCATAAAATTCCTTGAGAATTTGAAGTTTTGTGGATAAATTTCCAACCACTCTCAATAAAATTCCATCTTTTTTTTTTGGTTTCTTCTACAAAAATCCATCACGCAAAAGATATTTGTAGGAATATCGTCTAAATTTTTTAAAATATTTTTTTGACCAATTTATTTGCCTTTCTAGAATAATTAAATACCAGCCAATATCTTTCAATCTGCCTTTATATAATTTTTTCTTAAAAGGAATAATTTCATCTTCTCTTTTATTGGTGTTAATAAATACTATGCTATAGCTTTTGATGTTGTCATCTTCATCATCTTCTTTAGTAATCATTTCTTTATTACCAATATAACTAGCTGTAGACAACATATCCACTACAGCATTTTTCTTGCCTTTAATATGCATTAGAATTGGATTAAAAGATTTGATAAAAGCTATCCATGTCAACATGGTAATATCTGGAATTGAATAGTTTGAAATCATACCAAGTAGAGATAAACAATCAACTTGCAACACTATATTTGTTCCAATTAAATAATTTCTTTATGCCTTTAATGCTGTGACAACTCTCCATAGCTCTCTTTTTACTTATGGATAAGCTTGTTGTCACTCAGTCAAAATTCTTATTCCAAATCTAGTTACAAAATGTCTTCCATTGATATCAACTTGACCAACAATCCAACCTATAGCAATTGGACTAGTATCCACCATCATTACCATTGATTGACCATTTTCATAGTCAACTTACTTTAAAATGGATGGATATCTTAGAATATTCTTTAAAGATTCTATGGCTTCATTTTGATCTTTTTTCCACTTGAATTTATTTTTCTTTCATAAGAATTTGTAAAGAGGCTCTGATATATGGAAAAAATGTGGGATCCAAATTTGATAGAAAATACATGCTCCCAAAAATCTTTTTACTTCAGTTATACTATCATAGGATTTCATCTTAGTAATAGCATCAACCTTCTTTGGATTTGGTTTTCTACCATAGCTTCTACATAAATGACCTACAATAATGATTTCATCTATTTCAAACTTTGATTTGTCAATGGATAAAGTTAGACCTATCTCCTCAAGTCTTTTCAAAATCTTCTCTACATCTTCAATGTGTTGCTTGACAAATTGCCTACAACCAATTCCATAAATTGTTGTATTCTTCACTCCCTCTTTATAACTTTTGATAGGAATATCATCAACAAAAGATATGGTCTTCTCAAATACAAATTTCTTTAAAATTTGATTCATAGTACTTTGTATATATGCCATTGAATTAGTAGCCCTTTGAAGTAATGTGCACATAGGAACCAAACCCAAAGGTGTCTTCATTATTGTTAAATCTCTACTCTCTGTTGCAAGTTGGAATTGATCATATTTAGAATATAAGTTTCCAATTGAATAAATTCCATGTCTTGCAAATACCTTAGCAACTTCATCTACAATTGGTCTAGATCCTTTGTTTCTGATTGTCACACCATTGGCAAGTTGCATATCTTGAATAAACCTTAATACTCTAAAGTTCTTTGGTATCGTAAATCAATGATTTGAATATGGATCCATGGATGGTTCTATAATTCTCATCTCTATCTTATCCTTGAGCAATTCAATTAATTTTGGTAGTAGAGCTCTTAGAATTGGAATACATTTTAAATCCCACAGTATATGTAGAACTGTAAAGATCACCATAAGTGCTACCTCAGTCGGATAAATACATCCTATTTCACTAGATTTAAATGCAAATGCCTTTTCATATTTTAAAAGCATATTTTGAAATAAATACTTCTTAAGTTTATTAAAAAATTCACCCCCTCCAATTTGTAACTTTTTAAGTATTTTTTTAGTAAATTGATGTCCAATTCTTGTGTAACTTCTTAATTCTGGCTCCTTTTCAGCTTGCTTGAAATAATCTTCAAAATTATCTGGTAGTTGAGTTGCTACCGGCTTCACTTTCTTTGCTACTCACTTATACTTGGCATTCACTTTAGCTTCATTTTTCCACTTGTAGATATCAATGTCTTCACCCTAATCCTAGATAAAATATAATATTTTTTTGTAAAAGCATTGATCATGGACTTCAACCATAATACCTCTATTATCCATAACTTCTTCCGTTTTATCCAACCTTTTTAATTGATGTAGTAGATCAATTAGAAATCCAATCTATTCTACTAATCTAGAGATATTTTCTTCTTATGAAATTATTTCCATTCTTTAAATTTTTTTTTTTTTTTTTTTTTTTTTTTTTTTTTTTCTTATTTTGGCTTTATTTTTAGAAGCTATCACATCCACACCTTTGAAATTTAAAATATGATGATCACTTAAATTCAAAACTCCACATCCATTCTTACATATATTGGGAAATATCTCAATGAATATATTACTTGCACCCACGGACCTCCATTCTCTATATGTGCTTTTTAGAAATCCTGGAATCCCTCTTTAGTATCAAGAGATATTTCACATAACTGATCTCTATGCCTCTTGCTTTTTGGCTTCACTAAAAAGAACTGTACTAAGTTCTTTCTATCATAACTTTGAATCCTTTCATAATGAGATCTATCATCCAACACTTTAGTTTCCATTCTTGAAGCTATAATATATGCTTGACCAAGAATGATTAGATATGTGCTACAATCTTGAACAAAGAAATTTTGCTCTACTTCCACATTTCCAATCTTTATCTTCACTGCAGGACATGCTCCAAATAATCATCCCTTTTTATTATTTTCAGCTCTCAATTTTTATCCATGGTTGATATCAATAGGCCATTTTCTTCTCTCATATACTGCCTTGGACATAATATTGATCTTTGAGCCATGATCTACCAAAACATGGATTGTTTCATTCGAATTTTATAATAGCTCTAGATCAATAAGGATGAGAAAATCTTAAAACCTTCTCACCTTCATTTCCATCACCATCATCAAAAGTGGCATAAGCATATATCTTTGCCTCTTTTTTGTCCATGTTGTGGATGGTATCCTCTTTTTTCTTTTAAAGTCGAAGAAAAAACATATCTAAAACTTCTTCTTCCAAATCAATAGGCATATCATTATTCACATCTTCTTCTTCAACCTCATGACTCACCTTATCATCCTCCATAATTATAATTCCTTCAAAACTTCACTTATATTCAATAGAAAATACTTGACCAATCTCTTCTTTCTTTTCTTTAATCAAACAAGTATCAATGGTACTTATCATTACTGTCTCTACTATCATTTGATGTTTTTTCTTAATAACATCAATAATCAACTCATAGAAGTCTTTCTTTGTAATTCCTAAGACCTCCCTATAAAATAAATTCAATTTTTGCATCCAAAATCCGCCCTTTCAATATATCTTTCAAATCAATGGAAGTTTCAATATCAGATTGAAGCTTATAAGTAGGGCCTTTGGTTTTACCTTTCTCTATGTCTTTCTTCTTCTCCTCCTTATCCTTTTCCATGTTTTCTTCCATCCTTTTCTTTGGTATTGATGCCTCCTTTGATTGTCAAGATGAAAAAATATTTTGTGGTGGCTGATTTATTATTGACCCTTCTTTTGTCCTTTCCCATGTACCACTACTTTTTCGTGTTTGCTTCTTACTTATTGGTTCTTTATCTTCATCTTCTACATTCTTTCTTCTCTTCACTTCCACATAGATATCTTGAAAGTCTTTATTCTTTCTTTTCTTATCTAAAAAGGCTCTGATGTTAACTGCATCAATTAGATCATCCCATCTTGTCTTTTCTCTAATGGCCTGAGCTCTTCTAATTATAGTCTCATGATTCTAAAGACATGGAGCTTTAACATTATTTTGCCAAGCGACAATTTAATAAGAATTTGCATTACCTAAATCTCTTGGCTTAGGCTTCATCACTTGATCTTCCATTAATTTTTTCATTCTTCCTTTGGCAAAATTAGTGTCTAAAAGAAAATCTATAGATGCATCTCTAATCCTTTCCTTCTTTGAAGGTAATGATGCCTTTCTTCATGGCATCAGTAAATGATTCGCAATCACTACGTTTGTAATTGGAATCATTACACCAAATGCATCTCATGACATATCCCCTCTGTCCTCCAGAAGTTTGAAAGATATCTAATTTTGTACTCCTTTTCAAAGTATTCATCTTTACTTTCAGTTCCTTCAATCCCTTCACCAATTCTTCCAGAATATCTTCATCTATAGCCTTATCTTTTGAAGAGCTTGATGGTATCATTGAAGAAGTCCTTGTAGTTGGTAGTGCTGAAGCTTCCATCTTTATTCCATACTCTCTAGCCTTTATCCGCTAATGCTTTGCAATAAGATTCACTGCATCCTTCAATTGTCTCCAATTCATACTAAAACCTGCTACTGTCAAGGATACAAGAATACAAAACCAAAGATTGGGACTAGGACAAGATTTTTATAAGAAATCAATAAGAATTTGGATTAAACAGATGAATACATGAACAACACTAAGAAAGGTGAGTTAGAACTTCAAAAGATGGATTGTCGAGACTGAAGAATCCTTCAGTCTCAACCCCTGTATATATTCTTGTCTAGGACGCTTCTTAAGCGGCTACCATCAGACCAAGAAGCTTTTCAAGCAGCTTCTACCAACTGAGAAGCTTCTTGAACTCCTTCCACTAGTTGGGATACTTCTTGAGTTCTTTCCACTAACTGGGAAGCTTCTTGATCGACTTTCACCAAGTAAGAAGCTTCTCAACTGACTTTCATTAACTTAAGAAGCTTCTAGAATGTCTTAGAAGATTTTGAGAACCTCTAAAGTATATATTCCTAACATCACTCCCGTCTCTAGCAGCAAGTTCCAAGAGGAGCTCAATCTTACTGTATATATAAAAAATTAAGAATATGCTATACTAGTGAAGCTATATATTCTATTTTCTATTCTTGGACAATAGGTTCTACTAGTCCTTGAAGAAATCGCCTATGGCCTTGAGCTATTACCTCTGTTATTGAGATATTCCATCTGAGGATCTAATCTTCATTGCGGCCTTCAAAACATCCTCCAAACAAAATCTCACAACTAGAAAGATTCATCTTTCGAAGCTCAAGCAATATTATCAAAGCTCGAGTATTGGAATCGAGACTTGTATGGTTGGATCTTGCTCCTAATGGCTCCAATCAGGGTTGTACTTGGCACTGGAATGTGTTGTCTTTACTTTGCTCAATTAAAGGTTGTGAAACTTGTATTAGTTCATTCAAAGCTTGTATTGCAAATGAATCTTTTGAGTCTTGTTCTCTCAATGCTTGAAGATTTGACATGGTGACTAGCATGCTTCTACTACTCTTTTCTGGATGACTATATACTGATGAAGGCTTTAGTTTAACTTTCTCACTCTTTATGAATATTCTGTAGGTCCAATCTTCATTAAGAAGTTATCATCGAATATATTTGGATTTGTGGAAATAGAATTGATGAAATTCCTGTACTTTTTGAGGTACATTGGCAAGATTTGTAGCCGGTTCCCATGTGCGCTCATTAATGTTATAGCCCTATCAATGGACAAGATATTCCAATTTATTCTATTTTCGCCATGAATCAAGTATCTTTTCAACCTTGTATTTTTCATCGTCTTCAATTTCAATAATAGGCGATGATTGTTATATTCTTCCTGAAATGTACAATTCTCTATAAGGTTCTAAGAGAGAGACATGAAAAACTGGATATATTTTCATGACAGATGGTAACTCCAAGCAATATACCACTGAATTGATTTGCTTTTGGATAGAAAATGGACCCAACCTTTGATAGTGGAACTTATCGCATGGTTGCTTAGTCTTGATATTTTGTCAAAGAAGCCATATTTTATCTCTAATATGAAAAGGAGGCGATTGATTCCTAAATTTATCCACAGATGTCTTATTAGCATCTTGAGCTACTTGTAATTGAAGCTTCAAGGTTGTTTGATATTTTGATAGCTGTTTTGTAAATCCTTCGGTTGCTGGATTGTTGTTCTATGGTGAGTTCTATAGGTCAAGCTTTGAATGATATCCATAGTTGGAATAAAACAGTGTTTGCTGAGTTGAAGTATGAATAATATTATTATATGCAAACTCCGCTAATAGTAGATATGAGGTCCAATCATCTTAGTGATAATTAATCCTACATTATAAATACTGCTCCAATACTTGATTAATTCATTTTGTTTGGCCATCAGTTTGAGGATGGACAGCCGAAGAAAGTTTAATATCTACCTTCAATATTTCAAAAAGACATTTCTATAATTTAGATATGAATTGGGATTCTTGATCAAATACAACATCATTTGATAAGCCATAGTATCTATATATATTATAAAAAAAAAGCCTTGCCGTTTCTTCACTAGATGCAATTTTTTTATTAGAGATGAAGTGAGCCATCTTTGTAAGTTGATCAACTATTACAAAAATACTATCTAATGAATTGGATGGTAGTAGATCTGTAATGAAGTCCATTGAAATAGAGGACCATGACGATCTTGAAATAAGTAAGGATTGTAACAATCCATAAGGGCAATGTCGAGGATTCTTGGACCTTGAACAGGTATCACAAGAGAGTACAAAGTCCTTTACTGCCTTCTGCATTTGAAGCCACCAAAAATCTTGAGAAATAAGTTCTAAGGTCTTATTAAATCCAAAATGACTCGCAGCATGAAAGTCATGGCGGGATTGAAGAATGCGTAGTTGTATTGGTCCTTCTGGAATATACAAATGTTCTTCAAAGTATAGAAGATCTTCCTCAAATTTGAACTTATCAACATTTTTTTTCAAACATTACTTGATATCAAAAACCAAAGCATCATTAATAATTGCAACATGTACTTTATTGAAGAAATTAAAATCCATAGATATTGATGCAATAGTAGCACAAAGGCAGAATTGCTCGGATTTTAACAAAGTTATATATTATTGAACAAACACTGCCTCCCCTATCTTTGGTATGAGATATTATGTCCTTGATAGGGCATCAGACAATCTTTGTTACTTCCCAAGGCGATAAGTAATGACAAAATTGAATCGAGATAGCAACATATTCCATTAAATTTAGCGACGATTTAGAACCTGATCTGACATAAAATATTTTAAGTTCTTATGATTTGTATATACACTCACAAGATGCATTGCTCCTTCAAGAAAATGATACCATTCTTGAAAAAAATCCACAATAGCAAATAATTCTTTATCGTGGATTTCATAATTAATTTTGACAGTAGAAAACTTTTGAAAATAAAATGCAACAGGATGGAGTTTGTCATCTATATCCATTTGTAAAGTACGGCTTTTAGTATAAAATCTGAAGCATCAGTCTCCAAATAGAATGCCTTTGTGAAATCTGGATGCACCAATATTGGGACTGTAGTAATTGCCATCTTAAGGTCTTGGAATGCTTTTTCTACTTGAGATCCCCATTCTAACTTGTCCTTATATGTCAATCGAGTTAGAGGGGCAACAACTTGAGAATAATTTTTGATGAAGATCCGATAAAAGTTAACAAATCTAAAAAAATATTATACATCTCTCACAGTCTTTGAAATAGCCTATTACATAACCACCTCTACCTTCTTAGGATCCATTATCAAACTCTCAATAGATACAATATATATTTCAAAAATTCCATCTTCAATTGGTGAAATACACATTTTTTTTGATTTGGCATACAAATCCGTATCTCATAGCTTTTGTAATACCAACTTGACATGCCCCTCATGTTCTTCTAGATTTTTTGAATATATCAGGATATCATTAAGGTAGATCACCACAAATTTATCCAAATATTCTTGAAAGATATCATTCATTAAATGTTGGAAGATAGCGGGTACATTTATTAATCCAAAAGACATGACATTATATTCAAAATGTCCATACCTTGTCCGAAAAGCGGTCTTCCATTCATCTCCTTCCTTGATCCATATTAGATTGTATGCTCCACAAAGATCTATCTTTGTATAGATCTTGGCTTAGCTGAGTTGTTCCAAGAGTCCTGAAATTAATGATAGTGGATAACAATTTTTTGCCATTATTTTATTTAATCCTTGGTAATCAATGTTTATTCGTAAAGAACCATCTTTCTTTTTCACAAAAAGTATAAGTGCGTCTGTTAGGGACTTTGAATGCCTGATATAATTCTTTGCAAGATTTTTATTAATATAATCTTTCAATACCATAAGATCATTTTGAGAAAGATTATAGATTGGGCCAAAAGGTGGTTGTATTCCTTCTTGAAGATTTATAGCACAATCGTAGGATTGGTGCTCTGATAATATATTTGCATTCTTCTTCTGAAAAATGTCTTGAAATTCATTATACTGCTCTAGAATACTTACCAATAAAGTCATATCTTCTGGAATTGGAGTCACATAAATAACAAATGGTGTATCTTCTTCGGCCAATCTTGTGATAGCCCTTATTCCAACAAATAAAGGTTTACCAATTCGTGGTTTTTTACGAATCTTTCTTATAAGGATTTCTATAAGAAATGTTATTCTTCATAACCTCCAATCTATATATGGATTATATTTCTCCAACAAAGATAGCTTGAGAATAATAAGATTCGAAGGAATTTTAATAATGTTGAATTTAATTTGGCTTTTGTGATTTTTAAATGACACTTCTATAAGCATGGTTTCATAGGTGACTATAGAATGGGTAGGAATTTTAAGATTTACAATACATAGTTTGTAGGATTAAGAATAGGTAGGAAGCCGATGAATGGCCAGTTTAGAAGGCAGAATGGATGAAGAACTTAGAAAAAATAGTTATCATCGGTTGTGAAGCAGTTAACATAGACGGGGCAAGTATAAATCAATTTGGTACGGGGGAGTCGGGGCCAAACTGTGATAGTCCTGAGCCGGGGTAAGCTTGGTGCTACCTCTTTCTTTTCTTTTGTTAGACTGTAGTAGAGGATCCAGATTCTATTCCAAAGGGTTATACCATGTCAATGATGAAGTACAGTAATAAAACAAAAAATTTATATATATGTAGATGAGTAAGAAATTATGATTGTTTGTTACGTGAAGTTATTTACGGTAAATTGGAGGTTGAAGACTGGCTATGTCAATGAAGTTTGGTTGTGGATGTGAGTGTCATGCCATATTGGCTATAAGAGTTGAGCGGTGGAGAATATTGGAGTAATAATTTGTTTCGAAAGATGTTGTAGGTGAGGAATTATTTCCAATGATTAGAGAAAGAAGCGAGTGTATGCAGTCTGTGGAAATGGTGCAACATTGCCAATTATTGTTATGAATTTGGAAGAAGACAGAAGATTACAGTATGAGTATTGGTGGAGGATTGTGTTAAAGAACTAGAAGTTAGAAGCCACAACACTTAGCATCAGCAAGGTTGCACACAAAGAGAAGTGTGGAATGAGATAACTCTCACTTCCAACACCCTTTACTTATAGGTTGCTGCCCTAATAAACAACTTCCATCCATTCTCTCTTACATTCATCCAACCTACCATTAAGACATCCTTTTACATCTCACCTACCATCAAGACATCTCTTAGCATATTCTATATGCTCTTACCTATTCTCGAGGCTATTGTTCTTATGACTTATCCATAGGATAGTCCTTCCACATCCCAAGAGTCAACCCTTTGACCATTAGTAACTTATTCTACTATTATCTATTTTCCACAACACTCCCACTTTGCTATTGGTCAAAGGCTTCTAAATCTAATGCCTATGTTAACATGTAATGTCTATCCTTCATTAATACTTCAATCAACAATCATGTCTTACATAGCATAATATGTTATGTCAAGCACTTCCATTCTAATCCTCTTTCTTATGAAATAACATTGAATGGCCTTTAGAGTTTATCTTAATCAAATTCTTTCCATTGCAATATGACTTGTTGGCATTTACTCCATCTCTGTTGAGGACCTTGTAATTATTATTGTCTCTTAGCAGTCCATGCAATTGCTCCCACTCCAACAAAGAGTATATGACCTTCTATTATTTGCATCTCAAATAAGGTGTTACTTATCTTTATAAACAAATCCATATAAATGTCTTCTTCAAACTTTCCATTCAAAAAAGCCATTTTCATCTCCATTTGATTCATCTCTAAGTCCATTGAACAAATTGAAGTTCAATTTCATGGAAGTTGAATTAATTTCCATGTTCTATTATTCAAGAGAGATTTCTAGTCTTCTTCCATGGCTTCTCCTACTTTATAGCATCTATAGATTTCATTGTATTACATAATGTCAATGAATCACAAACAAATGCAATATTAGCATGTTCTTCATTTTCTTGAGGAAAGATATGATTCTTCCACCATTCACCAAGTGGTTTTCTTTCTCTTAAAGGATATCTTCTTTCATTTGAAGAAATGAATCACAATGAATCACAAATAAATGCAATATTCACTTTGTTTTTCAACAAGTGCTTTAAACTTCTTGAACTTCCACAAGTACTCACTTTTGGCTTTAAGAATGTAGATCTAAGCCTTTCTTGAAAAATCATCAACAAAAGTGAAGAAATACCTTGCTCTTCCAATACTTGTGGTCTTTATAGGTCCACATACATGAGAATGGACAATCTCCAATAACTTTGTAGCATGTATTGCTACACTACTTGGAAATGAAGCCCCTTGTTGTTTACCTTGTATGCATCCTTCACATTCAAGTTGTATCGCATTTTGGCTTATTTTACCAAGATCCAAACCTCTTACCATAGACTTGAGTTCTATCATGCTCTTCATATTCAAATGGTCAAGGCGACAATGCCATGTATTCAACTTGGCTTCATTTGATGCAGCCACCTCCACTCCATTAACCTTCTTGCAATTGATATAGTATAAGTGTTCCTCTTTAGATCCCTTAGCAACCATGTTTCCACTCAATGTTTTTACAAAACATCCATTCATGTTGAATTGAACCATAAAACCTCCCATCACAAGTTTACTCACTGAAAGTAGATTTTGCTTCATTTTGGGCACATGGAGAACGTCTTTGATTCTTATCCTCCTGGTTTGTCCATTCACAACCACCTCCACCATAATAGAGCCAATTCTAAGGGCTTCAAATATGCTACTATCTCCCAAGACCACATTTGATGCTGAAATAGCCTTATAAGTGTCAAATAAACACTTATAAGGTGACATATGCTTGGAACAACCTAAATCCACAATCCATCTTGCCATGGCATCCATAGAGATTTTGTTTGTTGCCATGAATGTAAAATCTTCTCCTCCAAAGTTATCTTGCAACCTATTTGCATTCTTCTTGTGCATATTTTTGCCTTTGTAATAATTTCGAGCAAAATGTCCTACTTTTTCACAATTGAAGGAAGTTTTGACATTACCTTGTTGATTTGAATAATTGCCCCTTCTTTGATATGAATAGAATATTGAGTCTTGACTTTGATGCTCCTTTTCTTTCTTTCTATGGAAGAAATTCCTTCTTCTAATATTTTCAATTGCTCTTAAGCCTTGACCTTCACTTGAAGCCATATCTAAGAAAGAAATGTGTCAAAAAAGATCAAGAGAAGTAGTCCTAAAGCTCTCAAAATCAGCAACAAGGTGTTGCTGCCTTACAAATTCAAAATGACCTCTCTGTGAATAAACTAGTGTTTTCACTCTCAAAACACTCTCAACTTCACTTCTAAGACTTCTCACAAGTCCAATAAAGTATATAAATGTCTAAAATCTGATTTGCCACTCTCATACCACTTTCATGCTCACAAATCACCTCTAAACTTTTTAATCGCTTTCAAACCTTTATCCTCATTAGAAGCCATCTCTAAGAAGTAGTGTATCAAAGAATATTGAGAAAAGAAGTTTCTATGTGATCAAAAATCACTAAAAACAAATTTGCACTAGTAGAAACTTAGAATATCCTCTTATGAACAAAAGAGTGATTTTTCACTCAAAGCACTCTCAAGTGATCTTCTAAAGCTTCTAATTAGTAGATGCACTCTTATGAACCTCTCAATTAAGTTCTTCCACTCTTTCAACTCACTATTTAATGAAATGCACAAGGTTAATGAAACAACTTCAATAACACATTAAAGACACTATCAAGGTCTTTCACAATACTCTTAAACTCACCATCCAAGGAGATAAGAACCCACAAAGCAATGTTAGAGATCTCTAAGCTTACAAATCAGAACCTCTTCTTGCCATAACATAAGCAAAGATCATACAAACTCTAACATCAGCAAACACCATAAGACCTATTTCACACAACAACAAAGACTTCATAAATCTTCTAAAATTCAGAAGCAAATGTGAGTGGGCTCATAACCTGTTAAAGAACTAGAAGTTAGAAGCCACAACACTTAGCATCAGCAAGGTTGCACACAAAGAGAAGTGTGGAATGAGATAATTCTCACTTTTAACACCCTTTACTTATAGGTTGCTGCCCTAATAGACAACTTCCATCCATTCTCTCTTACATTCATCCAACTTACCATTAAGACATCCTTTTACATCTCACCTACCATCAAGACATCTCTTAGCATATTCTATATGCTCTTACCTATTCTCGAGGCTATTGTTCTTATGACTTATCCATAGGATAGTCCTTCCACATCCCAAGAGTCAATCCTTTGACCATTAGTAACTTATTCTACTATTATCTATTTTCCACAACAGATTGTGTCGCGAAGTATCTTTAGTTGCGGAATAGCAGAACCAATAGAGTAGACGGCTGTATTTTAGAGAAAAGGGTGTATATGTGCATTGGACTCTAATATTCAGTAGGTAGTTAATTATGTGACCCTAACAGTTTAATACAATGCGGATAGTTTCTCCTTATATTCGAATCCCCTTTTACAGATTTACTCTAGGCAGTATTGGTAGAGTAAGTGACATGAACGAGAACAACATTTTGGCGCCACTGCCGGGGATTGACAATAGTATTGAGTGTTAGGAATTAACTGCCGAATGAGTAGTTAATGTAGTGATAGAAAGCAATGTCAATAATAGATGATGAAAGATTATGGTTAATAAAAATAAGAACATTGCTCTGAAAAAAAATACCATGGATAGAGTTGGATTAAACCATGGTTGCATGCCTGTCAGCACATCCGAGCATACCAAGAACATGAAAGATCATTACTTTTCCGAACTTTCAGACATATATACTGTTAAAGAAATTGCCAAAAACACTTGCGAGGAACTCTACAAATAACCCAATGTATCTTTTGAACCCATTAACGGAAAGAGAACGGAGCATAGAAGAATTAGATACTTCATTGGGTACTTTTCCAATAATGGATACAGTCGATTCTAACAAGGCTAGTTCTTCAGTAGGGAATGTATTGCTTGCCAATAAGGGCCAATTTCAGTGTATTTCAAAATCTGTCATTTTCACCTCAACTTCAATCGATAAAATTATTTGCAGATAATAATATCAAATTGTAGAGGCCTAGAAGTTCGGAAAAGACAATTGAGGGAGGCAACATTTATTTTAACAAGGAAATAAGTAGAATATTGTCACCTTCAATGGCGGCGAGGGGTTTAGTAGTACTAATTGCGGTACAAATGGGTGTTGTGAGTGATCGGACAACTAGCGTAGCCCCATTACCTACCATTAGGGGTCTGCCAATAGCCAACTCAGATCAACACTTGTCTCAATTCTTGACCGCATGTATAGCCAACAATGGTAGAACTAAAGATATTTGGTTAAGATGGCTGCCGGTGACCTTGAAAGACACGGCGTTTCAATGATATAATCGCCAACTTGTGGAACAATTTCATAATTGGGAAGCATTGAAAAATACGTTTTTGATTCATTTTCGACCAATAGGATTTGAAGAACGTCTTAGAGAAAGATTAATGAACAACAAAATGATACTGGGAGAAGCAGTGCAGTCATATTATGGCCAAGTAGCAGATATCTTTCGTAAATGGCCAAATAACCAAATGTCGGAGTCGTTTGTTATGTCTATATTGGTTAACGGACTATATCCACCAGAATTGAAGATGTTTGTAAAGGAGGCCCAACCTGTGACTGTGGCTGCCTCACTTGACCAAGCTAAGGTATAGAAAGAATGTCATTATGACCAATTCTTAACCATAGGAGCCACAATGATTCCATCTCAAGGAGGATATCAAATACCAATCTGGAATGAAACAGTGAATAGTTATCCAAGGACAATTGATTATGGTGCAAATCTTAGTATTAATCTACAAGAGATAGTGAATGTTGTTCCATTGTAGGCTATACCACCAACAATTACAATTTCGTATTCCCCATATTCTCCATATCAAAAACCAATATCTATAAAGGAGTTATCTAATGAACTAGTATCAAAAGATCCAAATAAGACTTTGTTGTTAACTTTGACAAAGAAGACGGATGAGTTGGATGTTAACCTAGCAAAGGATAAGGAAAAGAGGCATAGACTGACTAATATGCGCCCTAATATTTGGTGCAATAATTGTAAGAGGCAAGGCCATTTAATAACGGAGTGCCCTTCACCACCTCAAATGACTGTGCAATGTACATTTTGTGGAGGTAAGCATGTAACTACCAATTGCTAGAATTTAAGAAGGCAACAACAATTAGGAAATCAGACCATGATTCAACCAACTTTGTAGGATGTTAATCAAGTTCAGATAGGAAATAGGTTTGGTTGGAATGGTGTCGTGGTAGAGAGAATCTGCCTCAAGAAAGCATTGGGTTTCTAGCTGCAACTAAATACTCAATCAAAGTCCAAAATAATAAAACCCTCAAAATTTTATAAAAGTTTTTCTTTAGGGCTATTACACCCAATACATAAGTCTTATTTCACAAAAACACTCAACTATATCAAAATACTCTAAACCTTCATTCATCCGTAGGAGGGGAATTTTTTTTGAACTTCATTTACCTATAACTCTTAATCTAACCGTTCAAATCCACTAAAATTTTTTATGAAGTATTGATATGCTTTTAAAAACTAGCACAACAAATTTCAACTATCGATTTTTTATCAATCTTTAGATATCGTAAAAACCCTAATAGTAGCTTTAAACCCTTATTTACAAACACCCATGTACTAAATTCTTCATATCTCACAAACCCAATGTCCAAATGCTATAAAACTTTGATGCATAGCTTCTTAGCACAAAGATTCACCTTCTTGATAATTTTTAGACAAGAATTCGTCCAAAAACTCAAGATATGGCAAAACCCATCACTATGAATAAAACGGCCTACTTACTGCCTTGGAATTCAATCTGCTGTCTTTGACTCCCAATATCTCCTTCTTCAGAACTCCTATTGTAAAATTTCTTCCACATCAGGTATAGAGCTTGAAATCACCTCTCTAGCCGCACCTCCCGATCTCCAAAAGCTCTCATACAACTCCTCCGATCTTCAAAAGAGTGACAGTAGGTACAAATTGCACACCTTAATTTCAAGCGCCTACTTCTCCCTCATAAAAACTCCAAATCTCTCAATTTTTACACCAAAATTGTAGCCCAAAAAACAAGCTTTCTAACCCTAGTCTTTGATTTTCAAATGCCTCCTTGAAGTCGCCGGAACCCTTCTTCTTGCTGCGGGCAGCCTCCTCAAAGCCCATTGGGCATGGTATTCAACCAATAGGAATGAAGAACTTCACCCCTTGTCTTCATTCATCCTCATTTTGTCTTCATCCTTCCAAATAGGCCTCTTAGTAGTTTATATCTTCTTCTTTGGACCCCAATTGCCTCTCAAGGCTTTATACTAAATATTTAGGCTCTATATAATTTAAAAGCCATAACCAAACTAAGTAAAATCTAAAATAAAGTTTCTTACACCAACCCCCTTTAATTTACTTTACTAATCATTCTAATACATATTTAAACCTATAAACATATTATACATTTTGAGTGGATTTTACATACTCTAAGCAATTATAGTACGACATTCACCCCCTCCAAACTTAAGGCACAGAACAACCTTGCACATCAACCAAGAGTCCATTTCCAATCCTTTCCAACTTCAAAGTATGGTTGCCTACTCAAGTGCACAAACTTGTCATCAAGATAGAACATTTTAAGTGCAAGGAGAATGTTGACAGTAAGTAATATAAAGAAACAAGAAACATGAGCAATGATTGAATTGGGAAGAGGATTTGCATTACAGCCACAATGGCAGAACAGAAGCCAGGGCTTATAATGTAAACAAAATTGGATAAGAGTCTAGAACACAAATACAAACATACTGTCCACAAGCTCACTCGAAGCAAGACCTCGACTCCTACATAAACCTAAAACCACTTCATACTACGCAACAACGGCCTTATTGTATTGCTTCGAAAACCTCGCCGCTGCCTGTCAACTCCTCACGAGTCTTGAGGATTGATGATCTGATCATGTCTTGATTGCAGTGAAAGGAACTTGCTGCCCCACTCCCACTTCACTTCCGCGCCAAGTCTGAAATTTCATCTTACATGAGTCAAAAGAATGGTCTACTGTACAAATCCAGCGATTGCAGAATTCTTCTTCCTCCCAGTTACCAAAGCAGTAACACAACTAAGGTTGTATTCCTTGAGAATAGATCCCCAAGCACGGCCCGGTTTGCTACTCTCAAAATTGGCGCACAGTGCAGCAATCGGCCGTAAGTGTTCGGTGCGGAGAAAATAGGGTTTAGAAGAAAGCATCGGCCTTACTACGGGAACGTGAAACCACCAGAGGCCGCGGTGGTATTGTTCGAAGGACTGACGTACACCCACAAGAGTGAGATGATGACGGAGAGCAGACCAGCCCAGACGAAGACGATAGTAGGCGTCTTGCCACCCTTGCCCATGAGACCCTTGAAGAAGGGGTAGAGATGCAAGAGCACCCACAAGGAGAAGAAGACTCCTCCCAGAAGCTTGCTCCATTCGGGGTTGGTGGCATAGATGGTGCGAGAAATGCCCACGGCTATGGCTACCATGTTGGTGAGGCCGATGGTGATGGGAGGGATGAAGAGCGACGACCACTTGACGATGTAGAGATCAGCGTAGATGTCGTCCTCGTCCTCTCCGGCCGACTTGGAGGTCAAGGTGAAAGAAATGTCGACTCCGGCCATGACCTTGAGTAGACCCTGGAACACAGCAGCAAGATGGGCACTCGTTCCTCCAATTACCCAGAACTGTTCGTTTCTCCACCACTCCTCGAGTGAGATGCCGGACCATTTCACTTCCAGAACAGCGAGCGCAAATAGGGTGATGGTGATGGTGAGGAGATAGATCAAGAAAGAGAGATTCAAGTTCTGCACAATAAATTGGCCGGTGTAGAGGGAAAGAGCGGGCAGGAAGCAGTAAACCAAAAGAAAGATTGAAGTGAACGGGTAAATGCCGACATTGAGGTAGGCAATACGCTGCAAGAATTTCAGACGGGAGCTGGCGAGAAGAGCATTGTTCCGAGAGAAGAAAATTTCCACAGATCCTGTAGCCCACCGAAGCACCTGCAATTCACCATTCGAGAGAATTCATCAATCAGGAATTCACTAGGTGAATGAATTGGTAAGGCATGTGTGGTAGTCTTGAACATAACGAAGCAGAATTCCTCATGCACAATTCTTAGAGATGCGACCTGTTGCTTACCTGATGAAGACGATCAGTAAGATTGATTGGAGCGGTTCCACGAAAGGCATCGCGCTTGGTGACACAATAAATTGAGCGCCAACCACGATTGTGCATACGGAAACCTGTGACCACATCTTCCGTGACGGATCCATAAATCCATCCCACACGACCTCCCCATTCTGTTTTGTCCTCGTAGAAGCAGGACACCACATTGATAGCTTCCGCGACTGTTTCGGCGTCCAAGGGCTCCCTGGGAATAGTGAGGGCTCCAGCAGGACGGCTGTTCAAGACACCTTTGTCTGCGAGAGGTCGGCCTTGAAATTCAGCCACAGGGATGGAAGCGGCGAACACCGCTGAAGCACCGTATCGCTTGGGAAGCATGGTGGCCTCAATGTCATCATCGTCATCGCTTGTGATATTCTCTGTCAACCCTGTTACCTCTGAGGCTCGCTTCTGTGACCTCGTTTTCTTCATTTTAGGCTTCTTTGGTTCGCAGCAACCACAGCAGAGACTGTAACAACAGCTACGTTCACGTAACCTAGGAGGATCAAATCCATAGAGCGCAATTCTTCTGAACACACATCCAGTTCCGACGTAGACAGGCCCCTGCAATCCATCCAGAGCCCTCATGTTCACGTCGAAGAAGACGGTGTTGTGGTTGGCATATCGATCGTTGGGGTCAACACCCTCAAATCGCTGGGGGAATTGAACGTAGGCAAGACGGTCTCCACCCTTGTCCATGAAGAAGCACATGGCCTCTCGAAGGGCAAGAGAGTTAAAGATGTAGTGATCACAATCCAGATTGAGGATGAATGGTCCGTTGGACATGACAGCACTTGTGCGTACGAGGGCGTTCATGGCTCCAGCCTTCTTGTTGTGATCATATCCCGGGCGCTTTTCACGAGACATGTAGACAAGCATTGGCAAACGGATGTCTACATCTGTGGTATCTATGATGTTCTCCTCGTCGCTGCTGCCCATCAAGGGCTCCGCAGTAGGAGGTGCAAGCATCACCTGAATAATACCGGCATGGTCTCCCCGACCGTGTTCTCTACCAGACTGATTCCATGTTCCTGGCCAATGTGTTCCGTCTGCCATCCATGTTGCCTTGGGGATATTGAGAGGCTCCGAAGGATCACCCCCAGACTCCATCTGTTGACGCTTAGCACGAATTTCCTCGTGGGCATTGTAAGCGTCAGACCGTCGGCGGATAGAGTCGGGCAATCCGTTGACACGCACCTTGAACTCATCGTACTCTCTTTTAACCTTACGGCGATCCTTCACGAAGTCGGAACGAACTTTATTCTTGGTTGGATCCCCTTTAAGCACGAAGTAAGTCTCGGGGTTACGAGGCTCAATGTTGTGCTTCCGGCAGAAGGGGATCCAAATGCGAGCAAAGCTTGCGGCTTCAGCTAAGGCTTCAAACGACAAGAGCGCACCACCATCGTCGGACAGATAGCACGCGAGCTTCTCCAACGGGTACTCAGAAGCCAAAATAGACAAAATTGTGTTGGCGGTTGTGAGGGGCGGCTCCTTCTCGGGATCGGCAGTGGACACGAAAATGTCAATGCCGGGAAGGTCAGACCTACCACTGGGGTTATCCGGAGACGGCGTGTCAAACCGCTCCTTCAACACACTTAAATCCGTAAGTCGGTTGATGGGACACAGCTTCGGCAACTGATCAAGGATCCAGGAAAAGGCGAACCAAATCTCACAAACGACTGACATTCCCCACAACCATATGGCATCGTTGTTCGGATGATTAACACGCCACATGAGGAACAAGGCGAGCACAACCATACGGATTAGGACAATCAATCTGTGAACAGGGAAATTGCATTAGAAACCCGACAGATACCTTGAAATAGACAGAACATCTGAAAATAGCAGCCGTAAAGAGGAAGACAGCACAGTATAATGCATGCTCATTTCAAACCACAAAGGTACCAACCTGTAAGGACTCAGGATTGCCATAGATATGCTGACTTTTCTTGTGAGCGGACGCCGCACTTTGTCATTAAACTCGGGCAATGCTCCCATGTTCGGAGGGTTATTACCACCGCCGCCATCGTGACCTTGGTCGCCGGGCCACACAGCATTCCCGTATCCATAAGTGCCCTTTGTCTGGTAAAGCCATCGGGCGTGGTCGAAATCAGTGGACGACCCATTGCTTACGATCATTCCAGGCTTCGTTTTCAATAGCGAGAGGCGACGTTCCAACCTTGAGCTGTCGTCTCCTGGAGGTGGCAGAGCGCGCATGTCGGTCTCGGAACCATTCTGTGAAAAAGGGTCATCAGCAACAGTGTACTCTAACTTGCATCCAGGGCATTTCCCGGATCCGTTTAGTGCGTCAATGTAACAATCGCGGCAAATCTTGAAGTGGCAATCGCAAGGGGTCATGTCTTCGCCGCGCTCGTCCCTCATCGCCTTGCCATCACAACCATCGCATGCGCAAGTGGGCCCTCGGGCACCCGCGAGTTGTGGATGATTGCCTTCACCTTCCATCATCTTGTCCAGTGTGTGCCCCCGCGTCTGGTTCTTAAAACCCCCCGTGAAGATAGTGCTCGAAACGAATTGCTGCTCGGACTTGCCGGCGGTCACAGGGTCCATCCCACGGATGTTGTCGCGGCTGGATCCCATAACTTGATTATCAGGTGTGGCCGGAATCTGCACGGTGTAAAGATAGTCGGACCCCATTTCGCTATCTGTGACGGCACCCATCTCACTCTCGTCGCGGGAGAGATTGTTAAATCTTCCGCTGGAGGTCCTCCTTACATGATGAGAACCGCCACCCACACTCTGCCCCACCATTTGCACATTCTGCTTCCCCACGCCGCGAAAACCAAGTCCGCTTGCGCCAGCAGATCTTGGAGACGCCATGTCTAACTACGCAGTGGTAGTTTCCTCTCAACCGTCGAACATAAATGCTGATCTATAAAGACTCGACAATCAAGCAAATTTCGACATCTTCCGCGATCGGCGAAAATTTTGTCCACGTTCGGCTGGTAGCGACGCTCAAATGCCTGCAATTAAATTCTCCCCGCCTCGATGCACCTAAACCACAATCCACAACACAAATTCTGCCTCAGTCGCCACACGACACGAGAACAATGGCATGCTTTGGCAATTCTCACCCTGCGTATGGTCAATGACCGATAAATTGTGGGCAATGTATCCCTACTACTTTGTACAATATCCGCGCATCTTGTGCAGGTATGAATGTGTACCTGCCATTGGTTTAGTTGCAATGACCTTCTGAACAAATGCCATGCGGAAGACAGCAAGGTATTATTATCAAACTAAGACCAGCGCCGAACACCGCGTTCACCATTCAGCAAGAGATGACGAAAGCTAGAATCAGCCAGTCCGCGTTACCGTCGATTTCGGCAACTCTTCAACCTCGCTTTTTAACAATTCCTAACACTACTGTGTTTCGCCATACTGACAGCCACCAGGAAGGCGAGGTTCTAACTACCAACAACACCTCCACCCCAAAACCCACGACAAAAACATTTCAACCAACCAGTCCAAACCAGTTACAGAAGCCGGTACAATTCACTCAGGCCAACACTGGTGTGCACCATACTGCAACCGATTCCAGACTTCGGAGCAATGAGAGAAAAAATTCGTCAGAACTCACCAAGCAGCGCACGACTGGTACAACTCCTCCGCCGGGACACAGAGCATTCACGACTCTGCACGGGCGCACACACACAGGCACTCAGAGCCGCAGGTCAAGGCACACGAGCTCATACACGTCATGGAAGGCACGAAGAAAAAGAAATGCGGAAGTTCTTCATTACAAGGTTTCTGCCACTAGATAGACTACTACTCCTAGGCCCTCCCTCCCTCCGTCCACACTGTTGCACCTAACCGACAAAACAAACATAGTTTACTGCCCTTCATCCTCGTACTCCCAAGCCCCTCGTCACATCAGCTGATTTCGGAGCGGCGCCCAACTCGGAGCTTCATCGATCACTCCCGTCCCCACCTTGTAAAAGGTCAACGTGGTGGAAGGTGTGCAATAAATCCCCCCAAATTTAGTCAAAAATCGATTTCTTCGGATGAGAATAAACGAGGCCTATCTCCAACACTCCACAACGAGCTTGAGAGGATCCAGCTACAAAATCATCTGTCGAGTGGATGACACAGAAACGCCCACACACGACCGGTCCCAGACTCACATTAGATAGCACCTGGACCCACCAGGCGGCGATCAACCTGCCGAGCCCGGAGCCAGTCAACCTCCACACTCATGAAGTGACTGTTACGTCAATCGAAACAACGAACTTCTCCCCGATGAATCTGTTCAAGCGTCAGATGGCCATTGCAAATCGTCAAGAACAGAACCAGAATCTCACTAGAATAGCACATCGCGGCTACCCCAATCGGCATGTGGGTCGATCGGGTGGTCCTGCGCGGATCGTCGCTCAGGTTCGTTCCTTGCGATTGGCGGCACTCTGCCTCTCTTTCTCCGAAAGAAGTTGAGCTTCAGTGTGATTGCGCCGTGTTTACTTTCAAAGTTGCGGTGCCATCCGGACTGTCGATTTTTGCTTTACAATTGGACTGGTGTCTTGCCTGGTGTTAAGCGGATGGCAGAGTTTTTCGGATAATGCTCGATGAATTAAGCCTTTGAGAGATTTTTGTTCTATAATGGGTTGCATGCCTCGCTCTGCTGTGGCTCAATGCATTTAGTATACCATGCTTGGAAAGGTCGATCTTCTCCGGGACAGTTATCCAGATGCTCTGAAAATCCATGACCGTCCGTTTGGACTTCTACTCGCCACCCGTCGAAGAATTCGACAAATTTGATACAACTAAATTTATATACACCTAAACAAACTCAGACATGGGTGTGCATCAGGGAATTGGCTTAGAGGATTGATGCTTCTTACAATTTTCAGACATAGAATGAGTCTCTTTCATTTCCTTTCTGAGCATTCAGAACCTTGAGTTTTTCAGAGAATCGACAAGTAAATGGTGTCCATGAGAATTGCAAAAACCGTTTTTGGTGTGACCACATCTTGTAGAGATGAAGATGATAATTGTCGATAAACATGAAAGCTTTTGGTTTTTGTCACAAACACTATTGTTGTTTTGTTTGTTTTGGGTTGTGTTGTGTTTTTTAAATGAAAGCAGAATATGGCATATTGCGAAGATGGAAGAGTATAATAACCAACCAGTTTTTTTGTGCTCTTGGAATAGTGCCTTGTGCAAGGTTCTCAATTGACGTTTTCCAACATTATCCTTGTAAAATTGACAACTGTGTACCGACATCACACACTATAAAGAAGATAAATAAATAAATACTAGCAAATAAAAAGCTTTCTGGAATTGTTATTGTTGTACAAAAAATTCTTCTCCCACTTTTTTAGATCGGAAAAAATCGAATACGAGGATTTATTTTAAAAGTTTGAACAATATCAATATTCTTTAGTTTATTGAACCAATTAGCACTACTAATTGTACAACATGAACTACAAACTAAATAAATAAATAAACCTAAAGAAAAGAATCCAAGTACAAGTTAACGAATTCTATGATTTTTATTTTTTATTTTAAAGTTTATTTACCAGCACTTCATTTTGGTACCCTGGATGGCTTCAAGGAGTGGCCAAGTCTTCATTCCCACCATTCATCCAAATATCTAAATATTCATCCATATATCAATCTATCCATCCACATATCAACGTATCCACCCGTATATTCATCACGCATTGAGGTGGACGTGCATGTCTCGTGTTCATCCTTGCAGACATTCATCCATCCAAGGTAAGGCGGATGGTGGGGAGGAAGGCACACCCTCTCTTTCTTTCTTATTTTTCTTTCCTTCTTCTCTTTCCCTTTCTTGCTTCCCCTTTCCCTTCCACAGCCCCTTTTTTGTGTTTCTGTGTGTTTCTGTGTGTTTCCTTTCTTCGTGTACCTCGTGCATGGAGGGACGAGATGTTCCCCTCACAAACAAAAGTTGGGGAAGGAAGGAAGGGAGAGAAGGTGATTCTGTTGCCAAGGCTGGTGAGAAGTAGATCATCACAAAAACAACCTCGCAACAGCAGAAAGCAGCAGCAGTAGCACACCAGCTCTCCCTCTCTCACTCCCATTACCACTCAACATTAATTTTATTACTTCGTTGCTTTTCATCTCTATTTTTCCTTGTGTTTATCTCTGCAATCCATTGTGGGGGTGGTGTACCAATAGTACTGGTAAATGTACTCCAAGGGATTTTCGTTTCTCGATTGTCAAAATTTCGTTCAGTTTTTATTTTTATTTTGTGTCACTGGGTAGGGTTTAATTGGAACAGTATCAGTTTGTAGCAGCAGTCAACAAAAGGAGTTGGAAAGAAGTCTTTCTGTTGTCTTTCTTCTTGTTGTTGTTGCTGTTCCTCTTCTTCTTCCTAGGCATAGAGTCCATGTGGGGCCGCCCATGGAAAAGGACAACAGAGTTCTCTGTTCTCTATTCAACACATGGTTGTTATGCAAAACACAAACAGTTCCAAATGGGCAGCTAGGGGGCTGCTGGAGGACAAACCTCATTCGCGGCAAATTCAATAAACTGCTGCTGCTGGTGTTCCTGAAATGAGACTAAAGAAAGCAAAAGAAGAAAGAGAAAGCAATATTTGTGGTAAATTAGGGTATATTGCTATTCTGAGGATGCGGAGGGGGGATGCAGTTAATGAACTGGCTGCAGACTGAGGAGTGCGTTTTGTCACAGCAGGGTGCAGAGGTGTGCTTTGGACGGATGGCACATGTGGGGTCCTTGTTTCTTCCACGAATAGTAATAGGAAAATGGACGCGCTCTTTATTGCTCCCTCTCCTACAAAGAAGGAGGAAAGGTAAGGTGCCTTAAACTCCACTATGACTCTAGCTGTGGCTGTGACTCTTCCTACTTTGCTTCCTCCTCTCAAATCAATCACTCATTTTTAAAATTGTATATGGATGTAATTCAATATAAAAATATAATGCTTTGAACTTGTTCAGATTTCGAGGCTGAGGAGATTTTGCTGGACGGAGAAGCTAAGCTGTTGCTCGTGGAATCTGTTTCACTCACATGTTCAAAATAGCACCTTAGCATTGAATCACAGGAATTATTGAAATCTGCGAAGCTTTTATTTGTTTCAGAAATAGCAGTGTTGTGTTTTACATAGTATCTTTGCACTATCCACTTTTTCATTCTTCCACACAATTCATTTTGTTGTTGTGAAGCAGTGTCACGTACATTATTGATTTTGATGGGTTTTGTAGGAAATCCCTCCACTATTTGGTTAATGGTACAAATAAATATGAAAATAAAAGATTCAATGCCCCTGTCAGGAAATATGCTTCTGGGATGTTGTGCTGTTTTTTTATATTATGTTTTACTGTAAAATTTAGTTTTAGTGATGTAATTCTAGTGATGGCATAGACCTTGTTTTCCTTCCAGCTTTACAAATGCAAGTCTCATATAAGTTTTTGGAGTTTGTGCAGCCAACAGTAACCAGTCAAGAATTCAAATTTGAAATCAGAAAAGTAAGGAAAATGAGCAGAAAAAGATGGACATGGCTCCTTGGACCCACAGTTTGAAATGGGGTTGGAAAAACTCTAAGCTGAACACATTTTCAAACTTGTTGCATGCTTTAGTGTTCCACACAAAGACTTTGCAACACTCCTCGACACACACACACACACACCCCCCCCCCCCCACCCACCCCATTTAAAAATATTTGAATAAAAGTGTGAATAACAGGATGAAAAAAAAATGGGCATGAATTTTGATTGGTATGCTTTTCTAATAACATTATTGACTGTTAGTGCCCAAGTCCTCCTTAATGCAAAATCTGAAGCTAAGAATGCAATGCATTGTGTGTTGTAGACCTTTTGTTCAAGAATGTGCCAAAACTTCAGATACAGGAGGAAATGGAGTGGTTATTTTTATTGGAAAACAATCCTAGTTGTGAAGTTACCATATCTTTATGTTAAATAGAAAGTAAATTTTTCGACAATTAAACCACTGTCAAAAAAGCATTTGAAGCATTACTATAACAGAGAATCCTAATGATATCAACATAAATGTTTTTGTTACGACTTGGAATTTCTGATGAATGAACTTCTGTGCATGTCCTTAAATTGAATGCAGTCAATTTACTATTTATAATATTGAATCTCAAAGATGTTTTTTTTGTGAATATTTTTTGGTCCTCTACACCAATCAATGGAATTACATACAATTTGAGAGTTGTTGAAGATGCTTTAGTCCTTCCAAAAGTTGCATCATCATCCAACAGTTTCTTTAATACTAGTACCTTTAAAAAATTATAAAAAATAAAAATAAAAATAAAAATAAAAATTAACAATCTAAATTTTGGATATAAGACAGGATTTTGGTCTTTTTAGATTCCAAACTTCGAATAATTAATTTTGCTTGTCCATTTAAAACAGGATATTATTTAGCACAATTCTTCAATCACTTAGCTTGTAGTCCAAAACTTTCCATTTCATGCTGCCACATGTCATTGCCATATTTAACGAATTAACTAATTACCTTTAGGCTGAAATTAGTACTTTTGAGCAAAGCAGGCACCTAATCAATCATGTCAGAGCGATTTAAATTGAAAAAGATTACGGATCTTTGTCTTTTACGAGTCTTACTCATCCTCATCCTCAGCCATCCAAATCTCATCCTACTTCATCCAATTATCTGGGTGAGTTAGAATTTAATGAGTAGCATTAAGGTGGAAAGGAAAATGACTTTAGGGTGGCAAAGTGAGAAGATCTTCATTCTCATATCTTGCTTGTGACTCAAATGATCATATCCAAAACCGAAGGCAAACTTATGGGCACCAACTTTTGTGTGTAGTATTTGTGGCTTTCCTAGAACCCCCTTGCCATACATGACAACTTGTGCTTTGCTATTGAAGCTCTAAAGTAGTTGTTGCTTTAATGACCCCAACCAAAGGCTTGGGTAGGTGAGGTAGCTTTTTAGAATTCCTGCTATTTTCCAAGTTATGGAAAACCCAACATGGGCATTGTTTATTCTATTCTGAAATAACTTTTATATATATATTTTTATTGAATTAATTTTAAAAAATTAAATTTATGTAATAAATGTGCTTTGGAGAACTATGGCTTGATTTGGGCTGGAAATTTTCCACAGGGAGGAAATGCTTGTGGCATGAGTGGGAATTTGTACTTATCTTGTTCAATATTTCAGTTTAATGCTGATGCATGCAATGTGGAGATAATTTGATGAAGGATTGTACTCATGTTTTAGTGTATGAAAGAGTGAAATGAATTAGTGATACTAAGGTTATTTGGTAAGTTATGACTGCCTTGTTGTTGCTTTTAGTGATTGATATATAAGTAATTAAGGAAATAAATAAACAACATCCTTATCAACATACAATGTAATACTACTCTATATTTTGATCATATTTTGATTATGATTAAATTTTTAGATATGATTATCAAAAAATTTAATCATTTAGTACACTTAATTGATTTGCATTTATTGTTCTAATTTTAATGTTACATGCATTTTAACAATTAAATGTGAATATGTATATATATATATATATATATATATAAGGATGAATTGTACTATCAATTATCAAATATGTATGTGTGTTAATTGTGTTGCAAATATCTGAGTTTGACATATCACAAGAGTACATCTTGATGCTTCAACACACTAATCAAGACAAAGTAGAGAGTTAATAATCATAGTAAAGATATATAATTATAATAAAATTCTTAATGGTGATTTATTTTTCATGATGTCCATTTTAAAATAAAATTGTCACACATGGCCAAAAATGTTTCTATTTTTATTTTTTAATTTGTTGAAATTCATCAGTCCTAGTTTTAGGCAGAAAAATGGTATTGAAATATGTACAACATTGGAAGAGATTCCTGAGGAGAGAATCTTGGAAAGAAGATACAATGATTTATGAACAAAAGCATTGAGTATATTAAAACATTAATTTTCTGGATTTCTCAGCAGTTTGATTAAAACTGAGAGCTAATGTTTTCATGAAGCAAGTATTCAATGCATACTTGCTTAATTAAAGAGCAGAATGTGGGGTTAAAAAATGTATTTTCTAATTGAGTTGAACTATCAAAAATAGAGAGGAGAACTGTAGAAAAGATGATATCCAGTGAAGAAAGTCCAAAAAGTTTTACTTCAATTCTTTCCATAGATAACCCAGTAGAAGATTTGTTGACAATAGTGAATCTTCGTTACAATTCACTGTTGTTTTAAGAATATAAATTATGAATGATTCTGGTTAGTTAATATTGATCACATTTTTATTTTTATTTATTTTTTTATTTTTTTGGATTTATATTATTAATGTTGTTTAGATAAGATTGTTGGTGCATGTTTTGATATAAATTACACAAGAAATATTATGATTACAGTTTGGTCTTTATTTTTATTTATTTTTATTTCTTTTTGCAATTAATGTTTCTAATCTTGTATTTTTTTTGGTAACCCATACATTATAACATTGAGAATGCAGGCCAAGACTATGGATAGTGAATTTTGAAATACCAAAATTATAAATTTTGGTGAAAAAAATTAGTGCAAATTGTAATGGTGAAGAATAGTAATAAGAGGAACTAAGTTTTAATGAAAATATATTTTTTTATCAAGGATGAGATGCATATTACAGACTACTAATCAAAACTTCTTAAAGTAGGACCATGCAAGTGTAGATATATTTTACATCAGCAGTAGACACAATATTTGCTGAATGTAATGTATACTGCAAACTTAATGATTCATCAATCAAAGCAAAATTTCATATGCAATATATGATTTGGTCTAAATGTTCCAAAAATTAAAACCAGCTAATCTAATCAATTTTAAATTTTTTTTAAATTTTTTTTTAATTCTTTTTTTAATTCTTTTTACAAGCATCAAACATAAGCCTAATATCAATACTTCTTCCAAAAGTAATAATTTTCTTATTTAGTGGCATTCAATGTTCCATACTTAGAGTTTCTATATACATTCTTACTATGACAATGTTATATAAAATGTCTCGTATAGGACACACCACATAGAATGATAGGCTATATAAGTAGCTATTTTTAAATTTATTGAAAGACATTGACTTAAAAAATGCATAAATTGCTTATCCTAAAGAATTTATTGATTTAAAATTTTTTCATTGTAAAATATGTTTATTTTTTTATTTAATTTACAAAAGTCACATTTTTAGTCTCTTACAATCTCTTTGCACTTAAATGTCTAAAATATTTGGATCCAAATTCCTCCATGTAAAATTCTTTATTAAACAATTTTCTTAATTTTTTTGATATTCAATGTATGCAGTATATTAATAAATATATCATCTACATGTAGTATTAAGTTGAATTTTTCATCTAATCCATATTATTATTATTATTATTTTTCCTTTTAAAGTTCAAATAATAGTTATGTTCACTCTTTCTGAAACCATGGTTGGTTATATACAAATCTTAATAGCCATGGTCTACACCACCAAATAAACTAAAACTAAACTACTATGTAAAAAAAAGGTTTGTAAGAAAATTCTATCTCTATGTAAAAATATCTTGATTCCATTGAAATGTCAAGTCAACTTGATCATTGAACAAAGTATCTATTTCACCATTACTATTATATATATATATATATATATATATATATTCTAATAGACTATATTCAACTTTAACACTCAATTTGTATTCACTGTGCTCTTTGAAAAATAACCAAACTAAATAAGCTAATAAATTTATTGTTACCATGGACAAAGAGCTAACTACAAGAAAATTAAAGAATTGAGATCACAATGTGTGTATTATGGTTTTGGAGAGCCTAATCAACTATCTCACCATGATGTATTTACAAGGTGTAGTACAAGGTCTTCAAATTTAATCATTTAATTATATATTTCTTTAGTAATTTGAAACTTTAATTATATTTAATTAAAAATATTAATGCACATAAAACAATTAACATTTTAAGTACTATGGAACATATGGGCCATCAATAATTATTATAGTTATAAGATATACATAAAATAATTTAACTTACATAGATTGCTTGTCTATTACAATAATAATCTCTATTAAAATAATTGATTAATAAAACATACTCTGTTTGAAAATTATTATTTGGAAAATATATTATCTTTTACAATGATTGGTTGGAAAATTGTTATTTAAATGCATAATATATTACTGAGATATAAATTGCTTATTTAAAGGAATATAATTAGTTATATAATTTATTAGTGTTATTGTGAAGGACTAAAGTTTAACAATTGGTAAAATTAAGGATGAATTGGAAATTAATTGCAATTGTCTAAACTATGCTAGAATTTATTATATGTATATGGTTATTCTTCCTATCATTTTTTTTTTTTTTTTTTTTTTTTTTTTTTGAATTGGTATGTTTTACTTAATTTCTGAATTTTTTTGTGTAACATGTCTTCAAATTTTTGGTTTGAATCACAACTAAGGTGACAAGTTGTAAAATTTTATTAAAAAATTTCAATGATTAATTTAATTTTTATATTTAAATTATATATATATATATATATATATATATATATATACATACATATATATAACCACACACACACACACACATATATATATATATATATATATGTGGTTTATTTATATTTACAATGATAATATTAATACCCAAGCCATAATTAAATGTTATTTTGGTTACCATAGTATTTTTTTACTTGTATAAAGATAATTTTTTTTAATCCATGTAATTATTAATTTTATAAATATTAAAAGTAATTTTTTTATTAAAGTTAAAATAAAATAAGTATATATAAATTATTTTATAATTGAAAAAATGAGTAGTTTATGGATAATGATACCTATTAAATAATGATAACATATTCCAATAATCAAATAAGAATTGAATAGAGAGAATACATGATTTAGGTTCGTAGGTTTTAGGTGGCACAAGCATAGATGTGGTATTTAGATGTTTTAAATAAGGCAAGGTAGCATGTTGGTTTTAAGACAATATTTGTAATTTAATAGTTTTGTCTATTAAGTTTGTTTACAACTTCTTTGTTGCTTTTTAACAAGTGAAAAAGAATAGTGTAGATTAAAATCAATATTTTTTAAAAAAATTATATTTTTTGAAGATTAAAATAAAATTAGATTTTCAACGAATAAAAATCATTACAAATATATATATTTTTTAATATTTCAAGATATAGAAATATAAATAAGATATATTTTATAGATTTTTAAAATAAATACATGGATACTTAGATTAAATTAGATAATTTCTTGAATTGATGTGGCATTGTTTGGTAGATGTATGAATTATAATTGTAATTTTTATAATCATAAAATTTATAATTTTTTCTTGTTAATATATAATATTTTAAAAAAAATTAATTAAATTTAATTATTTTTATTACATTATATATTATGGTTATGCCTTGCATTTTATCTATTTAATATATAAAAAGTATGGTAAGTTTGCTTCTCATTAATAATTGTACCTATGAAGGTTTTAAAAAGAAAAGTGTTATTTTTTAGTTTGTCTATATTCAAGGGAAGTAGAAGCAATATCTTTGCAATACAATATATAGCATATTTAGTGGAAATTCAAAGTATTATGTAGATTGATTTGTTGATTTCTTTGTGCACATGTGATATTGTGTCTATTTTTTTAAGAATTGGTATTAGACTGTGGTTAAGGTGACGCAATAGCAACAAAGTTCTCAAATGAAAAAATTAAAGTAGGCACATTTAACTAGATGAGAATTTTTGGATTGTGGTAGTTAAATGTGAAAGATCTTTTTATATAACAAAGGCTATACAAATCATTAGAAAAAAAACTTATATATAAGGCTTATGAAGAGTATGAAGAAATTAGCCTTAGAGTAGTAAATACAATTTTTTTGAATCTTGTATTTGAGATATTATATAATATTATGAGCAAGAATTCAATACTAAAGCTATAGACAAAATTAAAGAACTTGAATATGATAAAGTTGTTAGTAAATAAACTATGATTGAAGCAACAGTTAAATACTTTGTGCATAAAAGAGAGTATTTGTAAGTCAAATTATTTAAACACTTTAAAAAAAATACTTTGTAAGTTAATAAGTATTGATATTAAATTCAATAATATAGATAAAGATTTGTTGCTATTACATCATTTATCATTTGAATATTTGGTTATTACTTTGTTGTACAGAAAAGACACAAAAGAGGTAAAAAAAAGTCATCAATCTCTTTTATCTAATATATTTTAATTTTTTATAAACAAACACTAAATAATAAAGTTTTAAAATTTTATATGGGATTTTGAATGGTGATAAAGAAACATGAAAATTGAGAAGCTACATGAACTTCTAGATAACACTATTATAAGTGGAGGTGCTATTGTAACTAATTAAGAAGTAAATTTAGTAGATATGATTTAGTTGTGGTATATAGAATTATATCACATGGATAAGCAAGAATTTATGAAATTATACAAATATCAAATTTAAAAAAAAAAAAAAAAAAATCCATATATTTTTTTATAATATCAAAAATATCCATGTATTTTAAAAAATATCAGAAATACCCTTATTATCCTACATGAATATGGTGACACAACTTATCTTCATCTACTTTTGCTCTCTATCTAACTTGCACACTCCTTCATCTTTTTTATGATAAGGCTCCCTATCTAGCCTTTCAACATCAGATAGGCTCTTTATAAGTCAAGTGGTTATGTCCACATCAGTTACACGAGCTATACTTGAGAGCACAATTTTTTTATCCAAAATTTTTGGTACAAATATGGTGCTTCATTGGACATCTAAATGGACGTTTGATTAGTGGTGGTTGGAGTTTATCAATATCCTTGATGCTATACGTCCACTCATCTGTTAATGTAATGGAAAAAATAAGTATTTGCTAGGTTACAGGATACGCAATAATTGTGTAGAAGTCAATTCTAAAATTTGTAATTAATTGATATTTAAACAGTAGTGCATTAATTGCCTAGATGCATGGGATCTATTTTCATGCTCTTATAGAAATTAAGTGTATTGCATTGCTCTTCTATTTAAAAATAATTGGCCATTAGTTGTATTATTGAATCTTTATCTACAAATATAAAATAACTATGCTTTTCAAAATCTAAGCAAGCATATAATCTAAAAATGTGCGTCTATTTGTTACACCTTGTATTTTTATTTATTTATTTATTTATTTTTTGTTAACTATTCCACTTTACTCTATATTAATGGTTGAATCAGCTCAATAAAGTTTAAAGTGGGCAATTGAAGTGCTATATATGCAAACTGCTATCATATTATATATCATCTTGTTTGAGAATACACCAAGCACTTGGCTATAGAAGGTAAACTTGTATATTGCAACTAATTAAGAACCTAATAATTCTAATATAATACTAAATAAACTCCAATTGAATTCTTAATAATCCTAATCAAATCCTAAAAAAAATTATCAAGAAATTCTAAAGAATCTTAATAAAATCATAAATTTTTTTAAAGAAATCCTAAAGAAAATTTAAAGAAATTCTAATAAAATTCTAGCCAATTTTAAAGAAATCCTAAAGAAATCCTAATAAAATTTTAATAAAATTTTTCATCATATCTTAATCAAATTTTAATTAATCTTAATTAAATCTTAATCAAATTTTAATTAGTCTTAATTAAATCTTAATCAAATTTTAATTAGTCTTAATTAAATCTTAATAAAATCTTAATAAAATCCTAAGTCAAATCCTAAGCCAAATCTTAATGAAATCCTAAGTCAAATCCTAATGAAATCCTAATACTCTAAATAAATTCTAATCAAATCCAATAGTAGATTTAAAATCTTAATAACTATTAAATTAATTATTGATCTTTATTCAAAATTTGCACACTTCTTGATCTATTAGTTGAAAACAAGTTTACAAAATTTGAAGGAATTTTAACTTATAGATTGGAAGAAAAAACTCCTAATTTTCTTGGGAGTCAGCCATTTTTCTTTTCTAACCTTAATATTGATCTTCCAATATCAATATTTTTTTTAATATTATTTATATATTCTAAATTTTTATAAATATACTAAAACTAAGTTAATTATTCGTTCAAAAAAGAATCATTACAATCTATCTGGTAGATTACTTAAAATCATTGAAATCTTTATTAACCTTTAAAATCCAAATTTTTGAAATCCTAGCTCACTTAAATTCTAATAATATTTGATCTAACTATTGAATTAATCTTGAATTCACAAAAAATATTTAACACAACTATATTCACAAATTCACAAATTTTCACTTATAGATTTATTTCAAAATTCATAATATGCTCCAAATATTAACCCTTTTTATTTCTCAATAATCAAAGTCATCCAAATAGAACCTTGACTTTGCATAGCTCTTACAAAGTCATTAGAAACTCAAAAATCTTAAAACTAATGCTAAAAAAAATCCTATCAAGCTTGCTTTCAAACTCCATTCTTTGATCAATATAATAACTTTCTATCTATCTTAGGCACATAGTTTTAAGCCTTGGAGTTTGGTTTTGATCTTGGTTCACAACCGGCCCTTCTTAAATATCATTGCAAGGTTTTTTTAGGTAATTTTTACTAGAAACTATTCTTTATTTTGATCTTAAAATGCCTATAGTAGTATTTTTGCTAATCTACCTTGTTTTGTTTTATTTATGGTCCTATAAAGTAAATAGAAGCCTTTTTAATAAAAAAAATATTAATATTAAATATTTTTATTACTTTTTTATTTTTTTATTTATATTTTTTAAAGTAATTTTATTATTTAGTCTTCAAATAAGCTTCTTTATAATATATATCTTCTTTTGTTCTTTCATCCTATAATTGTGTTGAAACACAACAACATTATTAAAACAACCAAGATAAAATGATGTTTATTTCAAGCAAATTAGATGGAAAGCCTACAACTACCTTATAAAAGATAAATACTTATGAAAGTATTATAAAAGGGACAATAGTATATTATAAAGAATAATTTATAAGAAATAAATATAAGAGCAATTGATTTAAGAATTATATAATAATTTATTAGTCGGTCATAGAGATATTTATGCCACCTTTAATAAGCTTAAAAAAAAAATATTGGTGGCATAATATGTATAGAGATGTGATGAAATTTATGGAATTGTGTTAAATTTATCAAATATATTTGAAAATTTGACATAGAGATGGATTATATGCCACATATCCTTTTATAATATATTATAAGTGGATAGCGGATCTATTTACTATGCCTATAGAATTATGACAAATACAATACTTGATTTTGGTATAAAAAGATTAATCTATTCAAGTAGAAGAAAAAGCTCTATGAACAAAATCAATTGAAGGAGTTTATAACTTTTTACTAAATAATGTGGTTTGTGTTAGGGATATACACTTTGGAAGTTCACAGAACCTTCTAGAATATTCTAGAGCTTCTTAAGTTAGTGGAAGTTGGTTGAAAAGCTTTCTAGTTGGTGAAAGTAGCTCAAAAAGCTTCCTAATTAGTGGAAGGAGCTGAAGAAGCTTCATAGTTGGTAGAAGCTATTCGAGAAGCTTCTTAATTGATGGAAGCTACTGAAGAAGTGTCCTAGACAGGAGTATATATAGGAATTGAGGCTAAAGAGTTCTTCAGTTTCAATAACACATTTTTTGGAGTTTTAGTTCATCTTTCTTGGTGTTGTTCGTGTATTCATTTGGTTAATTCAAGTTCTTATTGGTTTCTTTTTGAAACCTTGTTCCAATTCAAGTTTCTTACTTTGTATTCTTGTGTCTTTGTCAATTTGTTGAAACTAATCTAATTTTCAATATCAGAGTTGGATTCTTCTTGTTAGAGAGTGGATTATTCCTCTATTCAAAGATATACCAATACTTTGGAGGTTGCGGATTACCTTCCTCTAAATTAATATTTTTTTTATTATAATATTAGAACTTTGTCCTTCATGTGAGAAAATAGATCACCCCTCTCTTTGAATGTCTTAAAGGATTTTAGAGATTATAAATTATCATCTTCTAAATTGATATTGACTTCTTATAGATTCATTTTTTTGTTTATTTGTTTGTTTGTTTGTTTTTTTTTTTTTTTTTTTTTTTTTTTTTAGAATGACTAGAAGTCAAAATATTAATATGATTGAATCTTCCAAGTATAAGTTAGATGCCATTATAAGTGCTCTTACTATCTTATCTATTAAGACTATGGAGATTGAAGGGATTGTTGCAAAATTTCATAACGATGCAGCATTAGGAGTGCCATAATCTAGACTCCATCTACTTCCAACTTTTGCGGTTGAGGATGCAATCCTACCTATACTATGTCAAAAAAATCTACTTATTTAAGAATATTAGGAATCTCAAGTTAATCTTCTGAAGAAATATAATGGTATACATTTAAAGTTTCAAAGATTTATCTACTAAATTTGATTAATAATGGTCTTACAACTTCATACTTATTTGACAGTAGAATCACATGTTGGATTAGTTGGCACCTTGCTTATGAAACAAGCATTATCATGGTTTGCTCTCTTGTTCAAAAAGAGATCATCAATTTTGAGAAACTTTGAAGTTTTTATGGAAGCATTTAGAAAACATGACAAGGCTCATTGGACAGCAACTAAGATTTGAGCATTACATTTGGGGGCATATTCTACATTAGTTTATGTATCTAATTTTAAGCAATTAGCATGCAACATCAATTAGGATGAAGAAGCCCTAGTGAGTCAATTCTATTGGGGACTAAGAAATAATATGAAGGATTTGTTATTATTGCTTTCAAATCCGCAATTGCTCAATGAAGCCATTAGCCAAGCCATAAAATATGATAATCAATTATTTCAATGTTGTCAAGATTAATATTCACAGACTTTAGTAAGACAACACGTAATCCAACATATTCCTATTATATCAGCAAGTATTTTAAAATCACACTCAAAAGTAGAAGATATATAATTTAATATAGTACATTTTAAATCTCTTAGTTTATAAGAAAAAAAATATTAGATGAAAGAAAATCTATGCCTATATTGTGGCGAAGAAGGCCACAAGGTTGGCAATTGTCTGAAGAAATAAAATTGATATATTACCAAAATCAAAAGTACGATTATTCAAAAAAATGACAATATTCAGCCATTATAGGAATCATGCGGCTACATAATCTAGTATTACAAAACTATTTAGGTTCTTCTCTTTCTACTCAACTTGCTCGTTGTTTTATAATTCTTTCGTATTTTGACCTTCAAAAGCTTGAGACAATAGCCTTGTTGGATTTGAGAGTATCTGCTTATATTGTAGATGAGGCATTCACTAAGCTTTATAAAATTCTTCTAGTACAGAAACTCAAACCTATTTATGTAGAAGTAATAGATAGACGACCCTTATCCTCTGGTAGTATCATCTATAAAATCACACATGTAGAGTGTCATTCAAAGATCATAGAAGTCAAATTATGTTCAACATTATTAGGACTCCTTCAAATCCTATTATTTTCAAACTATCTTGATTGAAAAAGCATAATCCATCTATAGATTGGAGATCATAAAGAATAACATTTTTGATAGAAATCTCTATGAAAAAAACTTGTAAAAAGCCACAAATTAGTAAGTCTTTATTTGTTGGAGCAAGGGCTTTTATAAGATTGACTGAAGAAGGTACATCATTTGTTATTTATGCGACTCCAATTAAAGAAGATATAACTTCATCGGCAAATATTTTAGAGCAATATAATAAATTTTAAAATACTTTTTAAAAAAAAATGTTGATATATTGCCAAAGCACCGACCATATGATTGTCTTATAAATCTTCAAGAAAGAACGCAGCTACCTTTTGGCCTAATCTATAATCTTTTTCAAAATAAGCTTTGGATATTGAAGGATTATATTGATGAAAACCTTGCAAAGAACTTTATCAAGCATTCAAAGTCTCCAACACATGCACCTATATTTCTTGTGAAGAAGAAAGATGGTTTCTTACATATGTGCATTGATTATTGGAGATTGAATAAAATAATAATAAAAAATTATTATCCACTATCATTTATCTTAGGACTTTTGGAATAGCTCGGCCAAGCCAAGATCTATACTAAAATAGAGCTTTGTGGAGTACATAACCTGATATGGATAAAAAAAAGAAATAAATAGAAGATCATATTTTGGATAAGGTATGGACATTTTGAATATAATGTCATGTTGTTTGGACTAACGAATGCACTAGCTATCTTTCAGTATTTAATAAATGACATCTTTCAAGAGCACCTAGACAAGTTTGTGGTGATCTATCTTTATGACATCTTGATCTACTCAAAAAATCTAGAGGAATATAAGGGGCATATTAAGTTGATATTATAAAAGCTATAAGATATAGGTTTGTATGCCAAACTAGAGAAATATATATTTCATCAACCTAAAATAGAATTTTTAGGGTACATTGTATCTATTGAGGTTTTAATAATGGATCCTAAGAAGGTAGATGCAGTTATACAATGGGCCATTCCAAAGACTATGAGAGATATACAATGCTTTCTTAGATTTGCTAACTTCTATCAAAACTTCATCAAAAATTATTTTTAAGCTGCTATCCATTTATGAGGATAAAATTCACTTCTCAATTCACTTCTAGAATTTGTCAGAGTAGAGAAGCAATATATTTTGTCTTTTGTTCGTTGATTATCAGATCAATAAGATCTTTGAGATGGCGTTGATGACCTCCAAATATAACCTCTCTTAGACCAACATCCCATCCAAAAATTTCTTCTTTGTTGTAACCTTCAAAACATCTTCTAAACATAATTTCTGGTTCACTTAGAGTCACCCTTCCAACTTTGAGGAGTATTACCAAAGCTCGAGCATTTAAGTCAAGATTTTTGTGATGAGGCCATATGTCCAAAGATTCCAAGCATGGCCTTACTTGACATCAGAATACTCCTTTTTCATCTTGTCCATGTTCTTCAAATCTAGCAGATTGTGAAAGTTGCAATGATTCTCCAACCGCTTGTATAGCAGAAGAGTCTTCTAACTCTTGTTCCTGCAATTTTTTTAAAACGCATAGATTTGATATGATAACTAATAGGCTTCTAACAAGACCTATTCTATCCTAGGAAAAATAAAATACAAGTCTTGGCGTGGTTTTTTTTATTTTTTTTATATTGGTTTTTTGTTGTTGATAGAAAGCGTCATTTAGAAGCCAAGAGATGTTACTATCTATAAAATCTTCAATGACCATTGAATTTAGGTTTTTTAGGATATTGTTGATAGAATTGGTGAACTTTCTAAGATGCATTTTTAAGATTATCTGAGGATTTCCATGTTCTTTTGCTAACTCCATAGTCCTTTGAATGGATGAAATATTCCAATTGTCCATATCCTATACATGAATCTAATATTTTATCCACCTTGTATTCAAACTCTTGATTGACTTCAACTAGAGTTGGTGGTAGAATAATTCTTTCAGTAATATTTGATTTATAATAGGTTTTTAAAAGCGAGATATGAAAGACTGGATGAATGTGTATGCTACTTGGTAGTTTGAGATGAAAACTTACTGGATTTATTTGGTGTAGAATTGTAAAAGATCCAAGTCTTTGATAGTCTAATTTTCGTGATGGTTGATTTGTTTGTATATTTTGTCAAAGTAGCCAGACATGATTTCTTACTTTGAAATTTGGTTGATTCTTGTGATGAATATCTACATAGTCTTTATATCAATCTTAGACTATTTATAATTAGAATCTCAATTCTTAATGGATGATTTTTAAATAGATAGCTTGATTTTTTGCAGCAGGGCTTTCCACATCTTCAATTTGGAATGGATCTGCTCTAAAGTGGTATCCATAGTTTGAAAAGAATGGAGTTTGTTTTGTTGAAGAATGTTCGGAGTTATTATATGGTAGGTTCCAAACCTTAATTCTTTCTTTTATTTAAAATTTTAGATATATTTAGAAAAGAGTACGGCGAGACTTGTTATCCTACAAGTAATATCTTAACCATTCTATCACCTTATAGTATAATTGAATATTAAAATATTTAATTATACACACCAGGAATTTTTTCAATCTACCTCTTTTATTAAGAAAATATGATTGTATTAATGATAGGCGCTTCAATATTTAGACTTTTTGTAAGAAAATGAAGGCAGATTGATAGATGGCATGACTTCTTTTTGGCATTAAACTTGTACTTGTCGGAAGTGATGATCCCCATGAGACATAGCACATTATTGAAGGTTGCCCTATAGGTTGCCTTTTATCCAATCCAACTAATTTTTGTGATATCTATGTGTTAAATTTTTTAAATTACTTGTACTATCTTTGGCCTTATTTTTTAGTCTCTAAATTATAAATGAAGTCTAATTAACGGATGATTCTTCCATATTAAGATCAGCACAAGATTTGAACTTGGTAATTAATTGAACCTTGTATATCACTTGTGAAAAAAGTTTAATTATTGAGTGATACCACTAATTTGACATCGACATGAGAATTCATCTTGGTATATAATTAAACCACGTGTCTCACAAATAGATAAGAAAAGAAAGAATTTTATGCTAATTCACAAAATAAAAATAAAAATAAATTAAAATCTATTTGTTTTATTTTAAACCACCTATTAAGTCTTTTATCATAAACAAATTATTTAAAAACCATATACTTAGTTGTATGCCACTTAGGATTAAGTCTAAGGTAGTTCATTCTCTTACTGGCCTTGTTTTGCAATGTGGATGTGTTTTATAATCTGAAATACATATTGAGCTTATAATTTTAGAAAACCACATATTAGAAGAAATATGTGATAAAATGTCATAAGCTTCTATTGGGATGGAGCACAGAAGAAGACAGCCTTCAGAGCCTCAAATAGAGCCTTTACCAATTCCAACTCCAAAGGCTGTTGTAGCCAATGAAAAAAACCACAACTTCCAAATCAATATCCAAATCGATCCAATGATGTTACCTAAGAAATTTCCAATTGTAATATCTTTAAGATTATAAGGGACATCAATTCCACCTAACCTTCCAAGATTTAATGGATCTATCAATGAAAATCTAATAGCCTACGTAAAAAGGTCTGTAAGGATACTTATCATCAGTTTAATAATCAATCATGGTTACTATTTAATATGGTTTCCAACAATTTTGATAGATTCCACATATGCTTGATATAGATTTCATGTAGAGGGGGCATTCACCAAATGGAAACAACTCCTAGCAGCATTTTTTCATCAATATAGGCCTATGATTGACCAACAATAAGTCCTTTCAGCCTTGACAAACATAAGACAAGGTCTTTCAAAAGATATTATCTCTTATGTGAGGTGATTCTAGATAGCATGTACTTGATATGTTTGTAATCTAGTCAACAAGGACACCATAAGGTACTACTTTATTCAAGGTTTTGCCATGCCTTCTACAATTTGGAATATCTTAAACAAAAGACTTAAAGATTTAGAAGGAGCCATTCAAGCTGCTTTGAAAATAGAGGTTATTGATAAGAAAAATAATTGTATGCTTAGAAATGCAGAAGAATTAATACCCGCCTTTATACCTTTCTAACATTGACCTATAGAATTCCATCAACTTCTAGCTTTAAGATATTTATAACCTTCTACATTTTCTCTGCCAATTAGCAATCCAACATCTTTAGCTATATAACATCCACATGATCAAGCTCAACTTAAAATCTTTTATGATAATAGATAGGAAGAATTTAAAAGTGAAGTATGGCAAGCCAATCATGTGTTCAAAAATGAGATGATGAATACTGTAAAAGCTATTAGTGAATAAATGTCTTGCCTTGTCAAAAATCAAACTCCAACTATAGAGCCTAGATATCATGAATCGGAAATTCACACCTCTGGATTATGGTGTACAAATTGTAGAGAAGTGAACCATATGGCACAATTTTGTCCACAATTCCTACAATAGCAATTTAAGAAAAAAAACCAATTCTAACTATATAAGCTTCCTCATCAATTGAAATAAGTAGGTTCTGATTTTTTTTTAATCCAAAAAAATAATATGACACCTTGTCCTACTTGTGGAAAGCCACATCGAGTAGGTCAATGTTGGATTGAAAATAGAGTTATATGCTCTAATTATAGAGGTTCTCATCCTACAAATTGGTGTAGAAGATTCAATCAAGTTATTCCCTCAACTATTATTTCAAATAACTATAATAATCAAGTCACAAGAAATATGCAAAGAATTAGATTTACAAATCCTATTGTTACAAAAAATCCATCAAATATGTATTATGATCCTTCAAGCAACAGTCAAAATTATCACCCTTCAACAATAGTTCAAATCAATTATGGAATATTGCAAGGATCTGTAACATATATCCAAAACCAAAACCAAAATCAACAGCTATAAACTTCTCAAGATATTAAATACACAATAGCTCAACTTGATGTACCTTCTACATCAAATTTACTATCTGTTCAATCCCACTTGGTACAATTAGATAACAAAGAGATCTTTAAGGACAATGCATATTTATCTTCTTTGATTGTAATTAGAAGTATGAATGCCAAAAAACCAATAGATTTAGCACAACTTAAAGAAGATGAGATATCTATAGATACTTTAGAAGAATCACCCAAATTTGTGGAATTGTCAAAAATTATTCAAGAAGTAGCTAAAGAATCATAAGACAAACAACCTTCTTTTGTAGTTGAATGTGATGAGGAAGAATACCAATTTGTTGGCAAGAAAGGACATTTTCTCCGACAAATTTCAAAAAAATGTTGTCCTTGTTGTAGATTTTGGATCTTCCTCTTTGCTACCCTCTCTTGGTCATCGTCTTCAAATATAACAATAAATCTTTCCATAAAAGCTTATAAATTATATAAGATTGGAAAATTTCTTTCCAATAGTGATATAAACCATGATTGAGCATTTCTTGATAAAAAGGTGCCTACAAAAGCAACTTGAGCAAATCCATCTAGATAACAACAAGGATATAGTCGTAAGTAAAGTCACACTTATTGTATAAATCCTCAAAAGTTGGATCTTATTCTATCAAATTTATGAGGCATATTAGCTTTTGGCTCTTTTATAACAATCCTTTGAACTTCTAAAGAAATTATGTGCATAGCTTGTTTATTGCTTGCTTCTCTTGATCGAATAATGTCTTATTGCAAGTTATAAATCTCTTGCTTAGTTTCTTTAGATACTTGCTTCATTTGCGATTCTTTTTTTGGATTGCAAAAGAATGCCATTTCTTCTTGTACCGTATCCAATAGGGCTCAAAGTTTTGCAAGAGTTGCCACTCTATTCTCTGTTTGTAAAGATGCACCTCCATTAACCTGATCTATATCCATCTTAAAAAAGAAAAAATTGATAAGCTGTTACTATTTTCTATACTAAAAGGAATATTTTTAGACAAATAGTTTAAAGGAGGATAATCCGCAACCTCTAAAATATAGTAATATATCTTAAAAAAAGGATAATCTATTCTTTCCAAAAATAAATCAACTACAACAAGTAAGCATATTAGTCTAGAGGGGGATAGTCCGTACTCCTCTAAAATGCAATAATAGCTTGAAGAGGGATAATTAACTCTCTATCAAGATATCTAAGCTCTGATATGATTATCTAACTTAGCCTTGCCAAGCTGTCAAGGATGCAAGATATCAAATTAGCCAAGAACCAAGGAGAAGAATTCAGAATCAAAATAATTTTAAGAACAAAGAACTGGATGGAGAAGAACAAGAACTAGATCAAGAATAAGAAATTAGATTAATATCAAGAATAAGGCAATATTCTAGATTGCTCCAAGACTTTTATTGGCAAGATTGAGGTGCTCTTCAATCTTGCCTCTTATTTATACTATAAGGCCTTATGTCCTATTAGATCTTCTAAAAGTATCTTAAAATATTCTAGAAGCTTAAAGAAGATTTTGAAAGACTCTAAAGAATCTACGAGAAATCTTGGAAGGTTGAAGAAGATTCTGAAGGATCTTAAGAATATCTTAGAATATTCTAAAAGCTTAAGGAAGATTTTGGAAGATTTTAAAAAGTCTATGGGAGGTCCTAGAAGGTTGAAGAATATTCTATAGGATTTTTAAAGACTATGGAAGGTTCTAGAAGATTATAGAAAGTTCTAGTGGTGGCTTAAAGTATGTCCGTGATATCACCTTCCCTTCTAGCGATGAGTTTCACCTGGAGCCAAAGCAATTTGATGATCAAATCACATGTGCAATATTCAACTATAATTTATATCGCAGAATTTCAACAACTTACTTGTAATCTTGATTGGAATGATAAGGCTTTTATGACTCGATTTTGTTATGGCCTAAATGATGTAAAGAATTTATTGATCATAATGCCAAGAATTGAAAACCTAGAAGAACTCATAATTCAAGCTATTACTTGTGACAATCGCGTATTTGAACTATGACAAGAAAGACAATCAATTTTCAGCAATACCTATCAAGATACATCTGCTACATCTTGAAGAGTATTGGAAAAGCCATTAATATATCCTAAACTTATGCAGATTGATATGACTCAGTTCAAGCCATTAACACCAATGAAAAAGACTAAGCATTGGCAAGAGAATTTATGCCTATATTGTGGAAGATCCAATTACAAGGCAGCAAATTGTCCAAATAAGCCAAGAAAATTCAAGGCATAAGGTATAATATTTGAATTAGAAAGGTCAGAAAATAAAGACGTTCAGCCACAATAGGGATCTTGTAGTTGGATACCTCCAAATCTAAAGTACAAAAAAAAAATCTCTTTTTATCTCCAAATCTAACATGTTATTTTATACTTCTTGTATATATAAGAACCTTGAAACAAGAAATTTTTGCTAAAGCCCTTTTAGATATTAGAGCCTCAACATACTTTATGGATAAGGATTTTGTAACCAGGTACAACCTACTACTTGTAAAGAAGATCAATCCTACACTCGTTGAAGTCATTAATGGATGAAATCTTGCATCAAGAGATGTTGTCAAAGAAACCCAATCGTTAGAAGTGATATTAAAAGATCAAGTATCACAAATTATTTTCAATATCATTAGATGTCTGACAAATCCTATTATCATTGGACTCCTTTGCTTTGAGCTACATAATCTTGATGTTGATTGGAATACACAGAAGATTTTTTTAAGATCCACACATCAAAAGAAGAAATGAAGTACTATTCTATTCTTTAAAGCTAAAGCATTTATGCAAGCAATAAAAAATAGAGATGCATTTGCATTATATGCTATTCCAATGAAAGATCCAATGGAGCAATTGAAGCACGATATTCCTAGTCAATATTACAACTTGAAAGACGTGTTTGAAAAGAAAAAAGCAGACATATTATCCGAATACCATCTTTATGATTGTGCAATCAAATTACAAGATGGAGCTCAACCTCCACTTGGCCCAATTTACAATCAATCACAAACAGAGCTTACAGCCTTGCAAGAATACATTGATGAAAATCTAGCCAAGAATTTTATTTGACATTCAAAATCACCTGCTGAAGCTTCTATATTATTTGTGAAAAAAAAAGATGGCTCCTTACATATATGTGTTGACTATTGAGGTCTGAACAAGATAACTATAAAAAATTGCTAATCATTACTATTAATCTCAAGATTATTGGAACAATTAGGACAAGCAAAGAACTTTACAAAGATTGATTTGAGAGGCGCCTACAACCTAGTCAAGATTAAAGAAGGAGATCATTGGAAGACAACATTCTATACAAGGTATGAACATTTCGAATAAAATGTTATGCCTTTTGGACTTATAAATGCACTTGCAATCTTCTAACATATGATGAATGATATCTTTTGAGAATACTTAGATGAATTTGTAGTCATATACTTAAATGATATCTTGATCTTTTCTAAGAATGAACAAGAGCATGAGTATCATGTACGGAAGGTATTAGAGAAACTACAAGAAAGTGGATTATATGCCAAATTAGAGAAATGCTCTTTCCACCAACTATTAATCAAAATTTTGGAATATATTGCTTCAAAAAATAGAATTTCTATGGATCCAAAGAAGAAATAAACTATTATGGAATGGAAACAATCAATGTCGCGTTGTCGTGGTGAGAGTCTTAGCCCTAAGAAATACTAGGTCTTTTTTGCCTCTAGTTTCTCAAGTGCAAGATGAGATTCATAAAGTTCATTAAACTGAAGAATTTATATAAAAACATACTTTATTAATCCTAATATATTCTGCCTTTAGAAACCTGCCCTCAATTTTGCTCATAAATCCTAGGATATCACATCAATTGAAGCAAAATTTGGATACAAAGTACTTAAAAAAGTAAAGAAGCAAACCATATAAACCTTTTGATTATAGCTCATGTGGTTAGAGAGAACCATGTTGTCAAAGTAATCCCTCCATGCTGCCTTTGATTCTAGACCCCCTTTTCTTCACACCTTCATTGCTCTTCATTAAAGAAGATCTAAGTGCTAAAATTTGGTAGACTTATAGCTTATCTTATTTTGTAAACACCCTCTAAATATTGCTCCAAAAGTCTTTTCCAAACTTGAGTTATAGGTTCCATCCTTCTTCTTTAATTTTGCCTTCTAACAACTCTGGATCCGACTACAATTTTCTTCATAACTCCTTGAATATAACTCCAATAGCAATTAATTTTTTACACAACTTAATAGACTCATATATATACAAATTCCAACAAATTTGACTCAAAATGCTACTCTGATCACAAAGATATGCTCCCTCAAACTTCACTGATTTGGAGATAGACCCCTGTCACTTTGAAAGAGCATAACATTTTATTTATAAGACTAATGAGTATCAAACTTACACTCATCTCTTCCTTAACTTACATAGATCATGTCTATCAAACTTCACACTCAAATTCATCTCCTAACCCCTTTTACACCCAAAAAAAACCTACACACATGCAGTGCCCATACAAACCCTCAACCCTACCTTCACTCTATTTCTCTTTTCATTAAAACCGGTTACAATTTCACTCATAACTCTTTGCTCAGAGGTCATATTGACTTGATATTTTAACACAAAGTAGTTAACTCTATAAGAAACAAAAATCCAACAAATTTTGCTACTAAAGTCCAAGTGGTTTCCAAGAACCAAGGCCCGAAATTTAGTAACCCTCATTGCCCTAGTCTTAAACACCTACAACTTTCACGACTCATATCTCCCTTGATACTTAATGAAAAGACATGAGAATTGTTCTATGAGTTTCTTATCTTGTCTACTACAAACCTACAAAAATTCGCATTTAAAATCCTCTCCAAGCTTCCTCTATATACAAAAATATATACTGCCTATCAAAAAAATCCTATGCCTTCCAAAAAAACTCCTCTCCTTCTTCTTCACGACCCCCTCCCTTGTCATCTCCCTCTTGGTCTTCTTTATCCTCTTGGTCAAAAAGACCTCTTAGCCCATGTCTTTTTCACTTACTCAACCTTTTTCTTTTTACTAATTTGAAGAAATTTCACTTTTGAAGGTAAATTTCCATTGTATCTTCTTACTACTAATTTTCTATCAACCTTTCTTCTAATCTTAATCTTTTTATTTTAATGCATTCTTTTATGTTTTTCACACTATGTTTTGATTTACAACACGACAACGTTGTAAATTAAAACATAGTGTGAAAGATATAAAAGAATGTATTAAAATAAAAAGATTAAGATTAGAAGAAGAGAGGATGAAAAAGAGAAGGGGTTGTGGTTATAACCACATTAACTTGGGAGTTACAGTATTTATCACAAGCTCAGGGATGATAGGTAGGCCAAGCTATTAATTTCCTACTAAAATTTCCACTAGCAGTACCAAGTCATGAAGCCAAGGATTTCTACAGTGAAGTCAAGTAGATTCGAAGCCACGTCAGGTCCAAAATAGCTAAGAACTTAAGCACATAAGCTTCTTTAACTTGGCAGTGTAGGATGTAGTTTTTTTTTTTATTTTTATTTTTATTTTTATTTTTATCTCTAATCTAATTTAAATTGTTTCTTTATACTTATTAGGTTTTCTTCTATTTTATCTTAGATCTACTTTACCTTTATTCTCTTCTATCTTAGATCTAAACTTAAATGTTGTGGGCTGAAATTAGAAGAGAAGTTGGTAGAAAAATGGTAGTAAGAAGATAGAATAGAAATTTATCTCAAAAAGTGAGATTTCTTCAAGTTAATCCAAAAGAAAAGATTAAAGAGGTGGGAAGATATGGCTGAGGTGTGTCTTTGATCAAATGAAGAAGGGAAGACCGGGCAGGAGATGATAGAAGGGGTCGTGAAGAAGAAGGGAAGTTTTTTGGAGGTGCATGGGATTTTTGTATAGGCAGTCTTTTTTTTATGCTTGTGCGGAGGGCTTAAGAGAACTAAAGATGTAATTTCTTTAAAGTTTATGGCCAGCAGAATGCAAAATATCTATTCTCATGTCTTTTTGGTTTATTTTCTTGAGGAGATATAGCCAAGATGTGGGTATTTAAGACTAGAACCAGACCTTTAGTTACAGAAAGGCAAAATTTGTTGACTGTGTCAAAGTCAAAGTTAGATGAGAGAGGACTGTGGGCGTGTGTGGGTTTTGAATTGGGGACGGAATTTGAGTGTGAGATTTGATGAACCTTGATTTAGAAGTAAGTTAGGAAAGAGATGAATGCAAGTTTGATACTCATTCGTCTTATGAATAAAATGTTATGCTCTTTCAAAGTGATAGGGATCTATCTCCAAGTTAGTGAAGTTTGAGGGAGCATATCTTTGTGATCAGAGTAGCATTTTAAGAAAAAATTATTGGGATTTGTAGATATATGAGTCTATTAAGTTGTGTAAAATATTAATTTCTATTGGAGTTATGTTTAAAGAATTATGAGGAAATTTGTGGTCGGATCTAGAATTGTTAGAAGATAGAACTAAAGAAAAAGGATAGAGTCTATAACTCTAGATCAAAGAAGAGTTTTCGAGCAAAAATTAGAGGATAATTATAACATAAAGCAAGCAACAAGCCTACCAAATTTCAATACTTAGGTCTTTGTTAATGAGGAGTAATGAAGGTATAAAGCAAAGGGGGTCTAGAATCAAAGGCAACATAGAGGGATTACTTTGACAACATGGTTCTCTCTAACCACATAAGCTATAATCAAAAGGTTTATGGGGTTTGCTTCTTTACTTCTTTAAGTACTTTGTATTCAAATTTTGCTTCAATTGATGTGATATCCTAGGATTTATGAGCAAATTTGAAGGCAGGTTTCTAAAGGTAGAATATGTTAGGATTAATAAGGTATGTTTTTATGTAAAATCTTCAATTTTATGAACTTTATGAATCTCATCTTGCACTTGAGAAACTAGAGGTACAAAAGACCTAGTGTTTATTAGAGCTAAGACTCTCATCACAATATTTGGTGCTTCTATTGAGAGTGCTCTAAGGCTTCAAGATTTTTTAAGATAAGATAGAGGATAGTAGAACCAGTGGTAGTCAAGCTCAAGGAGGTAGTCAGAACTTTGCAGAGGAGTTCTTTAGGGCCATGCAAATATTTATGGGGCAAGAAGTTACTATTGTAGTTGAATAAGGAGCTACAAAAGCTTTGAAAGCTGTTACTCCATGATTGAAAGATTCAATGGGAAGAACATTTCAAAGTTTTTAAGGAATTATACTTATGAGATGGAAATCTATCAAATTTCAAAGGAGAAGATGATAGAAATGTTTGACTTGGCAATTGTATTAGAGATTAGAGATAAGGTGAAACATCTTCATCAAAATAATTTTGAGATTACTTGGGCCAAATTTGAAGAGAGGCTTTGAGATGAGTTTTTTCATGAAGATGAAGAAAGGATGTCTAAAAGGAATTTCCTTGATTAGGTGGAACAACAACCAGGTAACAATATGGGACCAAATGAATTGTTAAAAAAATTTGAAAAGAAGTTTGGACAACTCTCACTATTAGAGAAAAAGATTCTTGAAGTGAGAAAGTCAGAGTTGTTTCTATAAGCTGCAAATGAAGCTTTGGAGGATAGACTATTAGTTCTTCTTCAAGACGGAGTAGCTGAAGGAGGTTTTAGTACCAATTAGAGACAATTGGAGGATGGAATAAGTCTTATTGCAAAGCAATAGCGGATAAAGGCTAGGGGATATGGAATAAAGATGGAAGCTTCAATACCACCAATTACAAGGACTTCTTTAATGATACCATCAAGTTCTTCAAAAGATAAGGCTCTAGATGAAAATACTCTAGAAGAATTGGTGAAGAGCTTAAAGGAGCTGAAAGTAGAGATGAGTGCTTTAAAAAGAAATACGAAGCCAGGTATCTCTTTAACTTCTAGAGGACAGAGGGGATATGTCATCAGGTGTATTTGGTGTGATGATACTGATCACAAATATAGTGATTGTGAATCATTTGCTGATGCCATGAAGAAAGACATTATTACCTTCAAAGATGGAAGGATTAGAGATGCATTTATAGATTTTTCTTTGGATACTAACTTTGCTAAAGGAAGAATGAAAAAATTAATAGAAGATCGAATGATGAAGCCTAAGCCAAGAAACTCAAGTAATGCAGATTCTTATCAAATTGTGACCTGGGAAAATAATGTTGAAGCTGCATGTCTTGAGAATCATGAGAGTATGATTAGAGGAGCTCAGGCCATTAGAGAGAAAACATGATGAGATGATCTAGTTGATGTAGTTAGCATTAGAGCCTTTTTAGACAAGGAAAGGGAGAATGAAGACTTTCAAAATGTCTATGTGGAAGTGAAGAGAGGAAAGAATGTAGAAGATGAAGATGAAGAACCAATAAATAAGAAGCAAATATGAAAAGGTGGTGGTACAGGAGAAAGGACAAAAGAAAGATCAACAATAAATCAGCCACTACAAAATACTCTTTCATCTTCACAATTAAAGGAGGCATCAACTCCAAAGCAAAGGGTGGAAGACAACATGGAAAAGGGTAAGGAGAAGAAGAAGGACATAAAAAAAGGTAAAACCAAAGGCCTTACTTATAAGCTTCAATCTGATATTGAAACTTCTATTGATATGAAAGGAGTATTGGAAGGATGGATTTTGGATGTAAAATTTGAATTTACCTTACGAGAGGTCTTAAGAATTGCAAAGAAAGACTTTCATGAGTTGATTATTAATGTTATCAAGAGGAAACGTCAAATGACAGTAGAGACAGTGATGATAAGTGCCATTGATACTTGTTTGAATAAAGAGGAAGAAGAAGAGATTGGCCAAGTGTTTTCTATTGAATGTAAGTCAACCTTTGAAAGGATTATGATTATGGAGGATGATAAGGTGAATCATAGGATTGAAGAAAAAGATGTGAATGATGGTATGCCTGCTGATTTAGAAGAGGAGGTTTTAGACATGTTTTCTCTTCAACTTCAAAAGAAGAAGGAGAATTGTTTGGAACATGTCTTGCGGTGAAGACAAAGATTGGAAATGTGGAAGTAAAGCAGAATTTCTTTGTTCAAGATTGTGGCATATATCTAATTATTCTTGGTCAACCATATATTACAGCTTTAAGAATAGAAATTAAAATGCTAGATGATGGATCTCACTATACAAGGATTCAAAGTTGTGATGGAAGGAACTCAATATAGTTCCTTATAGTGAAGCTAGAAAGCAAGAGGCATAGAGATCAATTACGTGAAAAACCTCTTGATACTAAAAAGCGATTCCAGGATTTCTAAAAAGTACATGTGGAGAATAGGGGTCTGCGGGTGTAGGTAATATATTTACAAAGGTATTTTCCAATATATATAAGAATGGATATGGAATTTTGAATTTGGATGATCATAGTATCTTGAACTTCAAAAATGTGGATGTGATGGATTCTAAATATAAAGCCAAAATAAAAAAAATAAAAAGAAATTTTGAGAAAATGGGAATAATTTTACAAGAAGAAAATATATCGAGATTAATAGAATAGATTGGATTTCCAATTGATCTACTACATCAATTAAAAAGGTTGAAAAATATGGAGGAGATTATGGATAATAGAGGTATTATGGTTGAAGTCCATGATCAATGCTTTTACAAAGAAATATTGTATTTTATGGAAGATCATGGTGAAGACATTGATATTCGTAAGTGGAAAAATGAAGCTGAAGTGAATATCAAGTATAAGTCAGTAGCAAAGAAAGTGAAGCCAATAGCAGCTCAACTACCAGATAATTTTGAAGATTATTTCAAGCAAGCTGGAAAGAAACCAAAATTAAGAAGTTATACAAGAATTAGACATCAATTCATTAAAAAAATACTTGACAAGTTGTAGATTGGAGGGGATGAATTTTTAAATAAACTTGAGAAGTATTTGTTTCAAAGCATGCTTTTAAAACATGAAAAGGCATTTGCATCTAAACTTAGTGAAATAGGATGTGTTTATCCAAATGATGTAGTACCTATGGTGATCTTTATAGTTCCACATATACCGTGGGATTTAAAATCTATTCCAATTATAAGAGCTTTACTACCAAAATTAATTGAATAGCTCAAGGAGAAGATAGAGATGGGGATTATAGAACCATCCATGGATCCATATTCAAATTGCTGGTTTACAATGTCGTGTTATAACACGTTTATATAGCGAAAAGTATGAATAAGGATAAATTCTATTTAATACTTAATTATCTTAGATTATTAGAAATTTAAGGTACTTAAGAAAAGATTTAAAGAAGCCTCTTAGATTATTCTTGCTCTAATAGCTAAAAGATAAAAGTTAGTTATTAAAATTTTCTTGTAGGTTGTAGAAACTAGTTCACGGCTTTTAAAAAAGCCATAAGTTAATAAAAATAGGATAAGAGAAATAAAAAGTTAATATAATAGATACCATAGTTGAATTGAGGATAGGATTAAGTTTAAAAATCCTTAAAATAAGTTAGATCAATACCCGGGGGGTGACCAGATATGAGACAGGGTCAAAATCAGACCTTCAGCCACATAAACAACCACCGAAGGCAGGTATTTGGGACATTCAAAGATCGGTGACTAGGATTGGATAGCTAGCTTGAAGGGGATTTTAAGGGCATTTAGCTTGTTACCACAAGATTTTGGAAGACTTAGCAATCGCTAGTCAAAGTCAAGGTTTGTATTGGTGTTTTGGATTTTATATAAGACAATAATGGCTTGCATTGTTGAGCGATTTGTACAATCTGTATAGCATCTTTAGTTGAAAATTTGATATTGTCTAGATTGTTGGATGTGCCAAATATATACAAAAGTTTGTATTAATCTAGCAATGCAATCAAGAGATATTTGACCTTTGATACAAAGGATTGTTGGAAATTGGCAGTTTAGGATTGGATAGGGTTTCTGTGATAACTAAAGATCTATTAATTGGATCAATATAAGTTTTGGTATGGTAATAGAAGACTTATAGTTTGAGCTACATACTAAGTTTGAGCTAAAGTTAACAATGGAAGAAGGAGAAATCACCACTAGAGTTTTTGGCGGCCGAGTGTCATCAGTGCACTTTTTGGGCATTTTCTTGCAATCTGTAAGTTAGGTTGAGCTACATGTTTTTGAGCATGTAGAAGGCTTATACCAACATTTGTGTGTAGAATTTCACACTAAGTGGATAGTCGGATTAAAAGTTATAGTTTGTCAAAGCTCACTAATTAGGATAAGGACTTATAAATAAAAATAAAAAATTGCTTAATTATAAAAGAAACAAGAAAATTGGGATGTATATATAGTTGATGTTATCAAGAGGAGTGTTTTTAAACACTTTTGAATTGAACTTTGAATCATATTCTTCATATATGGGTGAAACCTATTAGGATTTCTTGATTATTTATAAACACAACTTTACCTTCTATAGCCAGGTGCCCGGTGCATTCCCGAACAAGACAATACGTAATACAACAACAGTGCCAAAGAAATTTGGAGCATTAAGGTTTATTCAAGATATACAACCTATCAATGGTGTGACAATCAGGAACAAAGGATCTGGGCCAATTGTAGATAAAGTTGCTGAGGCATTTACAAGGCATGCAATTTATTCAATTGGAGACTTATATTCTGGATATGATCAATTTCAACTTAAAGCAGAGAATAGAGATTTAACAACAATAAAAACGCCTTTGGTTTTGGTTCGTACGTGCACATTACCTCAAGGAGCTATCAATTCAGTGGCACATATGCAAAATGCAATGAATCAAGTTTTAAAAGAGTTTGTGCTTGAGAAGACCATACCTTTTGTTGATGATTGTAGAATGGGTAGGAATTTTAGGATTTACAATACATAGTTTGTAGGATTAAGAATAGGTAGGAAGCCGATAAATGGCTAGTTTAGAAGGCAAAATGGATGAAGAAGTTAGAAAAAGTAATTATCATCGGTTGTGTAGCAATTAACATAGATTGGGATAAGTATAAATTGATTCGGTATGGAGGTGTCAGGGCCAGACTGTGATAGTCCTGAGCCGGGGTAAGCTTGGTGTTACCTCTCTCTTTTCTTTTGTTAGGCTGTAATAGACGATCCGGATTCTATTCCGAAGGATTATACCATGTCAATGATGAAGTATAGTAATAAAACAAAAAATGTTATATATGTGGATGAGTAAGAAATTATAATTGTTTGATGGGTGAGTTCTTTGTAGTGAATTGGAGGTCGAAGATCAGATATGTCAATGAAGTTTGATTGTGGATAAGAGTGTCATGCCGTATTGACTGTGAGAGTTGAACTGTGAAGAGGAGTATTGGAGAAACAAATTGTTTTGAAAGATGTTCTGGGTGAGGAATTTTTTCCAATAATTGGAGAGAGAAGCGGGTGTATGCAGTCTATGGAAATGATGCAACATTGCCGATTGTTGTTATGAGCGTGAAAGAAGATAGAAGATTATAGTAGGAGAATTGATAGAGGATTGTATCACGAAGTTTATCTTTAGTTGCGAAATAGCAGAACCAATAGAGTGGATGGTATTATTTTAAAAAGTGTGTAGGTGTGCATTGGACTCTAATATTCAAAAGGTGGTTGGTTGTGTGACCCTAATAGTTTAACACAATGCGGATAGTCTCTCCTTGTGTTCAAATCTCCCTTTATAGATTTACTCTAGGCAGTATTGGTAGAGTAAGTGAGACGAAGAAAAATAACATTTTGGCACCACTGTCAGGGATTGACAATAGTATTGAGTGTTAGGAATTAACTGCCGAATGAGTAGTTAATGTAGTGATAGAAAGCAATGTCAATAATAGATGATGAAAGATTATGGTTAATAAAAATAAGAACATTGCTCTGAGAAAAATATGTGAATCGAAAGGAAGACAAGAGAGAGGACAAGTAAGAAATTTGTTGCGAGACGAGCAAGAACAGAAGCTAAAAAAGAAGCGTCGATAGAGTTGAATTAAACCATGGTTGCATGCCTGTCGGCACATCCGAGCATACCAAGAACATGAAAGATCATTACTTTTCCGAACTTTCAGACATATATACCGTTAAAGAAATTGCCAAAAGCACTCGCGGAGAACTTTGCGAATAACCCAATATATCTCTTGAGCCCATTAACGGAAAGAGAACGGAGCACAGAAGAATTGGATACTCCATTGGATACTTTCCTAATAATGGATACAACCAATTCTAAAAAGGCTAGTTCTTTAGTAGGGAATGTATTGCTTGCCAATAAGGGCCAATTCAGTGTATTTCAAAATCTGTCGTTTTCACCTCAACTTCAACTGATAAAATTATTTGCAGATAATAATATCAAATTGCAGAGGCCTGAAAGTTTGAAAAAGACAATTGAAGGAGGCAGTATTTATTTTAACAAGGAAGTAAGTAGAACATTGTCACCTTCAATGGCAGTGAGGGGTTTAGTAGTACCAATTGTGGTACAAATGGGTGTGGTGAGTGATCGCACAATTAGCGTAGCCCCATTACCTACCTTTAGGGGTCTGCCAGCAGCTGACCCAGATCAACACTTGTCTCAATTCTTGATCCATGTATAGCCAATAATGGTAGAACTAAAGATATTTGATTAAGATGGCTGCTAGCGACCTTGAAAGACACGACGTTTGAATGGTATTATCGCCAACCTGTGGGACAATTTTATAATTGGGAGGCATTGAAAAATATATTTTTGACTCATTTTTGACCAATAGGATTTGAAGAACATCTTAGAGAAAGATTAATGAACAGCAAAATGGTATCGGGAGAAGCGGTGCAGTCATATTATGGCTGAGTAGCAGATATCCTTTGTAAATGGCCAAATAACCAAATGTCGGAGTCGTTTGTTATGTCTATATTGGTTAACGGACTATATCCACCAGAATTGAAGATGTTTGTAAAGGAGGCTCAACCTGAGACTGTGGCTGCCTCATTTGACCGAGCTAAGATATGGAAAGAATGTCATTATGACTAATTCTTAGCCATAGAAGCTACAATGATTCTATCTCAAGGAAGGTATCAAATACCAACCTAGAATGAAATAATGGACAGTTACCCAATGACAATTGATTACGGTGCAAATCTTAGTGTTAATCCGTAAGGGATAGTGAATGCTGTTCCATTGCAAGCTGTACCACCAACAATTGCAGTTTCGTATTCTCCATATTCTCCATATCAAAAACCAATATCTATAAAGGAGTTATCTAATGAACTAGTATCAAAAGATCCAAATGAGACTTTGTTGTTAACTTTGACAAAGAAGATGGATGAGTTGGGTGTTAACCTAGCAAAGGTTAAGGAAAAGAGGCATAAACCGACTAATATGCATCCCAATATTTGGTGCAGTAATTGTAAGGGGCAAGGCCATTTAGTAACGGAGTGCCCTTCACCACCCCAATGACTATGCAATGTACATTTTGTGGAGGTAAGCATGTAACTACCAATTGTTAGAATTTAAGAAGGCAACAACAGTTAGGAAATCAGACCATGATTCAACCAACTTTGTGGGATGTTAATCAAGTTCAGATAGGAAATAGGTTTAGTTGGAATGGAAATTGTCTTATTAAACAAAATAGAAATTTCTATAATTTTCAAAATTCTGAGTATAACTAAGAAGGTGACCCCGATTCTCAAGATTTTGTGTAAAATCAGCAAGGACAATCCCAATATCTATTTATTCATAATCCAATTTTAGATCCTACAATACCAACTGGTTGGCCGGGATCCATTATCCATCAAACTTAGAATAAGCTTAGCCGATATATACTAGTCGAGATGCCCCATATTCCAGATGGAAGAAGAAGAAGACCACTTCGATGCTATCAATGCAGACAGCTAGGACATTATGCTAGTGAATGTCCCAATCCTAGAGCCAATGATAATTATGCTTCAGTATGTGGAAATTGTAAGCAATTTGGACATATTTACCAGCAATGCAATGCTCCGTTTAATGTTAATAACCAAGATCAGCGCATCTAGCTGCAAAGTAAGATGGAAGATAATAATCGAGTTCCACAAGATTCTTTGATAAATTGGGTGGAATGCGTCCATATAGTACTTATTTGGGCCTAGCAAAAGGAAAAAGATTCAATTCAAAAATTGGAAGTACCAGTTGCGGACCAATGTAATCCATTGAATGGTATTCCAAATCTAACACCAGTATCAAAGGTATTACCAACAATTGGATCAAATTTATCTGTGCAACTTGAGGATGTCCTTAGCCCCAAGATATTAATTTAATCAAAACTAGTACCAATATCTACGAAGTTTTGGGAGCCACTTTATCTATTAAAAGATCTTTTCATAGACAAGAATTATGACAAAGTCTATTCAGCAGTTCTAGTTCCAAATTCCATAAGAAAATTATCTCAAGGGGTCAAATTAAAATCCATGGAAAAGAAGAGGGTCTTGGGAATCATTGCCAATATGAAACCATATGATATTATGAAAGATTTGGATGAAATTAAACCTTCTATTATAATGAAGCAGTTGTTAGCACTTGCACTAGAATGTCGTTCTACATTGAATTTCTCGTTAATACAACGTAGAGTTCGTAATAAAAAAATTCATGAGGTTAGTTTGAATCCTGATCCGGGAGCACCAATTATCGATGTATCAACTGATGGTATTTTCATTCCTGGAGTTCAAGAGGATGGTGGCTCTAGTATGAACTTAATAAACGCCGATACAATGGAGGAGTTGGATTTAAAATAATTAGTACCCACGACATTGGTATTGAGAATGGCAGATCATAGTAGGATAAAATCAATGGGTATTTTGTACAAAATTAATACCGTAATTGCAAGAATTATGTATGAAATTGATTATATTGTTTTTCGATTACAGAATTCTATTTTATTATATCCAATATTATTGGATCATCCGTGGCTATATCAAGCCAAAGCTAAGAACGATTGGGGCCATGGAACGTTAATTATTGAGGAGGGTAGTAACAAGATTGTTTTACAAATGTACCCAATTTAATATCATGGGGAGTCTCAAAATATGGACACAGAAGCAACATCTGATTATGAGGGCGAATTTGAGGCAAATTATGACAAAGTTAATAATGCAATACAAGTTGATAAGGATCCAATTCACATGCGGAAGCAAGGCGTGTTATACTTGTATAGAAGACTAGGGGAATATTTTTTATATCAAGAGGATGCAGCAAATTTTGACGATGTCATTGCAGACTGGATGGATAATCGTGCGATAAATGAAATCGGTACATTAGAACCAGAATTGGATAAGTTTGATTTGCCAGACCATATGAAGGATTCAGAGCAAGAGGGGCAAATCAAACCGGGGGTTAATTAGGAACGTGTGTGCCAATCCATTAACTTAGGTTCCAATGAAACATCCCAGATTATCAAAGTATACACCGGTATTATGGATACAAAATTGAGAAATTGAAAAGAATTCTTTCTAAATCATAAATCTGCTTTTCTTTAGTTATATGCAGATTTAAAAGGTATTCCTGCCAAAGTTTGTGAGCATCGAATTATCTTAGAGGAAGATGTTATATCAGTTCGTCAAAGACAACACCGTCTTAATCCAAAATATCTTCTCATAGTCAAGAAGGAAGTAGATAAATTTTTAGATGTGGATTTTATATATCCAGTCCCGTATAGTGAATGGGTTTCACCAATTGTGATAGTGCTGAAGAAAAATGGAAAAATTCGTATTTGTCAAGACTTTCGTAAATTAAATGCGGCTATCAAGAAGGATTATTTTTCTTTACCTTTTACGGATAATATACTGGACGCAGTAGCTAGGCATGACTATTATTCCTTTTTGGATGAATTTTTAAATTATAATCAAATAAAAATTACAGAAGAGGGCTAGTTGAAGACTACTTTTATTATAGATTGTGGCACATTTGCTTATAAAGTGATGCCATTTGGATTATGTAATGTCCCAGCCACATTTCAAAGGGTAATGATGCAAGCGTTTTAGGACTATTTACGATTGTCGATGGAGATATTTTTAGATGATTTTTGCACATTCAGTACGACAACAAATCATTTGGAACATCTTGGTAACTGTTTGGACTAATGTGATAAATATGGGATATCCATGAATTCTGAGAAGTGTCAATTTGGCGTACCATCAGGAAAGCTATGTGACACATCGTTTTTGCGACTGATATCGCTACTGACCCAAATAAAATTACTTATATATTGGCTTTACCAAAACTAAAAATAATGTCTGGTATTCGTGGTTTCGTAGGCTATATCAGCTATTATAGGCGATTCATTCATTTATTTATAAAAATATATCAATCGTTAACAAATCTCTTAAAGAAACCGCCATCGGATGGATCTAGTCCAATTTGGGCTAAGGAATGTATAGTTGCGTTTGAGGATTTAAAATAAAAATTGGTGTCAGCACCAGTACTTGTTGCACCTTGTTGGACAAAATCCTTTCATGTTTATGTTGATGCCTTGAATGTTGCTATTAGAACCGTGTTAAGCCAGAAAGATGAAAAAGATTTGGATCATCCCATCTATTATGTTAGTCGATAATTTGTTGCTGCGGAACAAAATTACACTACGACTGAATGGGAAGCTTTGGACATGATCTATTTTATCCAGAAATTTTGACATTATTTGCTTGGTTATCCATTTGTGTTTCATGTCGATCATGATGCATTTAAGTATATGATTAATAAACCTCAATTGAGTGGATGTATTGCTTGATGGATGTTACTCCTTTAAGAATTTAATTTTATTATTAATATTTGACTAAGAAAGAAACATGCCAATGCAGATCATATATCTTGATTGTCCAATATATTCAGTAATGAACCTATCAATGATGCACTTCATGATGCGGAATTATTTGCTGTTGACATGATCATCCCAGAATATAGTGAATTGATCCATCATCTAACATTTCAGACATTTCCACCTACATATAGTGAGAAACTTAAGAATTGCTTAATTTTGAATAGTGTGCCATATACGATGATTGGAGACGCCTTATATAAGCAAGGGAGAGATGGAATTCTATGCCACTGTATTTTTCAAAGTGAAGTACGTACCATATTGGAAGGATGTCATTTAGATAGTTGTGGAGGACATTTTGCCGATGACAGCACTGCTTGCAAAGCTTTAATGGCTGGATATTGGTGGCTAACAATGTTCTCAGATGTACACCAATACGTCCGACATTGCCATCCTTGTTAGTGTATTGGTAGACCTATAGGAACTTTTGCCATGCTGTTGGTATCAATTTTAGTACAAGCACCATCTGAGAAATGGGATTTTGATTTTGTAGGACCAATTGCACCAACATCGCATAATGGACAAAAAAGATATATTTTAGTAGCGACTGATTATGTGACAAAATGGGCAGAGGCGATGGCAACAAAAATTGATAATGTCAATACCGTAGCCACATATTAATATGAGAACATTATCACTTGATTTGGATGTTCCAAAGAATTGGTTAGTGATTGTGGAACCCATTTTATTAATTCTACAATGGCGGTTTTGACAAATAAACATGTGATCAAGCATCGGAAGACAACCCCATATCACCCTCGGGCCAATGGGCATAGTAAAAGGACTAACGATATTTTGTGTAAAATTTTAATTAAAACAATGTCTGGTGTGAGAACGAACTAGGATACAAAATTATTTGTAGCCTTGTGGGCATATCGTACTGCATATAAAGTAACTACCAATTTCACATTATTCTAATTGGTCTACGGGCAAGAGGCAGTATTACCAATTGAATTAGAAGTTCCGAGTTTACGAATTGTATTGGATGAATGTCTTGGTGACAAGGAATCCCTCCAACATCGGTTAGCATAATTAGATAAATTGGATGAAGTTACGACTATGGCTCTTTTAACTATAGAAGTTACACAACGCCGCCATAAGAGTTATTATGATAGTAAATTACGTCCTAAATCTTATATGCCCAATGATCTAGTGCTTCTTTATAATAGTCACTTTCCCAATTTTTCGGAGAAATTCCAAGTCCGTTGGCATGGACCTTATCAAATAATTGAAGCCTTTCCTAATGGTTCACTTCAAATAGAAGAATTTATGGATAGTCAATTTACCACTCGAGTTAACGGCAACCATTTACATCTTTATTTTATGTAAACTCTGGATGGATTATTAAAATTGGAAAGAAGAGCGTGTACATGTTCAAGATAGCTTACCTTTATTGAAGGTGCATGATGGTTAAAAAAGACGGTTGATGGTCAGTTTTGTATCCTAATACGGACTAGTCAAGCAAATCGAAAGTGATGATCTGATACACTAGATTAAAGATTGTTGATTTAGATCCCGAGTAAAAGGTTAGAAGTGGGGCACTTAGTACGAGTTTTTGTTAGCATTTTATTTTGAGCTTGCTTGTCCGAGTGTATGCTTATTGGTGTGTAGAATTTTTTGCAGTTAGAGAGTAATAATTAGTACAAGTAAGGAGTACGTAGTCAGCATTATACAATGTCGATGGAAAGGTTGAAGAGCGTTGTGGATAGAGAAGAGAATGTCTGAAATGTGCGAAGTAAGAATAACTTACAATTGCCATCCCTAGTGGTGGTCACCAACATGGAGCCAATGAAGTTGGAAATTTGTTGGTCCCCACAAAAGCAAAGAGATTTTAGAAATGCACAGATGTATGTGTTTTTGCAAGGATCGGATAACTTGCTTTTAAAGTGCTCTGTTATTAAATAAACGAGTACGAGTATATGAAAAATTATGTCTAGTGTCCGCAGACGCAAAATCTGAACGAAAATGCAAACAAAAGTTGGATACGAACAAACCATATGGCCAAGTGGTTAATGACGCGGAGAGTAAGTGAAACCAAGATGTGTTGTCGAGACTGAACCCTTCAGCCTCGACTCCTATATATACTACCAGATAGGAAACTTCTCGAGCTTCTTCCGCTAAACTAGGAAGCTTCTCAAGCGACTTCTACTTAACTAGGAAGCTTCTCAAGCAACTTTCTAGAATCTAGTAGAATATTCTAGGAATATTCTAAGAATCTTCTAGAACCTTCTAAGAGAATCTTTAGAGAATCTTCTAGGAATCTTTATGGAATATTCTAAGGAATCTTTAGAGAATATTCTAGAGGGTTCCAAAGACTTGCTTCTAGAATGTTCTAGAAGCTTGTCTCTAGAAGGTTCTAAGGACTATGTCTCTAACATTATCCTCTCCTTTAGCTTCGAGGTCTCCGAGAAGCAATGTTGTTTGTCGGTTAGAACAATCGCAAGAAAATAAAGATCTGTCGCATAATGTCTGCAATGAACTCCAATTGCTGTTCGTGAAGCAAGTGGTTCAACGGCCCTTGAAGCCAACGGTAGTGGCCCACGCCTTCCACTTCTGACCAAGCATGAACTTCCGTGTCCTCATTGTGAAATTGTCTTGCAAACACACCTTCTGGCTGACCATCGTAAGCAGGCTCGATCTCAAATACTATCACCAGCGATCGGTTACTCGGAATCCTCCATCGTTGTCGTGGTGCAAGCGGTTCTTCATCTCGAGGTCGCCTTCGTGAGCTAGTCGGTTGAGATAACACGACTGGCATGCTATCCATGTTGGGAAATCAAACTCTGGCTACTAGAAAAAGTTCTCTATCTTGGAAAAAATAACTTATCAACTGTGAATTTGGGTGGTGCTCTCCCCTCTTTTATGTTCTCGGATGAGTAAGCTTCAAGAAGAAGTTATCATTGAACTAGCTTAGGTTTATGAGGATATCGTCGATGAAACTCTTGTACCTTTTGCGGCGCATTGGCAAGATTTTCGGCCGGCTCCTACGTTTGTTCATTAATGTCGTAGCCGCACCAATGAACAAGATGCTCCAACTTGCTCCACCTTTGTCGTGAATCCAACACCTTTTTGACCTCGTATTCCTCGTGGTTCTCAATTTCAATGCTAGGTGGCGGATGTTGTGTTCTTCTAAGAAATGATGACTCTCAATAAGATTCCAACAAAGAAACATGAAAGACAGGGTGTACCTTCATAGCAGCTGGTAACTCCAGACGATATGCCACTGGATTGATTTGCCTCTGGATGACAAATGGTCCCAATCTTCGGTAGTCCAACTTATCACAAGGCCTTGTCGTCTTAATATTTTTTCGAAGTAACCATACTTTATCTCCAACCTTGAAAGCAGGTGCCTCATTCCGAGATCTATCTGCGGTCGCCTTGTAGGACTCTTGTGCAGCTTGCAATTGAAGTTTCAACGTGGCTTGAAGTTTCGATAACCGCTTTGCAATTCCTTCAGCTGCCGGATTGATATTTGTTGATGGACTCAATAAGTCAAGTTTTGGATGGTATCCATAGTTGGAAAAGAATGGTGTTTGTTGAGTCGATGCATGAAGTGTGTTGTTGTAAGCAAACTCGGCAAGCGATAGATATGCGGTCCAATCGTCCTGGTGATAGTTGATGCTGCACCCGTGAATCTTGCTCGAAACGATTGACCCGATTCTACTGGTAGTCCCGGTTTGGGGATGGAAAGCGAAGAAAGTTGATATCCGCTTTCAATGCACCGAAAGAGTCTCCTAGAACTTGGATCTGACTGGGTCCTCGCGATCCAGGCCGCGATGGCATCATCGAATTTTATGTTTAAACCAGATGAATTGCCTCTTGGGCCACAAGATATTATCGGCTGTATCGAGTATGAAAAGGCAGACGAAATGTGCCATCTTTGCGCCAGCCTGGGCAGGAGTTGCTGTCAGCAGGGAAAAGAGTCAACCTGTTGTACTCCCCTAAAAGTCTGTGCAAGTATGAAATGTGACCAACATAATACATTTCTAATGGTTGTAGAAGACCGTAAGAGGCGATGTTGAGAACTGCTGGATCTTGAACAAATGTCATAAGAGATGACAAACTCTTTCACATCCTTCCACATTTGAGGCCACCAAAAATCTCGGGAGATAAGCTCCAAAGTCTTGTTGAACCCGAAATGTCCCGCAGTTGGAAAGTCGTGACGAGATTGAAGAACTCGGAGTCGTGTTGGTCCTTTTGGAATATACAATCGCTCTTCAAAGTATAAAAGATCTTCTTCAACCTTGAACTTGTTGTTATCAATGCGCTGCTTGATATCCACGACTATAGAATCTTCAAGAGTCACGGCGCGTACCTGATTGAAGAAATCGGTATCAATTGGCATGGAAGCGGTGCAAATCCTAAAATACTCTGGCTTCAGCAATGTTGCACACTGTTGATCGAACGCTGCTTCTCCAACCTTCGGCGCAAGATACGATCTCCTTGATAATGCATCGGAGAGTCCTTGTTGCTTCCCAGGCCGATAAGTAATAACAAAGTCAAATCTAGAAAGCGACATATTCCATCAAGCCTGACGACGATTCAGAACTCGAGATGTCATGAAGTACTCCAAATTCTTGTGATCCGTGTATACGGTCACTGGATGTGCAGCTCCTTCAAGGAAGTGTCACCACTCTTGAAAGGAATCCACTATTGCAAGGAGTTCCTTATCGTAGATCTCATAGTTGATCTCGGCAGCAGAAAACTTCCGCGAATAGAATGCAACTAGATGGAGCTTCCCGTCTACGTCCATCTGTGAAAGCACCGCTCCCAAAGCAAAATCTGAAGCATCGGTCTCTAAATAGAAGGCCTTTGCAAAGTCAGGGTGTACCAAGATTGGAGCTGTAATAAATGCCGACTTAAGATCTTGGAATGCTTTCTCCGCTTGAGGTCCCCATTCGAGCTTGTCCTTGCATGTCAACCGAGTGAGCGGGGCAGCGACTTGGGAATAATTCTTGATGAAGATCCGATAGAAGTTAGCAAAACCAAGAAAGCATTGCACATCTCGAATTGTCTTCGGAACTTCCCAAGACACGATTGCCTCTACCTTTTTGGGATCCATCTTCAAACCTTCTGTAGTCGAGATAAATCCTAAAAATTCCATCTCAGTCTGGTGAAATAAGCATTTCTCTAGTTTGGCATAGAATCCTCGCTGGCGTAGCTTTTCAAGGACCAGACGAACATGTTTCTCATGCTCTTACTCGTTCTTGGAAAATATCAAAATGTCATCTAAGTAGATGACAACGAAGTTGTCAAGGTGCTCTCGAAAAATATCATTCATCATGTGTTGAAAAACGGCCGGAGCATTGGTGAGGCCAAAAGGCATGACATTATACTCAAAGTGGCCATACCTTGTATGAAAAGCTGTCTTCCATTCGTCTCCCTCTTTGATACGCACAAGATTGTAAGCTCCCTTTAGATCAATCTTTGTGAAGATCTTTGCACGTCCAAAGTTGTTCCAAAAGACCGGAGATCAAGGATAACGGATAACGATTCTTCTTCATCACCTTGTTGAGGCCTCGATAATCTACGCACATCCGCAACGAGCCGTCCTTCTTTTTCACAAATAAGATCGGTGCCCCGGCTGGCGACTTTGAATGGCGAATGAAATTCTTGGCTAGATTCTCGTCGATGTACTTCCGTAGCTCTGCCAACTCCGTCTGCGATACGTTGTAGATTGGGCCAAAAGGTGGTTGTGTTCCTTCTTGTAAGTCTATGGCACAATCGTATGGTCGATGCTCCGGTAGCATTTCAGCATTCTTCTTTTGAAATACGTCCTCAAAGTCCTTATACTGCTCCGGTATACTTGTTGTCGAAGTCTTCTCGTCGCTAATCGGTGTTGCATAAATGACAAATGGTGTACCTTCCTTGGACGACCTTACAAACGCTCTTGCTCCAAGGAATAATGGTTTTTTTGTTCTAGACCTTTTAATAGGCTTACTTTTAGAATAATCTATGGGAAACGTCATTCTTCGCAACCTCCAATCGATAGATGGATTATGCTTCTCTAACCAGGAAAGACCAAGAATGACAGGGTTTGACGGGGTTCTAATAATATTAAAAATAACAAAACTACTATGGTTTTCAAATGCAACTTCTATAGGTTCTGATTCATGGGTGACACTACCGGACAATAAGGGTCTTCCATCTATTATTTCTACGTGTACGGGTTTAGATTTCAATACTAGAGGGATCTTATGGCGCTTAGTAAATTCTTCGTCTAAGAAACAAGCAGATGCTACTGAATCTAATAACGCTAGGGTTTTGATTTTCTGAGGACCAAAAGACAAAGGGGTTGTAAAACAACTAGCAGGCTGGGAAGAAAGAGTGGAACCTGATTTTTGTTGTGGTATTGAATTGTCCAGCTGCACGGTTCCTATTGTGGCTGGGCATCTTCGTTTTCCTGTATAATCGCACCTCTGGTCTTCACAATGCGTCGATTCTGCTTCTTGGGGCAGCTTCTAACTGTGTGGCCTTGCTCTCCGCAATACAAGCATAGTCCTTCCTCCATACGTCGCTTTCTTTCTTTTGGAGTAAGGGGCTTTATACGTACCGTGTCAATTTGCATGTCTTCCGCTTCCGAGTGTGAGTTGAGGCCACTTGCTGACATACTAGGGCCATGGCGAGTCGTATATTGTCTTGCACGTTGGTCTTTGCGACGTTAAAATAGGCGGTTATCGTACTTCACCGCTTGGTTGATGGCTTCGTTGAGCATCCGTGGGTCTGGAAGCGATAATAGCAAATCCTTCACATCGTCTCTTAGACCCCAATAAAACTGACTCATCAACGCTTCTTCGTCCCAGTTGATGTCTTTCTAAAATCTTCTTCAATCTTCCAAAATCTCTTGTAGATTTTTTAGAGTCTTCCAAAATTTTCCTCAAACTTTTAGAATTTTCTAAGATATTCTTAGAAGGTCCAATAGGATATAGGACTTGTAGTTTAAATAAGAGGCAATATTAAAGAACACCTCAATCTTGCCAACACAAGTCTTGGAGCAATCCAAAGTGTTGCCTTGTTTTTGATATCAATCTAGTTCCTTATTCTTGATCTAGTTCTTATTCTTGCCCATCCAATTCTTTATTTTTAAAACTAATCTATAATCTTCTCTGTATTTCTTTGCTAACCTATTATCTTGCATCCCTGACAGTTTGGCAAGACTACTTACATAATCATATCAAAGCTTCAATCTCTTCGTAGAGAGTGGATTATCTCTCTTCAAGATATTATTGCATTCTAGAGGAGTGCAAACTATCTCCTTCTAGACTGATATTCTTACTTGTTGCAATTGATTTTTCTTCAGAAAGAATAGATTATTCCTTTTCTAAGATACATCATTACATTTTAGAGGTTGTGGATTACCTTCTTCTAAATTAACTGTTTAGAAGTATTTTTTTTAGTATAGAAAATACTACATTAATGGCTTATTGATTTTTATTTTTTTTTCAATATGAAAATAGATCAAGTTAATGGACGTGCACCCTCACAAATAAAGAATAGAGTAGCAATTCTTACAAATCTTCAAGCTCTGTTGGATACTGTACAAGAAGAAATGACATTCTTCAGCAATCCAAAAAAGGAATTGCAAATAGAGCAAGTATCCAAAGAAGATAAGCGAGAATTTTATAATTTGCAACAAGAGATTATTCGCTTGAGAGAAGCAAGCAGTAAACAAGCTATACATATAATTCCTCTAAAAGTTCCAAAGGTTGTCATAAAAGAGTCAAAAGTTAGTATACTTGATAAATTTGATGGAATAAGATTCAACTTTAAAGGATTTGTATAACAAGTATGACTTTACTTATGACTATATTCTTCTTATTATTCATATGGATTCACTCAAGTTGCTTTTGTAGGCATCCTTTTATTAAGAAGTGCTTGATTATGATTTTCACCACTATTGGAAAAGAATTATTTGATCTTATATAATTTGGAGGCTTTTATGGAAAGATTTAGTGTTGCATTTGGAGATAGAAATTGAAAAAAGGTGGCAAAAAGAAAATTTCAAAATCTACGACAAGGACAATATTCAACAACAATTCATGCTGCAAAATTTCAATAACTTACTTATGATCTCGATTGGAATGATGAGGCTTTTATGACTTGATTTTGTTATGGTGTAAAGGATGATGTGAAGAATTTATTGATCACAATAGTAAGAGTTGAAAGCTTAGAGGAACTCATAGCACAAGCCATTATTTGTAACAATCACTTATTTGAATTAAAACAAGAGAGATAATCAATTTTTAGCAATACCTATTAAAAAATATCAGCTATATCTTCTAGACTCATTAATATATCCTAGACCTATGCAGATTGATGTAACTCATTTCAAGCAATTAATACCAATAGAAAAGACTAGATGTTGTCGTATTGTGTATTGGCTATCATGTGAAAAAATTATATATATATATATATATATATATATATATATATATAATATAATTTACTATATAGTTAAATAAAAGCCATATCAATAGGTTTTATTGGTTATAAGATGTGATTAGGTTGTTAATTTAGAAAGAATCCGTTTAATAGGACTATTAATGAGGTTTATACAACCTTATTTTTTTTTTGATAGTGATTTTGAGGTTGATTTATATTGACAATAACTTATATGTATCTTAAGTCACATTTGTTAGACATTGGTGATCCTTAAAATCTTAGTTTATTTCTTTTATTTCATGCTTAAAGCACATATTATATAAATCTTATAAGAAGAAGGATTAGAAAAGAGTTTTTAGTATAAAGAGGGTAGTTTGGCCATCCATGTGGATGGATAGAGGTGGATGATAGAAATCTCTATTCTAATTGGCCAAAAATCATGCCCAATGGGCTTCAAGGAGGCTGCCCGAGGGTTTATTAGGAGTTAGGGTTTTTTTTTTCGAGAGGAGTCGAACATCAAAGGCTAGGATCATAAGATTTAGGTTTTTGGATCTGATTTAGGTGCAAATTTTGTGTGATTTGCACTTTTTATGAAGAAGTTATAGGCGCTCAAAGTTAAGGTGTTGATTTTGGATCTACTATCACTCTTTTGGATATAACTTGCACATACAGAGAGAAATCAAGGATCGGCAACTAGAGTTAGAGAGAACACTTTCACAGCTACACTTTTTATATGTAGCTTGATAAAATCCAAGCTAGGGTAAAGGAGATATTGGGAGTTGAAGTCAATGCTTACAAACTTAAAGGCAGTAAGTGACCCGCTTACATAGTGGTTATATTTTGAACTATATCTTAGGAAATTTGAAAGATTTTTGGCTCAAAATTTTCAAGACTGTATATGTTTATGTCACAAGACTATGTGTAAAACTTTTATGGAATTAGGATTTTGGATTTGTGAGATATAAGGAAAATAGTGCTTGGGTGTCTCTGAGCTAGGGTTTTAAGCACCTGCTAGGGATTTTGAGATATCGGACGATTGGAAATGAATTTATAGCTGATTCTTTCTTTTAGTGAAACTTAAGAAAATTATTTATATTTTGAACTAAATTTTATGGAAACTAAATAGTTGGATCAAGAGTTATTGAACTCTAAAGTTTAGCAAGAAATAAGTCCTTATGGGTGAACAAAGTTTTGAAGGGTTTTTGTGGAAATTAGAACCTTTTTTGTACAAATCTACTTGAATACAAGAGGGTTTATATACATAACTTTTTTTTTATAAGATTGTTATATTATTTGTCCTTTTTATCAAGGATAAATCACTTGTTGAATTTTTTTCTTCAAATTTCAAGTAAACTCTCCACAACCAAGTACCCAGTGTATTTCCAAATAGAAGACCAAGTCATATGACAATGTCGGTAAGAAAATCTATATCTATATTATAGAAGATTCAATCACAAGGTAGCATATTGTCTAAACAAGTGTAGAGAATTCAAGGCATAAAGTATAACATCTGAATTGGAAAGGTCAGAAAACGAAGATGTCCAGCTACAATAGGGACCTTGCGGTTGGACACCCCAAAATCTAAAGCACTAGAAAAATGTCTTTTTCTACCTCAAGACCTGACATCATATTTCATACTTCCTGTATATATAAGAATCCTATAACAAGAGATTTCTGCTAAAGTCTTTTTAGATACTGGAGCCTCTGCATGCTTTATGGATAAGGATTTTATAACCAAGCATAATCTAGTACTTATAAAGAAGATCCATTCTACACTTATTGAAGTCATTGATGTATAAAACCTTGTATCAAGAGATGCTATTGAAGAAACTCAACCATTGGAAGTGATATTAAGAGATCAAGTATCACAAATTGTTTTCAACATCACTTGATATCCAACAAATCCTATTATCATTGGACTTGCTTGGTTTGAGCTACATAATCTTGATATTAATTAGAATTTACAAAAGATTTTTACAAGATCCAAACATCAAAAGAAGAAACGACATACTGTTCTATTCCTTAGAACTAAAGCATTTATATAGGCAGCAAAGAAAGAGATTGCATTTGCATTGTATGCTATCTCAATGAAAGATCCAACAAAGCAACTAAAGTAGGATATTTCTAATCAATATTATGACCTTGAAGACACATTTGAGAAGAAAAAAGCAGACATTTTACCAGAATACCATCCTTATGATTGTGCAATCAAATTACAAGATAGAGCTCAACCTCCATTTGGTCCAATTTATAATCTGTCACAAACAGAGCTTATAATCTTATTGGAATATATTGATGAAAACCTAGCTAAGAATTTTATTTGACATTCAAAATCACCTATAGGAGCTCCTATCTTATTTGTAAAGAAAAAAGATGGTTCTTTACATATGTATGTTGACTATTAAAGTTTGAACAAGATAACTATAAAAAATTACTAACCATTACCATTAATCTCAAGATTATTGGAATAATTAGAAAAGGCAAAGAACTTTACAAAGATTGATTTGAGAGGCGCCTACAACCTAGTCAGGATTAAAGAAGGAGATTACTAGAAGACATCATTTTATATAAGGTATGGATATTTTGAGTACAATGTTATGCCTTTTGAACTTACAAATACACTTGAAATCTTTCAATACATGATAAATGATATCTTATGAGAATACTTAGATGACTTTGTAATCATTTACTTAGACAATATCTTAATCTTTTCTAAGAATGTACAAGAATATGAACATCATGTACATAAGATATTGGAGAAATTAGAAGAAAGTGGATTATATGCCAAATTAGAAAAATACTCTTTCCATCAACTATCAGTCAAGTTTTTGGGATATATTGCTTCTAAAAATAGAATTTTTATAGATCTAAAGAAGATACAAACTATTATAGAATAGAAACAACTGTCATCAATCATAGATGTACAATGTTTATTGATATTTGTAAATTTTTATAGAATCTTCATCAAAGATTATTCCAAGATTGCAGCTTCATTAACACAATTCAAAAGCAAGAATAAATTTATTTGGTATGACAAGGCTGAAGAAATATTCAAGAAGCTAAAAAAATCTTTTACTTCAACCTCTATACTTGTCCATGCAGATCCAATAAAATCATTCATTCTAGAAATGGATGCTTTAGATTTTGCACTTAGATCTGTACTCTCTCAAATTGGTGATGATGATCACTTACATCTAGTAGCATTCTACTCTCAAAAAATTTTAGCTGCAAAGATTAATTATAAGATCCATGACAAAAAACTATTGGCAATTGTTGATGCTTTTGAAGAGTGGTGCCATTTGTTGGAGGGGACTCAACACAAGATCATGGTATATACCAACCATAAAAGCTTAGAGTATTTTATGAATGCTTGAGTTTTGAATCATTGACAAGCAGAATGGAACATATTATTATCTTGATTTGATTTTGTGATTACATATTGTCGATAAAAACTTCAAGGGAAAACAAATGGTCTTTCTCGACAATCATATTTTGCACCAAGAATAGGAGATATTATATTGGATCAACAAAAATCAATCATATTAAAGTCTTTCAATTTGCAATTGAAGACATTGGCAATATCTACCTATACAAATATAACTTTTAAGGTAAAAATCTAGAAAGCAATGAAGACAGATCCATTTATAGAGAACATTCAACAACATCTAAAAAATACATATATAGAAGAAAATAATAATTTCAAATTTGAAGATGGATTGTTATATTTCAAGAATCTCTTATATATTCCCTCAAGCCTTACAAGACTTCAAATTCTTCAAGCATGACATGACCTTCTAGCAGCTAGACATTTTGGCCCCAATAAGACCTTAAAATTAATATCAAGAGACTATTCGTGGCCTCAAATATAGAAATTGGTGAAAGAATTCATCCAATCATGCAAAATTTAAGCCCAAATTAAGATTCTAAGATACCAACCATATAGACTTCTTCAATTCCTTCCAGTTCTTAAGGACCCATGATAATTGTTATCCATGGATTTCATTACAAACCTCCCAATTTTGAATGGAAAAGACTCAATTTTTGTGGTGGTAGACCGTCTTACCAAAATGACATATTTTATTCCATGCAATAAGATTATTTCTGGGGAGGAAATAGCTAAGCTTTTTATTGATAATATTTATCGAATACATAGCCTTTCAAATGATATTATTTTGGATCGAGGACTACAATTTATATCAAATTTTTAGAGAGGACTATTTCAACTTTTGAAGGTCAAGATTAATTTCTCATCAGCTTATCATCCTCAAATTGATGGTCAAAAAAAATAAGTGAATCAGATCTTGGAACAATTTCTTTGTTGTAATATAAATTATCAACAAGATGATTGAATGGACCTTCTACCTTTGGCTGAGTTTACAAACAATAATTCCAAACATTCTTCAATGAAGCAAATTCCATTCATTTCAAACTATGGATACCACCCTAGAGCAGATCTATTCCAAATTGAAGATATGGGAAGCCTTGCCACAAAAAATCAAGATACAAAAGCCATCCATGAAGAATTAAAATTCCAATTGCAAATGGCTCAAGACCAATATAAAGACTATGCAAACATTCATTGCAAGAATCAACCAAAGTTCAAGGTAGGAGATTGTGTCTAGCTACTTTGATGAAATATATAAATAAATCAACCATCACAAAAATTAGACTATTAAAGACTTGGATCTTTTACAATTCTACATCAAATAAATCCAATTAGTTTCCATCTTAAATTATCAAGTAGCATGTATATTCATCTAGTCTTTCATGTCTCGCTTTTAAAAACCTATTATAAATCAAATATTATTCGAAGAACTATTCCACTACCAATTCTAATTGAAGTCAATCAAGAGCTTGAATATGAAGTGGATAAAATATTAGATTTGCATATAAGACATGGACAATTGGAATATTTCATCCATTAAAAAGGCTATGGAGTTAGCGAAAGAATATGAATAACCTTACATAATCTTAAGAATGTACTTAAGAAAGTTTAAAAATTCTATGAATGATATCTTAAAAAACCTAGATTTAATTATCATTGAAGATTTTACAAACAACAACATTTCTTAGCTTCTAAATGATGCTTTCTATCAACAACAGAAGACCAATATAAAAAAAGGAGAGCCACGCCAAAACTTGAACTTGTATTTTTTCTAAGATAGAATAGATCCTGCTAGAAGCTTATTAATTATCATGTGAAATCTTTGCGTTTCAAGAGAATTGGAAGAACAAGAGTCACAAGACTATTATGCCATACAAGCAGCTAGAGAATCATTGCAATTTTCACAATCTGCTGGATTTGAAGAACATGGATAAGGCAAAGAAGGAGTATTTCAATGTCAAATAAGGCCACGTTTGGAATCTTTGGAGATAGTATTTCATCACAAAAATCTCAATTCAAACGCTTGAGCTTTGATAATACTCTAGGTCAAGAAGAAATTATGTTTGGAGGATGTTTTGAAGGTCGCAACAAAGAGCAAATTCTTAGATGGGAGGTTGATTTAATAGAAGTTGCATCTGGAGGTCATCGACACCATCTCAAGGATCTTGTTGAATCAATAACCAATGAATATAAAATGAAATATATTGCTTCTCTACTCCAACAAATTCTAAATTTCTTACATATGTGATTTGATCATCAAATCGCTTTGAATTTTTGTGAAACTTATTGCTAGAAGGGAAGGTGATGTCATGGACATGTTTTAAGTTATCACTTTTTAAGACTTTCCATAGTCTTCTAAGACCTTCCATAGCGTTTTAAAACCTTCTAGAACCTTCTAAAACCTTCTTTAATCTTCTAAGAATCTTCTATAGTCTTCAAGAATCTCCTAGAATCTTTTGTAGTCTTTGAAAATTCTTTAGAATCTTCTTCAACCTTCCAGAACCTCCCATAGACTTTTTAGAGTCTTCCAAAATCTTCTTCATACTTCTAGAATTTTCTAAGATACTCTTAGAAGGTCCAATAGGACATAAGCCTTATAATATAAATAATAAGCAAGATCAAGGAGCACCTCAATCTTACCAATACAAGTCTTAGAGCAATCCAAAGTATTGTCTTGTTCTTGATATCAATCTAGTCCCTCATTCTTGATCTAATTCTTATTCTTATCCATTCAGTTCTTTGTTCTTGAAATTATTTTGTAATCTTCTTCTTGTTTCTTTACTAATGTATTATTTTGCATCTCTAACATTGCACTACTATTACATCGGCACCTATCGATCCTAGTTTCTTCAATGAGGTGCATGTTGCAACCACTATTGATGCTTTGGCCCTTAATATTAACCATTACTTGAAAAAAATGTTGAAAAGTTCAAATTTGAGGAAGACCTTGTATACTTTGAAGAATGTTTGTATATACTAGAAGAACCAACATGACTATGTGTTCTTCAATCTTGCTATGACTTTCTTGCTTTAGGTCACTTTGGATATAATAAGATCTTGCAACTTATTTCTTGAGATTTTTGGTGGCCTCAAATGTGGAAGGCAATGAAGAACTTTGTGTTTTCTTGTGACATTTATTCAAGATCCAAAAATCCTCAACATCGCCTTTATGGACTTTTACAATCCTTGCCTATTCCAAGATGGTCACAGTCCTCTATCTCGATAGATTTTATTATAGATCTATCGCCATCTAATTCATTGGATAGTATCTTTGTAGTGGTTGATTGACTCACAAAGATTACTTATTTCATCTCTTGCAAAAAGATTGTATCTAGTGAAGAAACGGCAAGGTTCTTTCTCGATAATATATATCAATATCATGGCCTACTAGATGATATCATATTTGATTAAGGATCCCAATTCATGTCTAAGTTCTGAAATTTTCTTTTTGAAATATTAAAAGTGGATATTAAATTTTCTTTGGCTTTCCATCCTCAAACTGATGGTCAAACAGAACGAGTTAATCAAGTGTTAAAGTAGTATTTATGATGCAGCATTAACTATCAATAAGACGATTGGATCTTGTATCTACTATTAGCGGAGTTTGTATATAATAATATTGTTTATGCTTCAACTCAGCAAACATCGTTTTATTCCAACTATGGATATCATCTAAAGCTTGATCTATGGAGTATGCTAAAGAACAACAATCTAATGGTTGAAGGATTAGCAAAGCAGCTATCGTAACATCAAACAACTTTGAAGCTTCAATTACAAGCAGCTCAAGATGCTTACAAGGCATCTATAAATAAATTTAGAAATCAATCGCCTATTTTTCATATTAGAAATAGAATATGCTTCTTCAATAGAATATCAAGACTAAACGGCCATGCTATAAGTTAGAATATCGAACGTTGGGACTATTTTCTATCTAAAAGCAAATCAATCCAGTGGCATATCACTTAGAATTACCATCTACTATAAAGGTATATCTAATTTTTTATGTCTCTCTTTTAGAATCTTATAGGGAGTTGCATATTTTGGGAAGGGTACAAAAATTGCCACCTAGTATCAAAATTGAAGACCATAAAGAATATTAGGTTGAAAAGGTACTTGATTCATGGCAAAGATGGGACAAATTGGAATATCTTGTTCATTGGCAGGGCTATAATATTAATAAGCGTACACGAAAATTGGCCGCAAATCTTACCAATGCTCCTCAAAAGGTATAGGAATTTCATTGATTCTATTCCTACAAATTCAAATATATTTGATGATAACTTCTTAATAAAGATTAGATTCAAGGAATATTCATAAAGAAGAAGAGAGTTAAACTAAAGCCTTCATCTATATGTAGTCATCTGTTCCAAGATAAAATAAAGTGGTAGAAGTAAGTTAATCATCATGTCAAATCTTCAAGTATTGAGAGAACAAGACTCAAAAGATTTATTTGTCAAGCAAGCTTCAAATAAACTAGTATAATTTTCACAACCTTCAATTGAACAAAGTGAGGATAATATATTTCAGTGCCAAATATGACCTTGGTTGGAATGATTAGCAGCAAGATCTAATTTTATAAGTCTCAATTCCAATGCTCAAGTTTTAGTGATATTGCTGGAGCTTAAAAAGGTGAATCTTTTCAGTCTTAAGATCTTATTTGGAAGATGTTTTGAAGGCCACAATCAAGATCAGATCCTTACGTGGAATGTTTCAAAAATGGAGTTACTAGTTGAAGGCTATAGGCAATTTTTTCAAGGATCAATAAAATTTATTGCTCAAGAACAAAGAACAAAATATATAGCTTCACTAGTGCAGTATATTCTTGATTTCTTACGTATGTAATAAGTTCAAGCTTCTCTTAGGACTTGTCGCTAGAGAAGAAGGTGATATTAAGAACATACATTCTAGAGGTTTATAAAACCTTCTAAAATATTTTAAAAGCTTCCTAATTGGTGAAAGTCAATTGAAAAGTTTTTTAATAAGTAGAAGGAGCTCAAGAGGCTTCTCAATTATTAGAAGGAATTCAAGTAGCTTCTTAATTAGTAGAAGGAGCTCAAGAAGCTTTCTAATTAGTAGAAGGAACTCAAATAGCTTCCTAGTTAGTAGAAGAAGGTCAAGAAGCTTCCCAGTTAGCAGAAGTTGCTTGAGAAGCTTTTTAGTTTAATAGAAGCTACTCAAGAAACGTCCTAGATATGAATATATATAGAGGTCGAAGCTGAAGAATTCTTCAACCTCAACAATGCATCTCTTGGAATTCTAGCTCATCTTTCTTGGTGTTGTTTATGTATTCATTTGATTAATTCAAATTCTTGTTGGTTTCTTCTTGAAACCTTATCTTGGTTTCAAGTCTCTTGTTCTGTATTCTTGTAACCTTAATAGATGTCATGTGGTAGTTTGGCTACCATATACAAATTATATATATATATATATATATATATATATATATATATAATTTATTTTATAATTAAATAAAAGCTATATTAATAGATTTTAGTTGATTATAAAATATAATTAGATTACTATTTTGATAGAAATTTTTTTTTTTTTTTATAGTGACTTTTGAAATTGATTTTATATTGATGATAATTTTTATATATTTTAAGTCATCTTTATTAGACAATGATGATTCTTAAAATCTTGTTTATTTTTTTAATTTGATATTTAAAACACATATTATATAAATTTTATTAGAAGAAGGATTATAAAGAAATTTTTGATATCAAAAAGAGTAGTTAAGCCATCTATATGGATGAATGGAGATGGATGATAAAAGTTTCTATTCCTATTAATCAAAAGTCGTATCTAATGAGCTTCAAGGAAGTTGTCTGAGGCCTTATTAGGAATTAGGATTTTCTTTTAAGATCATTAAAACATCAAAGGTTAGGATCAATAAGTTTAGATTTTTGGCTATGATTTTGGTACAAAAATTGAGTAATTTGGAGTATTTATGAAGGAAATATAGGTGTTCAAAGTGTTTATTTTATACCTACTATCACTCTTTGGGATATAATTCATGTATATAAAAAGCAATAAAAGATTGGTAACTAGGATTAGAGAAAGAACTCTTTTTACTATATTTTATATATATATATATATATATATATATATATATATATAGCTTAATAAATCCTAAGCTAGAATGAAAAAAATATTAGGAGTTAAAATCAATACTTGCAATCTAAAAGTAATAAATGACTCGTTTAATAAGTGGTTGTATTTTGAGCTATATTTTAAGCAATTTGACAATATTTTGGCTCAAAATTTTTAAAAGTATATATTTTCATGTTACAAAGCTATTTACAAAAAATTTGTAGTATAAAGGCTTTGGATTTTTGAAATATGAAGAAAATAATGCTTGAATATCTATAAATTAGGATTTTAAGTATTTATTAGGATTTTTGAGATATCAAACGATTAAAAGTGAATATGTGATTGAATTTCCTTGTAATAAAGCTTAAGGATATAAGCTATACTTTGAAAATATTTGACAAAATTGAATAGCTAGATCAAAAATTATTAGATCTTAAAAATTAAGAAGAAATCAATTCTTTGTGGATGAATAAGATATTGTAAGGTTTTGTTATAATTTGAATATTTTGTGCAAACTAAAGGGATTTTTGAAAGCCAAGATAATATAAAGATAAAAAGATGGATTTATGGAGCTATGATAATATCTTTGATATAAGGATGAGTTTATAAAAAGAGATTATGGATTTTTTTTAGAAGTTATTAAAGATCTAACTTATCAAAAATTAATTAGTTATGATTTGGCATAAAAAAGGGTGTTAATGATTTTTTAAATGCTATGAAAAACTTTATGTATAAACCTATTTAAATATAAAAGGTTCTTATTAATATAATATACATATTTTTTAATATATTTTTATATTTATTTATCTCATTTATTAAAGATAAATTACTTATTAGAATTTGATAAAAAATTATAAATAAACTCTCTATAATTAAATATCTAGTATAATTCTAAGATTAAAAATCATGCCATATCATAATGTTGTTGTATTGTAATTGCTTACAATATATAAAAATTAGTCAAAATACATAATATATTCATAAGTTCTAATATGTGTTAAAATAGTTAATAAAATATTTAAAAAGAGTTGGTGTAAGAAACTTTATTTTGATTTCTTTTACTTAGTTTGATTATAGCATTTAAGTTATATATAACCTAAATATTTAATATAAAGCCTTGAGAAGAGATTAGAGGCCAAAAATAAAAAAAATTAAACTACTATAAGGCTAATTTGGAGGGATGAAAGTAAAATATGGATGAATGAAGGCAAGGAGTGAAGCTCTTCATTCCTATTGGTCAATGGTCCTATCCAATAGGCTTTGAAGAGGCTATCTGCAAGAAAAATAAGAGTTTTGGCAATTTTAGAGAAGGCATTTAAAAATCAAAGATTACGATTAGAAAGCTTATTTTTTATACTACAATTTATGTATAAAAGTTGAGAGATTTGGAATTTTAATGAAGGAGAAGTAGGTGCTTGAAATTAAGATATATAAATCATATCTACATTACTCTTTTGAAGATATAAAGAGTTGTATGAGAGCTTTTGGAAATTGAAAGATGCAATTGGAGAGGTGATTTTAAGATCTACATTTAATATAGAAGAATTACTATATTTGAAGTTTTAAAGAAAAAAATATTAGAAGTCAAAGATAGTAGATTAAATTCTAAAGTAGTAAATAGACCATTTTATTGATAGTGATGGTTTTTGCCATATCTTAAGCTTCTAGATGAATTTTTGTCTAAAAATTTCCAAATATATCAATTATTATGTTAAAAAAACTATATATCAAAGTTTCATAATATTTAGACATTTATTTTATGAGATATAAAGAATTTGGTATGTAGATATTTGTTAACAAGGATTTGAAGCTACTGTTAGGATTTCAACAATATCTAAGGATCAATAATAAATCAACAATTGAAATTTATTATGATAGTTGTTAAAAATACATCAATACTTCATATAAATTTTGAGCAGATTTAGACAATTGGATTAAAAGTTATAAATTATTGAAGTTCAAAAAAATTCCCTTTCTATAAGTGAATGGGGGTTTAAAATATTTTGTTATATTTTGAATATTTTGTAAAAATAAGACTATATATTAGATACAATAGCCCTATAAAAAAAACTTTTATATAAATTTGGAGATTTTGTTATTTAAGAACTTGATTAAGTAATTAATAATCGCCAAAAGCTCAGTATTTTCTTGAAATAAATTCTTTCTATTATGACAACGTGCTTGCAAAACATGAAAGCACGTTAATCCTTTAAGAATATATAAATAATTTTCAAAATAAAAGAGGTTTTATTTAAACTTAAATTTATTAGAATCATCTTGAATATTACGAGCATATTATTTAACATTAAAGATTAGAGGGTCTTTATTTAATGTTGTAAAAATTTGATTAAAAAATAAAGAATCCATTGGAATTGATATAGTGATTGCTCAAAGATACAATTGTTTGAGTTTTAAGAGTATTATTTGTTGTTAATCATATGCTACTTTTTTTTTTTTTTTTGGTATAAGATATGATTACCTGGATAAAATATTTGACAATCTTTACTATTTTTTTGATCAATATATAATATTAAAATCAAAATAAGATAGAAATATATTCTACTAAGCTTGACAATAAATTAAACCATAAGCCAACATGAAAAAATTAAGATTCTTGTGATTTGTATATTCAATCGGTGGATTATTAAATGGTATTATTTTTTGAAAGAATCTATAATAGCAAGGAATTCTTTATTATGGATTTTATAATTGATTTTGGTAATTAAATTTTTTTTAAAATAAAATAAAAATAGGTGAAGTTTCTTATCTTTCTACTTTTGTGATAATACAACTTTTAGTACAAAATCTAAGGCATTGATTTCCATATAAAAAGCTTTTATAAAATCTAGACGTACTAAGATTAAGGCTATAATAAAAGCTATTTTAAGATCTTAAAAAGTCTTTTCTACTTAAGGCCTCTATTTTAACTTATCCTTATATGTCAACCAAGTAAATAGAACAACCACTTGAGAATAGTTCTTAATTAATATCCAATAAAAATTAGCAATTCTAAGAAAATATTATATATCTTCTACTATCTTAGAGATTGATCAATCTTTAATAACTTAAATCTTCTTTGGCTCTATTAATAAACCTTCATTTGATATGATATATCTAAAAAATTCTACCTTTAATTGGTAGAATATGCATTTTTTTAGTTTGACATATAAATCGGCATATTTCAATTTTTGTAGTATCAATCTTGCATATTTTTTATATTCTTTAAGACTTTTTGAATAGATCAAAATGTCATTGAGGTAATAAATAACAAATTTATCCAAGAACTTTCAAAAGATATCATTCATCAAGTGTTAGAATATAGTTGGTGAATTTGTTAGTTTAAAATGCATGACATTGTACTCAAAATATCCATACCTTGTCCAAAATGTTGTCTTCTATTTATTCCCTATTTTTATATATACTAAATTATAAGATCTACAAAGATTAATCTTTGTGTAGATCTTTGTTTGATCTAATTATTTAAGAAGTCCTAATATCAATGATAATGAATAATAATTTTTTATTATTATTTTATTTAAAATTTAATAATCAATGAATATTTGTAAATTATTAGAAAGATTTTTATCAATGTATTTTCTTAAGGCTATAAATTTTGTTTATATAAGATTATATATTGGTCTAAATAGCGGTTGAGTTCTTTTTTGCAATTCTATGGCACAATCATATAGTCAATGTTTTGGTAGCATGTCTACATTTTCCTTTTTAATAACATCCTTGAAGTCTTGATATTGAATTGGAATAATTTAAAAAACTTACTTAGTTGAATTTTTTAATGAAATAATATATATTATAAATATAAAACTATTCTTTTTTTCTTGTATAAAAATAGTAGCTCCATAAAATAAAAGTATAATATTTTTTTTTTTTTTAAATTTTGAACTTGAAGAAATTTTATGCATATTCTAATCAATATTATGATTATGTAATTCAAATTAAAGAAGTCCAATGACAACATGATTTGTAGGACATCAAATAATATCAAAGATATAATGATATTTAGTCTCCTAATACAACTTATATTCGTTGTATTTCTTCAATAACATCTTTCAATGAAAGTGCTCATCTATCAACAACTTCAACAAGTGTATGATGAATCTCCTTCACTAATATTAAGTCATATTTAGTTGTAAAATCTTTATACATAAAATATACTAAGACTCTAGTATCTAAAAAAAATTTAATAAAAATCTTATAATTTAAAATTTTTATATGTAAAAAAAATATAGAAAAAATTGTAGGATCTACAGATAGAAAGAAACTTATTTCAAATAGTTGGAATTTGGTGGTGTCTAGCTACATGGTCCCTACTATGATTAAACATCCTTATTTTTCAATTTAGATAATTTTAAAGTTAATATCACACTTTGAATCTTGAATATCCTAAATTTATTTGGATAATTTGTCACTTTATAATTAGACTTTCTATAATATAAATACAAATTCTTTTATTAATATCTATCTTTTTTTATTTGTATTAGTGATTTAAATTGAGTCACATTGATTTATATAGGTTTAGGGTCCATTGAATGCTTCTTTGATATTCTTAAAGAAATTGCAATTGTATTGTGATAATTATTTTCAAAATTATCACAATGTCTTTTTTATTGCAATTCAAATAGATAATTGTCACAAATAATAGCTTGAGATATGAATCCTTCTAAATTATCAATTTAGGATATTGTAATCAATAAATTTTTTATATCATCTCTTAAGCCATATCAAAATCGAGTAATATATGACTTATTATTCCAATCAAGGTTACATATAAGCTATTGAAATTTTGCAACATAAATTACAACTAAACAAGATCTTTGTTGCAAGTTTTTGTATCTACTTTATTGACACCTTTTTTTAATCATTTTATCCAGATATAATAGTAAATCTCTCTATAAAAGCCTCTAAGTTATATAATATTGGAATTTTTTTTTAATAATGGAAAAAATTAAAAATAAATACTTTTTGATAAAAAAAATATCTATAAAAGCAACTTAAATAAATTCATTATCATATGGCATCATTTTCAATCTAAAAATGTATTAGATATCTAGCTATAGAAAATTTATTTATAACTTATTGGCTAGGCTTTGATAAGTTATTTTTTCTTAACAAAAAGATAAATAAATATAATAATATTAAAATATATATATATATATATATATATATATATATATATACTAATAAAAACTTCTTATTTTTAAGTAGATTTCTATATGAAATTTTTCTATAATATCTAAAAAATCTTGAACACCCTTTTCTATGCCAAATCATAACTAACTAATTTTTGACAAGTTAAATTTTCAATAACTTCTAAGAAAATCCATAATCTTTGTTTACAAATTCATCTTTATATCAAAGATATTATCATAGCTCCATATATCCATCTTTTTACCTTTGTAAAGTCTTGGCTTTCAAAAATCCTTTTAGTTTGCATAAAATATTCAAATTATAACAAAACCTTATAATATCTTATTCACCCACAAAGAATTGATTTTTTCTTGAATTTTAGAATCTATCATGGATGCAAAATATAGACTAGAAGACTAAATAAGAAATTCAAGAAGAATTAGCAATAATTAAGTTACTGCATAATTAAATACATATCTAAATACACTCTGAGATTATATATCTTGAAACTATAAGAAAATAAAATACAATAAGTTATATTTCAAAAAGACCTGGATCTTGCTTATACATTCTTTCGGAGAAGGCTTCATCTTCACGTTTTGTGAGTGGCCGACTTTTGGTTTATCAAGATATCGTCGATGAAATTCTTGTATCTTTTGCGGTATATTTTTTATATTTTTTGCTTGCTCCCAAGTCCGCTCATTTATATCATAGCCATGCCATTGAATTAAATATTCCAACTTTTCCCATCTCCATCACGAATCAAGGACTTGTTCTATCTTATATTCCACGTGATCCTCAATTTCAATACAAGGTGGTGGTGGCTGTATCTATCCTAGTAAAGTTGATTCACTATAAGATTCTAGAAGAAAAACATGAAAGATTGGATGTACCTTCATGGATGTGGGTAGTTTTAGCCGATAAGCCACTAGATTGATTTACTCCTGAATATAGAATGGTCCCAACCTCCTATAATCCAACTTATTGCAAGGTCGAGTGATCTTGATGTTTCATCACAAGAGCCAAACCTTATCTTCAATTTGAAAAGCAGGGGAATCCTTCTGAAATTTGTCTGCAGAAGCTTTGTACGAGTCTTGAGCTACTTGTAACTGAAGCTTCAAGGTGGTCTGGATCTCTATTAAATGCTTTCTAAGATTTTCAGCTGCTGGATTTTTATCTTTGGATTTATCCAAAAAATTGAATTTTAAGTGATATCTATAATTTACAAAGAAAGATGTTTGTTGGATTGAGGCATGGACCAAATTATTGTACGCAAATTTTGCCAATGGTAGATATGTAGTCCAATTGTCTTATTGATATTTGATTGCACATTATAGGTATTACTCCAAGACTTGGTTGACTTGCTCTGTTTGACCATTGATTTGAGGATAGAAAGCAGAAGAGAATTTGATATCTACCCTTAGTATGTCAAAAAGAGACTTCCAAAACTTTGATATAAATTGAGGCCCTCAATGCAAAATAATGTCATCCGATAAATCATGATATCGATATATATTGTCAATAAATAATCTTGATGTTTCTTCACTAGAAGTTGTCTTTCTACATGAATAAAATGTGCCATCTTCATAAATTGATCTACCATCATATAGATAGCATCAAATGTTGTAAAAGGTGGCAAATTTGTGATGAAGTCTATAGATAGTGAAGACCACAGTCGCTTTGGAATTGGCAGAGGTTGTAAAAGCCCATAAGGGCGATGTTGAGGATTCTTTGATCTTGAATAAAGGTCACATGATAGTAGAAAGTTCTTCACTACCTTCCACATTTGAGGCCACCAAAAGTTTCAAGAAATAAACTCTATTGTTTTGTTGAATCTGAAGTGACCTATGGCCAAGAAGTCATGTCAAGATTGAAGAATACAAAGTCAAATTGGTCCTTCCGAAATATATAGTTGATCTTTAAAATATAATAAACCGTCCTCAATCTTGAACTTGTCTATGTCAAAGCGCTGCTTCATATCCAAGACTAATGAGTCTACAGTTGATATTCCACGGACTTGTTCTAAAAAATCAGCATCAATTGGCATGATTATGGAGGTGGTACGCAGGCAAAACCATTCTTGTTATAGCAAAATTATATATTGTTGATCAAATGCTGCATCTCCAGCCTTAGGCGCTAGATATGATCTCCTCGATAATGCATCTGATAGTCCTTGTTGCCTTCCTAGCCAATATGTGATGATGAAGTCAAATTGGGATAACAACATGTTCCACTAAGCTTAGTAATGATTCAAAACTTGAGCTGTTGTGAAATACTCCAAATTCTTGTGATCTGTATATACAATCATTGGATGTGTAGCACCTTCTAGTAAATGATGCCACTCTTGGAAAAAATCAATTATCGCAAGCAATTCCTTATCGTGAATTTCATAGTTGATTTCTATTCCCGAAAACTTTTTGAGTAGAATGCAATTGGGTGAAGTTTATCATCCTTCCCCATTTGTGATAATACAGCTTTTAGCACAAAGTCAGAAGCATTTGTTTCTAAATAGAAGGCCTTTGTAAAGTCAAGATGTATCAAGATAGGAGCTGTGATAAACGCTGACTTTAATTCTTGAAAAGCCTCTTATGCTCGGATATTCCACTCAAGCTTGTCTTTTGATATCAACCGCATTAATGAGACTACGATTTGTGAGTAGTTCTTGATAAAAATGCGATAGAAATTAGCAAACCCAAGAAAATATTGCACATCCTTTATTGTCTTTTGTACTGCCCAATCCGTTATTGCTTGAACCTTCTTCTGATCCATCAATAATTCTACGTCTGAAATAATATAACCAAGAAATTCCACCTTAGATTGATGGAATTCCTCCTTCAACTCTCTTGTCTTCCTTCTCTATAAGTCAAATGAATCAAAAATATCCCAATAATCTTCCACCTCAAGCTTATCACGTCGGATTCACCAAATTATGTCGTATGTCGTGAAGTCTTGCTTGAGAATGCTCCGGGCACCTGGCTGTGGAAGATAAAAAAGAAATATGCAACAAAACTAGTCCTAACCTCTCTAATCAATTTCTAAATAATCTTTAATCAAATCTTAATTAAACCCTAAAATAAACCCTAACTAAATCCTAGTCAACCCTAGTCAAACCCTAAAACAAACCCTAATTAAACCCTAGTCGAATCTTAACCAAACCCTAAGAAAATCCTAAGGTAGTTTTAGAATCTCAATAACTACCAAATAAATCATTGATCTTGATTGAAATTTTTCACACACCTTACTAATTAAGTTGAAAACAAGCACATTAAGTTTGAAGAAGATCTAACTTCACAAAAAGAAGAAAAACCCATAAATTTGCATGGGTGACGGCCGGCCTCCTTCTCCAATCTTAATGCTAATATTCCAGTACCTAAATCTCCCTTTCACACCGTTCAACTGCTCTCAAATTTTGTATTTGCATAGGAAAACAAGTCTACTACCCATACACACAAATTTCACTCCAATCCAACTAGCAGATTGCTCAAGATCTCAAAAACCCCAACTGACCTTCAAAGCTTAATTCCCGAGACCTTGACCTACTTAAACCTCAATTACATACAATTAAACTGTTAGATTGAGTTCAAATTCACAGCACACATTAACAACAATAATATCCAAAAACCTACAAATTTCCAGCTGTAGATCTGCTGCAAAGCTTTTGGAATCGCCTAAACCATCAACCCTATTTTATTTCACAAAATCTCAAGTAGCCGAAATAAACTCTGACTTTGCAAAGCTCTTACAAAGTCATTTCTAATCCAAATCACTCCCAACAAAATCCTATGCAAAACCTCTTAAGTCTTCTTTCTAACCATATCTTTTGATCTGCCAAAAGACTCTTGATTTGCCCTAGGCAGCCATTTTAGTAGCCAAAGGTCTGATTTTTGACCCTGTCCTACAAACGGCCAATCCTTGGGTATCCATCTAACCTATCCTAGGGATTTTATAGACCGACCCTACCCTCAACTTAATCCTAATGTCAATCATGCTAGTATTTTTATCCTTTTTACTATATTTTTACTATTTTATGGCCTTTCTAAGACAATAAAAGAATTACTACAATCTAGAAGGTAAAATTGCTAACTAATTCTTATCTACTAGCTATTAAGTGAAGAAAATAAACTAAGAGACTCTCATAAAAATCTTATTAAAATATGTTGAATTTTTGTTGAACTAAGATAATAGAGTATTAATTGAAAAATCATTTTTAGTCATAATTTCAGCATATAATCGTGTCACAACACGACAGCGTATAATCCTGTATTCCAAAGTTTTTATAACACCAACTTCATATGACCCTCATATTTTTGAACATTCTTGGAATAGATCGGAATGTCATTGAGGTAACAAACAACAACTTTGTCCAAATCTTCTTGGAAAACATCATTCATCAAATGTTGAAATATAACTGGTGCATTGATTAATCCAAAAGGCATGACATTATATTCAAAATGTCCATACCTCATCTAAAACACTGTCTTCTATTTATCTCTTGCCTTTACTCATACAGGATTGTAAGCTCCATGAAGATCTATCTTGGTGTATATTTTGACTTCACCAAGTTGCTCTTAGAGTTTGGATATTAGTAATAATGGATATTGATTCTTCATGGTGATCTTGTTCAAGCCTCAATAATCCACGTACATTTGTAATGAGCCATCTTTTTTCTTCACAAAGAAGATAGGTGCACCTGCTAGAGATTTAGAATGCCAAATGAAGTTCTTTGCAAGATTCTCTTCAATATAATCCTTCAATGCTGAGAGCTTATCTTGTGATAAATTATAGATTGGACCAAATGGTGGTTGTGCTCCCTCTTAGAGATCTATAGCACAATCGTACAGCCGATGCTCTAGTAGCATGTCAACATTCTTCTTCTCAAAGACATCCTACAATTCTTCATACTGCTCTGGAATAACTAAAGTCGAAGTTGCATCTTCTTGAGTTGGCATTGCAAAGATGACAAGAGGTGTATTATGCTTGGCTTCCTTTATGAAGACCTTGACACCTATAAACAAGGATTTGTTTCCAGACATTATCTTGGTAGGTTCCACCTTCAAGGATTTGATTAAAAATGTCACTTTTTGCAACCTCCAATCTATCAATGTATTATATTTATTAAGCAAGGATAGTTCCAAAATGACTGGACATGAATGGGTCTTGATAATATTAAATACAATGCTACTTTCATGATTTTCAAGGTGTACCTTCAACAGTTTAGTTTCATGAGTAACATCGCTAGAAGACAAAGATCGGCCATCTATGACTTCTATATGGACAAGCTTTGGTTTCTTCACAAGAAAAAATTTGTGAAGCTTGACAAACTCTTCATCTAAAAAGCAAGCAGATGTTCTTGAGTCTACTAGAGTATTGATTTGCAATTTTTGAATATCAAGAAATAAAGGTATTGTAAAGCAATGAGAAGGTTGAACTGAAAAAAAGGAACCTTCATTAATTTGGGGTATTGAGATGTCCAACCGTATGGTCTCTATTATGGTTGGACATCCTTGTTTTCCTACACTCTCATACTCTTGAGTCTTGTGGTTCAAGTCATCTATTTTCTAGGACAATTTTCAGCTTTATGGCTTGCCTCTCTATCATATAAGCACAAATTTTGTTCAAAACATCACTTCTTTTCTTCAGTTGTGAGAGACTTGAAACGTATTGCATCAATTTGCATATCTTCTGTTTCAGATTGAACTTCCATATTCTTGATAGGAGCAGCCAAATAGAATTGGTTTCCTCATGGATACCGTGTAGCACTGGAATAATGGTCTTGACGTCGTTGAAAAAGCCAATTATCATACTTTACCACTTGGCTGATTGCTTTGTTGAGTGTTTGAGGGTCGAGTAGAGATAGCAATAAATCCTTCACGTCATCAAGAGTCCTCAATAAAATTGACTTACCAGCGCTTCTTCTTCCCAATTGATATCACAAGCAAGTTGTCTGAAGTTTGATACGTAAACAGATGCAGAGCATGATCCTTGATGCAGAAAACAAATCTTGGTAGTTGCCTATTGAGCCTTATCATGCTTTCTAAATGCCTCCTTGTATGCTTCTAGAAAGATTTCAAAATTATTCAAGATAAAAGATCTTCTTTCAAATAAGGAGGCAAACCAAGACAAAGCTTGTCCAGTAAGCAATGTCCTCAGTAATCCAACTTGCGACTCCTCGATTGAATAGTGTTCCAGTTGTAAGAATGTTACCAATCAAACTTGATTTATAAAACCATAAAATTTTGATCGGATACCATCAAACTTTTTTGGGAGACTGACTTGAGGCTTTTTATATTGTGGCGTAATCAAATTCTCACGTTGAGATATAGATGGCAGTACTTCACTAGCTAGAGGTGGTTGTATTGTAGTCTAAGCCACTGCCACTCTTGTAGCTTCAGGGGGCTTAGCAAGATTTCCTTCAATTTCAGTAGTTCTAACCGCTAGAGCGTTAAAGGCATTGATAATCGCATCTAACTTTGACTCCAAAGATTCTACCATGTTAATGTCTTTTCATCTAGCCATGCTAAATAAAGAAGAAGGAATCAATACCGATACAAGGAAGAATAATCAGCAAACCTTAGAATGCTCAAGTATCTTTAACAAGAGGGCTAGTCCACTCTCTGTCTCAAAGAATTAAGCTCTGATATTGATAGAAGGTCAATCTTGATAAATTGTCATGGATGTAAAATATAGATTAAAAGACTAAATAAGAAGTTCAAGAAGAATTGGCAATAACTAGGTTAATCAAATGAGTACAAGAACAACACTAGAGAGGTGAGCTAGAGCTCCAAGAAATGTATTGTCAAGACTGAAGAACTCTTTAGCCTCGACTCTAATATATATTCCTACCTAGGAAGCTTCTCAAGCAACTTCTACCAACTAGGAAACTTCTCAAGCAACTTCTACCAATTAGAAAGCTTCTCAAGTAACTTTTATGTATTTAGAAGATGTTAGAAGATTTTTGGAAGGCATAGGATTTTTTTGATAGGCAGTATATATTTTTGTATATTGAGGAAGCTTGGAGAGGATTTTAGATGCGAGTTTTTATAGGTTTGTAGTAGACAAGATAAAAAACTCATAGAAATAATTTTCATTAAGTATCAAGGGAGATATGAGTCGTGAAAGTTGTAAGTGTTTAAGACTAGGGCAGTGAGGGTTACTAAATTTCGGGCCTTGGTTCTTGGAAACCACTTAGAGTTTAGTAGCAAAATTTGTTGGATTTTTGTTTCTTATAGAGTTAACTACTTTGTATCAAAATCTCAAGTCAATATGACCTTTGAGCAAAGAATTATGAGTGAAATTGTAACCAGTTTGAATGAAAAGAGAAGTAGAGTGAAGGCAAGGTTGAGGGTTTGTATAGGCACTACATGTATGTGGGTTTTTTTTGGATGTAAAAGGGGTTAGGAGATGAATTTGAGTGTGAAATTTGATAGACATGATCTATGTAAGTTAAAGAAGAGATGAGTGCAAGTTTGATACTCATTAGTCTTATGAATAAAATGTTATGCTCTTTCAAAAAGACAGGGGTCTATCTCCAAATTAGTGAAGTTTGAGAGAGCATATCTTTGTGATCAGAGTAGCATTTTGAGTCAAATTTGTTGGGATTTGTAGATATATGAGTCTATTAAGTTGTGTAATAAATTGATTACTATTGGAGTTATATTCAAGGAGTTATGAGGAAAATTGTGGTCAGATCTAGAGTTGTTAGAAGGCAAAATTAAAGAAGAAGGATGGAACCTATAACTCAAGTTTGGAGAAGACTTTTGGAGCAATATTTGGACGGTGTTTACAACATGATATAAGCTATAAGCCTACCAAATTTCAGCCTTTAGGTCTTCTTTAATGAAGAGCAATGAAGGTGTGAAGCAAAGGGGGTCCAGAATCAAAGGCAGCATGGAGGGATTACTTTGACAACATGGTTCTCTCTAACCACATGAGCTATAATCAAAAGGTTTATATGATTTGCTTCTTTACTTCCTTAAGTACCTTGTATCCAAATTTGTCTTCAATTGATATGATATCCTAGGATTTATGAGCAAAATTGAAGGCAGGTTTCTAAAGGCATAATATGTTAAGGTTAATAAAGTATGTTTTTATATAAATTCTTCAATTTTATGTACTTTATGAATCTCATCTTGCACTTGAGAAACTAGAGGCAAAAAAGACCTAGTATTTCTTAGGGCTAAGACTCTCACCACGATAGCATGACTTTATTTGACATCAGAATACTCCTCCTTCATCTTGTCCATGTTCTTCAAACCTAGCAAATTATGAAAGTTGCAATGATTTCCCAACTGCTTGTATAGCAGAAGAGTCTTCTAACTCTTATTCCTACAATTCCCTTGAGATGCAATGATTTGATATAATAACTAATAGGCTTCTAGCAAGATCTATTCTATCCTAGGAAAAATAAAATACAAGTCTTGGCGTGGCTCTTTTTTTTTTATATTGGTTTTTTGTTGTTGATAGAAAGCATCATTTAGAAGCCAAGAGATGTTACTATCTATAAAATCTTTAATGACCATTGAATTTAGATTTTTTAGGATATTGTTGATGGAATTGGTGAACTTTCTAAGATGCATTCTTAAGATTATCTGAGGATTTCCATGTTCTTTTGCTAACTCCATAGTCCTTTGAATGGATGAAATATTCTAATTCTCCATATCTTATACGTGAATCTAATATTTCATCTACCTCGTATTCAAACTCTTCATTGACTTCAACTAGAATTGGTGGTAGAATAGTTCTTTTAGCAATATTTGATTTATAATAGGTTTTTAAAAGCGAGACATGAAAGACTAGATGAATGTGTATGCTACTTGGTAGTTTGAGATAAAAACTTATAGGATTTACATGGTGTAGAATTATAAAAGGTCGAAGTCTTTGATAGTCTAATTTCTATGATGGTCGATTTGTTTGTATATTTTGTCAAAGTAGCCAGACATGATTTCTTACTTTGAAATTTGGTTGGTTCTTACGATGAATATCTGCATAGTCTTTATATCAATCTAGGACTATTTGTAATTGGAATTTTAGTTCTTCATGGATGGTTTTTAAATAGGTAGCTTGATTTTTTATAGCAGGACTTTCCACATCTTCAATTTGGAATGGATTTACTTTAAGGTGGTATCCATAGTTTGAAAAGAATGGAGTTTGTTTTATTGAAGAATATTTGGAGTTATTATATGCAACCTTAGCCAATGGTAGAAAGTCTTGTTGATAATTTATACTACAACAAAGATATTGTTCCAAGATTTGATTCACTCGTTCTGTTTGACTGTCAATTTGAGGATGATAAGCGGATGAGAGGTTGATCTTGATGTTTAAAAGCTGAAATAATACTCTTCAAAAGTTTGATACAAATTGCGGTCCTTGATCTAAAATAATGTTAATTGGAAGGCCATGTATTTGGTAAATATTATCAATAAAAGCTTGGCTATTTCCTCCCCAGAAATAGTCTTGTTACATGGAATAAAGTATGTCATTTTGGTAAGATGGTCTACCACAACAAAAATTGAGTCTTTTCCATTCAAAATTGGGAGGTCTGTAATAAAATCCATAGACAATGATTGCCATGGATCCTTAGGAACTGGAAGAGGTTGCAGAAGTCCATATAGTTGGTGTCTTGAGATCTTTGCTTGTATACAAATTTTGCATGATTGGATGAATTTTTTCACCAATTTTCACACTTGAGGCCACCAATAGTCTCTTGATATCAATTCCAAAGTCTTACTGAAGCCAAAGTGTCCAATTGCTGGAAGGTCATATTGAGCTTGAAGAATTTGAAGTCTTGTAGGTCCTAGAAGAATATATAGGAAATTCTTGAAGTATAAAAATCTATCTTTTAATTTAAAATTATTATTTTCTTCTACATGTGCATTTTTTAAATGTTGTTGAATGTTCTTTATAAATGGATCTGTCTTTATTATTTTTGGATTTTTATCTTCAGAGTTGTATCTGTATAGGTAGATATTATCAATGTCTTTAATTATAAATTGGACAGTGTCAGGTTGTAAATTAAAACATAGTGTGAAAGATATAAAAGAATGTGTTAAAATAAAAAGATTAAAATTAAAAGAGGAAAGGAAGAAAAAGAGAAGGAATTGTGGTTATAACTACATTATCTTAGATGTTACATTATTTTTCACAAGCTCAGAGGTGATATTTAGGCCAAGCTATTAATTTCCTATTGAAATTCCTATTAGCACTACCAAGTCACAAAGCCAAGGATTTCTACAATCAAGTCAAGTAGATTCAAATTCACGTCAGCTCCAAAGTAGCCAAGAACGTTAATCACACAAGCTTCTTTGATTTGGCAGTATAGGATATAGTTCTTTCTTTTTTATCTCTAATCTAACCTAAATTATTTCTTTTTATTTGTTAGGTTTTTTTCTATTTATCTTAAATCTACTTTACCTTTACTTTCTTCTCTCTTAGATCTGAACTTAAATGTTGTGGGCTGAAATTAGAAAAGAAGTTGATAGAAAATTGGTAGTAAGAAGGTAGAATAAAAATTCACCTTAAAAAGTGAGATTTCTTCAAGTTAGTCCAAAGAAAAAGGTTATAGAGGTGGAAAGACATGGGTTGAGGTGTCTTTTGATGAAGAAGATAAGGAAGACTAGGCAAGAATGACAAGGGAGGAGAGAAGATATAAACAAAAAAGGAAAAGAAGAAAGGTAGTGGATGTGAGAAATTAACAATGTGTTTTTGTGTGTAGAGGGAGTTAGGAGATGAATTTGAGAGAGAGATTTGGTAGACATAATCTATATAAGTTAAAAAAGAGATGAATATAAGTTTGACACTCATTTGTGTTACAAATAAAACATTATGCTCTTTCAAAGAGATAAAGATCTATTTCCAAATTAGTGAAGTTTGAGGGAGCATATCTTTATAATTAGAATAGTGTTTTAAGCAAATTTTATTGAAGTTTGTAGATATATAAGTCTATTAGATTAAATGAGAAATTGATTGCTATTGGAGTTATATTCAAAGAATTATGAGGAAAATTGTGGTTAGATCTAGAGTTGTTAGAAGACAAAATTAAAGAAGAAGGATGGAGCCTATAACTCAAGTTTGGAGAGGACTTTTGGAGCAATAATTGGAAGGTGTTTATAACATGAGACAAGCTACAAGCCTATTAAATTTTAGCACTTAGATCTACTTTAATGAAGAGCAATAAAGGTGTGAAACAAAGAGGGTCCAGAATTAAATGCTACAAAGAGGGATAACTTTGATAATGTGGTTCTCCCTAATTATAATAGCTATGATCAAAATATTTTTGGAATTTTCTTTCTTCCTTCTTTAAGTACCTTGTGTCCAAATTTTGCTTGAACTAATGTGATATCCTAGGATTTATGAGCAAAATTGTGGGCAAGTCTCTAAAGGTAGAATATGTTAGAGTTAATAAAGTATTTTTTTTTAATATAAATTCTTCAATTTTATGAACTTTTATGGATCTTATCTTGCACTTAATTAACTAGAGGCACAAAAGACCTTGTATTTCTTAGGGCTAAGATTCACACCCCAACAATGGCTTCAACATGATTGATTTTTGTTGATCCAATACAATGTCTTCTATTCTTGGAGTAAGATATGATCGTCGCAAAAGAACATTTGGTTTTCCTTGAAATTTTTCCTGACAATATGTGATCACAAAATCAAATCAAGATAATGACATGCTCCATCATGCTTATTGACAATTTAAAATTCAAGCTCTCATAAAACATTCCAAGTTTTTGTGGTCGATATATACCATGATTTTGTGTTGAGCCCCTTCCAACAAATGGCGCCATTCTTCAAAAGAATCAAAAATTGCCAATAATTCTTTGTCATGGATCTCAAAATTGATCTCTACAGCTCAAAAAAATTTGAGAGTGGAATGCTACTAGATGTAATTGACCATCATCACCAGTGTGAGAGATTATAGATCCTAGTGCAAAATCTGAGGCATCCATTTCTATTATGAATGATTTTGTTGGATCTGCATAGACAAGTATAAGAGCAGAAGTGAAAGATTCTTTTAGCTTCTCAAATCCTTCTTTAACATTATCATTCCAAATAAACTTGTCCTTGCTTGTGAGTGGTATTAATAGAGCCGCACTCTTGGAATAATCTTTAATTAAGATTCTATAGAAATTTATAAATTCCAAGAAATATTATAAAGCTCTAATTGATGATGGTATCGTGATGAGAGTCTTAGCCCTAATAAACACTAGGTCTTTTGTGCCTCTAGTTTCTTAAGTGCAAGATGAGATTCATAAAGTTCATAAAATTGAAGATTTTACATAAAAACATACCTTATTAATCCTAACATATTCTACCTTTAGAAACCTGCCTTCAAATTTGCTCATAAATCCTAGGATATCACATCAATTGAAGCAAAATTTGAATACAAAGTACTTAAAGAAGTAAAGAAGCAAACCCCATAAACCTTTTGATTATAGCTTATGTGGTTAGAGAGAACCATGTTGTCAAAGTAATCCCTCTATGTTGCCTTTGATTCTAGACCCCCTTTGCTTTATACCTTCATTACTCCTCATTAACAAAGACCTAAGTATTGAAATTTGGTAGGCTTGTTGCTTGCTTTATGTTATAATTATCCTCTAATTTTTGCTCGAAAACTCTTCTTTGATCTAGAGTTATAGACTCTATCCTTTTTCTTTAGTTCTATCTTCTAACAATTCTAGATCCGACCACAAATTTCCTCATAATTCTTTAAACATAACTCCAATAGAAATTAATATTTTACACAACTTAATAGACTCATATATCTACAAATCCCAATAATTTTTTCTTAAAATGCTACTCTGATCACAAAGATATGCTCCCTCAAACTTCACTAACTTGGAGATAGATCCCTATCACTTTGAAAGAGCATAACATTTTATTCATAAGACGAATGAGTATCAAACTTACTCTCATCTCTTTCCTAACTTACTTAAATCATGTCTATCAAATTTCACACTCAAATTCGTCCCCTAACTCTATTTATATCCAAAAAAACCCACACACATACACTGCCCATACAAACCCCAATCCTCCCTTCACTCTATTTCTCTTTTCATCCAAATCTAGTTACAATTTCACTCATAACTCTTTGCTCAAAGATCATATTGACTTGAGATTTTGACAAAAAGTAGTCAATTCTATAAAGAACAAAATCCCAACAAATTTTGCCTCTAGAATTCAAGTAGTTCTCAAGAGCCAAGGCCCAAAATTTAGTAACCCTCACTACCCTAGTCTTAAACACCTACAACTTTGATGATTCATATCTCCCTTGATATTTAACCAAAAGACATGAGAATTATTTTTTTATGTTTCTTATCTTGGCTAATACAAACTTTTAAAAAGAAATTGCACTTAAAATTCTCTCTAAGCTCCCTCTGCACACCAAAACATACACTGTCTATACAAAAATCCTATGCACCTCCAAAAAAACTCTCCCCCTTCTTCTTCACGACCCCTTCTTATCATCTCCGCCCGGTCTTCCTTCTTCATTTGGTCAAAGAGACACCTCAGCCATATCTTTTCACCTCTTTAATCTTTTCTTTTGGATTAACTTGAAGAAATCTCACTTTTTGAGATAAATTTCTATTCTATCTTCTTACTACCATTTTTCTACCAACTTCTCTTCTAATTTCAGCCCACAACATTTAAGTTTAGATCTAAGATAGAAGAGAATAAAGATAAAGTAGATCTAAGATAAAATAGAAGAAAACCTAATAAGTATAAAGAAATATTTTAGATTAGATTAGAGATAATAAAAAAAAAAAAAAAAAAAAAAAAAAAAAAAACTACATCCTACACTGCCAAGTTAAAGAAGCTTATGTGCTTAAGTTCTTAGCTATTTTGGACCTGATGTGGCTTTGAATCTACTTGACTTCACTGTAGAAATCCTTGGCTTCATGACTTGGTACTGCTAGTGGAAATTTTAGCAAGAAATTAATAGCTTGGCCTACCTATCATCCCTGAGCTTGTGATAAATACTGTAACCCCCAAGTTAATGTGGTTATAACCACAACCCCTTCTCTTTTTCATCCTCTCTTCTTCTAATCTTAATCTTTTTATTTTAATACATTCTTTTATATCTTTCTCACTATGTTTTAATTTACAACGCGACATCCATCTCCTCCAAATGTGCACATCCTCCAGAATGTGCTACCATTTATTCTTCATCTTCTCCATCCTCATCTTCAGTTTCCATAGTATGTGTATCCTCCATTGATGGAGATGATAGCATTTCAAGGCTTTCAAATGAAAATCTGTCACTCCTCCTTTGAAATGTTTTCATCCGTTTATCTGCTATTGGATTTTGAAGTAAAGTTTCGTCTTATTCACGAAATAAGTAAGTGCTATTTCTATATATAGTAATAATAATATATGGTCCAAACCATCTTCGAACAAATTTCTTCTAAGTGCTATGTTGATGCTCCAATGTACTATTATAAATCACTATCCAATCTCCTTCTTCAATAGGCTTTACTCGCAATTGATGTGTCTTATCAAACCTTTCCTTATTGCTAAGCCTTACTTCCCTAAGTCTTTCCATTTCTTTTTGATGTGCCTGATCTGGTAGTTTATCAATTTGTTATATTCGAAGTTCTAGCAACTGTTATCTAGAAATTCCATCTTTCCAAGACAAATACAACCATGTAGGAATTGATTCTTCAATCGGCATAATAGGCTTTTGTCCCAACATAAGTTCAATTGGCATATAACTTGTTATCGTATTATGTGTAGTTCTGTCAGCCCATAAAGCATAAGGTAGTAATCTAGACCAATCTTTAGAATTTCTTCCACAAGCTTTGACCAAAGCTTGAATGATTGGAAGATGAGCTCTCCCACTCTTTCCATTTGCCTCAGGATTATATGTTGTTGTCAACTTCAATTTTACTCCATGCTTTTCAAAAAATGTTTTAGCTTCAACAGCATTTAATTCTCCTCTATCAACTCTCATTCTTCCTATACATCTATATCAACTGAAAATATCTTCAAGAATAAATCTACATACTCTTTTAGTCTGCTTGGTCTTAAATGCTCTTCCTTCAACAAAATTGGATAGCTCTTCTCTTGCCAATACCAAGTATTTCATTCCCCATAATCCATTGGCATAGTAACTAAGTCAATAACCCATTAGAAGTGAATAGCAAGAGAATAAGTAGGATGCAATTCATCACAATAGTGGATCTTTGATTGAAATTGACATTCAATACATGAACTTACAAAATCTTCCTCATCTTTGTAAAGTCCTTTCTACCAATATCTTTTTTTGATTTTTGTAAATGTTGTCCAAATACCTCGATGCTCGGCCCAATTTGTATCATGAAATTCCTTATGAATTTGAAGTTTTATAAATAAATCTCTAACAACTCTTAATGGAATTCCATCTTTTCTTTTTGGTTTCCTCCACAAAAATCCATCACGCAAAAGATATTCATAGGAATATCATCTAACTTCCTTAAAATACTTCTTTGATCAATCTACTTGCTTTTGTAGAATACTTAAATATCAACCAACATCTTTTAATCTACCTTCATATAATTCTTCCTTAAAAGAAAGAATTTTATCTTCTCTTTTGTTGGTGTTAACAAGTACAATGCTATAGCTTTTGCTATTGTCATTTTCATCATCTTCTTTTGCAATCATTTCTTCATCTCCAATATAATTAGCTCAAGACAACATATCTGCTTCAGCATTTTTTTTGCCTTTAATATGTACTAGAATTGGATTAAGAGATTTAATAAAAGCTATCCATCTCAACATAGCAATATCTAGACTTGAATAGTTTAAAATCATACCAGGTAGACATAAACAATCAACTTTCAATATTACATTTGCTCCAATTAAATAATTCCTTTCTACCTTCAATGCTGTAATAATTCTCCATAGCTCTCTTTTTACTTGCAGATAAGCTCTTTGTCACTCAACCAAAATCCTTATTTCAAATCTAGTTATAAAACATCTTGATATCATCCTGATCAATAGTCCAACCTATAGCAATTGGACTAGTATCGACCATCATCACCACTGGTTGACTATTTTTATAGTCAACTTGCTATAAAATGGATGGAGATCTTAGAATATTTTTCAAAGACTCTGTAGCTTTATTTTGATCCTTTCCCCACTTGAATTTATTTCTCTTTCGTAAGAGTTTGTAAAGAGGCTCTGCTATATGGACAAAATGTGGAATCCAAATTTGATAGAAAATACATGCTCCCAAAAATCTACTTACTTCAGCTATATTATTACAAGGCTTCATTTTAGCAATAGCATCCACCTTCTCCGGATTTGATTTTCTATCATAACTTCCACATAAATGACCTACAACAATGATTTCATCCGTTCCAAATTTTGATTTGTCAATGGATAACCTACCTCTTCAAGTCTCTTCAAAATCTTCTCTACATCTTTAATGTGTTGTTTCACAAATTGTCTACCACCATTTCTATCAATTGTTGTATTCTTCACTTCTTCTTTACAACCTTTGATAGGAATATCATTGTTATTTTGCTTTGTCTCATTTATTCTACCAATACTGACTAGAATAAATCTATAAAGGGAGATTCAAACATAAGGAGAGACTATCCGCATTGAGTTAAAGTATTAGGATCACACAACTAACCACCTTTTGAATATTAGAGTCCAATGTACACGTACACGCTTTTTAAAATAATATCGTCCGCTCTATTAGTACTGCTATTTTACAAGTAAAGATAAACTTTGTAACACAATCCTCCACCAATTTTCCTACTGTAATCTTCTGTCTTCTTTCAAGCTCATAACAACAATCGGCAATGTTGCACCATTTCCATAGATTGCATACACCCGCTTCTCTCTCCGATCACTGGAAATAATTCCTCACCCAAAACATCTTTCGAAACAATTTGTTTCTTCAATACTCTTCTTCACCACTGTCGAGTAGAGAGAATTTGCCTTGGAAAAACGCCAGGTTCCTAGCTGCTACTAGAACTAGCAGGGAACATAAGAGGAAGCCGTGTAAGTATCTTCTATACTAGCACTATATTTGTTCAAGCTTTCAAATTATACTTATATTATACTTGTATAAGACTTGTACAAATATAAAGTATAAATCCTTGAATATTACTTATATAAATACTTGTATAATACTTATATAAATACTTGTATAAATACTTATATAAAATAGTATATAATCCTTAGTATAATACTTATATAAATACTTGTACAAATAATATGTATAATACTTATAAAATACTCTTACAAATACTTGATATAAATACAAGTATATATACTTGTATAAAAGGTATAAGCAAAGTGTGTATATATTCAAGTATACCTCAAAATACAACCGCATATGAGGAATACAAGTTGTACAATAAGCTGAAACTAAATAAATCACTAAAAATTCATCCAAAGGTTGAATCAAGCGTGCTTACAACCTATAGAAATCCAATAATCCATTGTAAAACATATCAAAATTTCACAAATAGATGTCTTACCATTTAAAAGTTATGGCTAAAAGAAATAGGCACTAAAATATCCTAACAAATGCAAAGGCAGCAAAGCTCCTCTTCACTTCAGCCTTTGTTGTGATTACTTCCCTTCTCCAAATTAGGCATGCAATAGCTTTTTAGAAAGCTCACTCCATCATCTAATTTATTCTAAAATTTCGCATGCATGCATCTCAAACTCCAGATTTTATAGCTAGTTGATTTTGCTCTTTAAACCCTAGCAACAATTTGCCCTCTTGACACTTCACGGCTCATAAAACTTTCACAAAAGCTCCAAATGTATTGATTTTTGTTTTCATGGAAAGCATACACAAGCTACTATAAGCATCTAAAATATCAAAAAGATTAAAGAGATTGTCCGACTTGGGTGGTTGAACAAAGTCTTTGCCACTCTTCATCACATGGCAGCAAATCCTTTCTTACTCTCAAGCTCACAACTTTTCCTCTCCAACTTCAAATGCTACAAAAGATATCTTGATAGAAAGTTAGCACGATTTCCTACATTTTTGATAAGTTTTACTAAGAAAGACTTGAAATCAAACTTGCAGTGGCAGATCAAAGTTTCTACCGTCACTTTTCGATATCAGCAAACCTCACTCTACTAAAACAAGCATAATTTTTTGCTCACAATTCCAATACAAGAAAGTGAGTAGGTTCTAGAATCCTCACAATTTGTAAAACACACCCATTAATTTTCATTACAAACGCTTCTCTCTCCAAAATTCACCACTCAAAACTATCCAAACCCTAGGTCTAGCAAGAGGAGTATATCTCCCTTTCCTTCCATATTAGACTATGATACGCCCATATGGGTAGACAAATTGTATTAGTCAGGCCCTATTCACTCCATGCTTTTTTTTTTTTCACCCCTCACAAGGTCCATTCTACTTCAAAAATCAATAAGAAAAGTAAAACAACCTTTACCTTTCTTCTAATTACAAAAGAATCTATTCTAGGATATAAATAAGATAGGAACAAAACAAATAGCTATCTTAATTCACTAACTAAGTGGCTATAATAAATCCTCTCCTTATAATATCTTCTAAAATAACCTTTAGCATTCACACATGTATTAACAATAGATACAAGATATTTAATATTTTTATTTGCATGTAAATGCAGTATGACACCGCTCAACTCTCACAATCAATACGGCATGACACTCTCATCCACAATCAAATTTCATTGACATATCCGGTCTTTGACCTCCAATTCACCACAAAGAACTCACCCATCAAATAATTATAATTTCTTACTCATCCACATATATAACATTTTTTATTTTATTATTGTACTTCATCATTGACATGGTATAACCCTTCGGAATAGAATCCGGATTGTCCACTACAGCCTAACAAAAGAAAAGAAAGAGGTAGCACTAAGCTTACCCCGGCTCAAGACTATCTTAGTCTTGCCCTGACACCTCCATATCGAATCAATTTATACTTATCCCAATCTGTGTTAACTGCTACACAATCGATGATAACTACTTTTTCTAACTTCTTCATCCATTTTGCCTTCTAAACTGGCCATTTATTGGCTTTTTGCCTATTCTTAATCCTACAAACCATGTATTATAAATCTTAAAATTCCTAACCATTCTACATAGTCCCACTTCTAACTGTGCAGCATCCTCACAAACACAGAATTGGTAAAAAAAACTTTTATTATGAAGCTAACTCTTGGGAGTGGGATGCTCCTGGATTCTTCATAGGAGGTTCCTCTGCGTTTGCCTCTAATGACACATCCTCATCTTCCTCCAATAAATCCACATGATTATCTTTGAACTGCACTGATAAATCTTCATTATCCGCTCCCAATTCCCAAATTTTAGCCTCCAATTATAGAATCCTAGTATCTTTCGCCTCTAATTAGCGGTCTTGTTGCTTCATCTTCTCTTCCAGCTTATTAATATTCAAAATTGGTGGAACAAATATCTTTGGTCGAACGACATTGGCCAAATCGCCCTCCAATTTTCCCACTTCACCCTTCAATGCACCAATTTCTACTTGTAGCTTATTTATTCCAATTCTGTATTGGTCTCCCAATTCCACCTTTTCCTATTCCAATTTTGTTGTTTTTTCAAGTTTTGCTTGTAACTGACACTTCAACGCTTCCTATTCCAAATCCCATATCATGCGATTCTCTATTAATTCTTATTTTTGGCCATTTAGGATTCTTTGAATGCGATTTTTATCATTCGCCTAATTTTTCTTTTCCTCCGCTAACTTCCGCTCTAATGCCAACTTGGATTCCATCTTTGTCCTAATAAGATGACCCTGTTCCACAATTCAGCGGCTATTCTCTATTATCTTCTTCCTGCTCGATTCTAATTGTTGTCTTAGATTTCCTTCCAACTGACTCACGGTAAGCTGCAATTGGGAAATTTGATCCAATATTACTTTTGTGAGGTTCCCTCCCTCTAATATTCCAGTGTTCAAAACTAGAGCCTCAGCCACCCTCTCAATCACTACACAAACTGAAGCCCGCCCTAGTATAGTCTCTGGGATAGCCTCCTATTCCCGCAATCTACTTGATTCCTCAATTTTGTACACCACTATCCCTGGACTAACTGGTAAACTCCGCATACTTTGTTGTGGCATTAGAGAAGGTACACTTTTCTCCACTGCTGGTTGACTTAACGTATGTGCAATAATAAAGTGGACATAGTTAGAGCATAGCAAAGAAGCGAATTTATCTGTTTTTTGCTTGGCTCTCATTTTTGCATGGATACGGGTTGCTACAAAGGCTGCCCAATTAAACACCATGCAAAAAATAAGCGCTTGGACATATATATGGTATGTCAGTTCAAGCCTAACTACTTCTGAACGAACCGCATCCACTCCGCAAGCTCTAGAGTAAGTGCCTCTGCTACTTTCTAGCCTTGATTCTTCTCAAAGGATGCCATGTCTTTTTTGAAGTAACTTCCCTATTTGAAGTGACTAGACACTTCGACGCCTACCGCTAATTCACCTATTGGTAAATATAATACCTTGTATAAGATCCTTTCATCGATGCCAATTATTCTCTCTTTTACTACACTCGAACCATCCTCTAGGTGTCACGGACACAAAATACAAACTAGAAATCTAAACAAGGAGGTTGGAGGCGGAAAAAGCCAAGTGTCTGAGATAGTCTGTGAGGCCAGCGCGGAGGGGGTGGTGAAACTCGAAATGGTATTGAGTGAAGAAGCCGCCCATTATAAGGCTCCTATGCCTCTTCTGCCAGGATAGGCTTTGCCATTTGCTTTGCGGCTAAATTAGGAAGGCTACCGGCTGACTTATTTAATGGAGCTTATATAAATGAAAAAGAATCTGTGCAGATATTCTGCCAGAATATTCTAAGAATCTTCTAGAACCTTCTAAAAGAATCTTTAGAGAATCTTCTAGGAATCTTTATAGAATATTCTAAGGAATCTTTAGAGAATATTCTAGAGGGTTCCAAAGACTTGCTTCTAGAATGTTCTAGAAGCTTGTCTCTAGAAGGTTCTAAGGACTATGTCCCTAACATTACCCTCTCCTTTAACTTCGAGGTCTCCGAGAAGCAATGTTGTTTGTCGGTTAGAACAATCGCAAGAAAATAAAGATCTGTCGCATAACGTCTACAATGAACTCCAATTGCTGTTCGTGAAGCAAGTGGTTCAACGGCCCTTGAAGCCAACGGTAGTGGCCCACGCCTTCCACTTCTGACCAAGCATGAACTTCCGTGTCCTCATTGTGAAATTGTCCTGCAAACACACCTTCTGGCTGACCATCGTAAGCAGGCTCGATCTCAAATACTATCACCAGCGATCGGTTACTCGGTATCCTCCGTCGTTGTCGTGGTGCAGGCGGTTCTTCATCTCGAGGTCGCCTTCGTGAGCTAGTCGGTTGAGATAACACGACTGGCATGCTATCCATGTCGGGAAATCAAACTCTGGCTACTAGAAAAAGTTCTCTATCTTGGAAAAAATAACTTATCAACTGTGAGTTTTGGTGGTGCTCTCCCCTCTTTTATGTTCTCGGATGAGTAAGCTTCAAGAAGAAGTTATCATTGAACTAGCTTAGGTTTATGAGGATATCGTCGATGAAACTCTTGTACCTTTTGCGGCGCATTGGCAAGATTTTTGGCTGGCTCCCACGTTTGTTCATTAATGTCGTAGCCGCACCAATGAACAAGATACTCCAACTTGCCCCACCTTCGCCGTGAATCCAGCACCTTTTCGACCTCGTATTCCTCGTGGTTCTCAATTTCAATGCTAGGTGGCGGATGTTGTGTTCTTCCAGGAAAGGATGACTCTCGATAAGATTCCAACAAAGAAACATGAAAGACAGGGTGTACCTTCATAGCAGCTGGTAGCTCCAGACGATATGCCACTGGATTGATTTGCCTCTGGATGACAAATGGTCCCAATCTTCGGTAGTCCAACTTATCACAAGGCCTTGTCGTCTTAATATTTCGTCGAAGTAACCATACTTTATCTCCAACCTTGAAAGCAGGTGCCTCATTCCGAGATCTATCTGCGGTCGCCTTGTAGGACTCTTGTGCAGCTTGCAATTGAAGTTTCAACGTGGCTTGAAGTTCCGATAACCGCTTTGCAATTCCTTCAGCTGCCGGATTGATATTTGTTGATGGACTCAATAAGTCAAGTTTCGGATGGTATCCATAGTTGGAAAAGAATGGTGTTTGTTGAGTCGACGCATGAAGTGTGTTGTTGTAAGCAAACTCGACAAGCGATAGATATGCGGTCCAATCGTCCTGCTGATAGTTGATGCTGCACCGTAGATACTGCTCCAAGACTTGATTGACCCGTTCTGTTTGGCCGTCAGTTTGGGGATGGAAAGCCGAAGAAAGTTTGATATCCACTTTCAATGCCTCAAAGAGAGATCTCCAGAACTTGGATACGAACTGAGTCCCTCGATCCGACACGATATCATCTGGTAGGCCATGATAACGATATACGTTATCGAGGAAGAGCCTTGCAGTGTCTTCGCTTGAAGATGTCTTCTTGCAAGGGACAAAATGTGCCATCTTTGTAAGCCGATCCACCACAACAAAGATGCTATCGAATGAATTTGATGACGGCAAGTCTGTGATGAAGTCCATAGAAATTGAAGACCATGGTCGACGCGGAATAGGCAGTGGTTGTAGAAGACCATAAGGGCGATGTCGAGGGCTCTTGGATCTTGAACAAATGTCACAAGAGATGACAAACTCTTTCACATCCTTCCACATTTGAGGCCACCAAAAATCTCGGGAGATAAGCTCCAAAGTCTTGTTGAACCCGAAATGTCCCGCAGCTGGAAAGTCGTGACGAGATTGAAGAACTCGGAGTCGTGTTGGTCCTTTTGGAATATACAATCGCTCTTCAAAGTATAAAAGATCTTCTTCAACCTTGAACTTGTCGTTATCAATGCGCTGCTTGATATCCACGGCTATAGAATCTTCAAAAGTCGCGGCGCGTACTTGGTTGAGGAAATCAGTATCAATTGGCATAGAAGCGGTGCAAATCCTAAAATGCTCTAGCTTTAGCAATGTTGCACACTATTGATCAAACGCTGCTTCTCCAACCTTCGGCGCAAGATACGATCTCATCGATAATGCATCGAAAAGTCCTTGTTGCTTCCCAGGCCGATAAGTAATAACAAAGTCAAATCTGGAAAGCGACATATTCCATCGAGCCTGACGACGATTCAGAACTCGAGATGTCATGAAGTACTCCAAATTCTTGTGATCCGTGTATACGGTCACTGGATGTGCAGCTCCTTCAAGGAAGTGTCGCCACTCTTGAAAGGAATCCACTATTGCAAGGAGTTCCTTATCGTGGATCTCATAGTTGATCTCGGCAGCAGAAAACTTCCGCGAATAGAATGCAACTGGATGGAGCTTCCCGTCTACGTCCATCTGTGAAAGCACCGCTCCCAAAGTAAAATCTGAAGCATCGGTCTCTAAGTAGAAGGCCTTTGCAAAGTCAGGGTGTACCAAGATTGGAGCTGTAGTAAATGCCGACTTAAGATCTTGGAATGCTTTCTCCGCTTGAGGTCCCCATTCGAGCTTGTCCTTGCATGTCAACCAAGTGAGCGGGGCAGCGACTTGGGAATAATTCTTGATGAAGATCCGATAGAAGTTAGCAAAACCAAGAAAGCATTGCATATCTCGAATTATCTTCGGAATTTCCCAAGACACGATTGCCTCTACTTTTTTGGGATCCATCTTCAAACCTTCTGTAGTCGCGATAAATCCTAAAAATTCCATCTCAGTCTGGTGAAATAAGCATTTCTCTAGTTTGGCATAGAATCCTCGCTGGCGTAGCTTTTCAAGGACCAGACGAACATGTTTCTCATGCTCTTACTCGTTCTTGGAAAATATCAAAATATCATCTAAGTAGATGACAACGAAGTCGTCAAGGTGCTCTCGAAAAATATCATTCATCATGTGTTGAAAAATGGCCGGAGCATTGGTGAGGCCAAAAGGCATGACATTATACTCAAAGTGGCCATACCTTGTACGGAAAGCTGTCTTCCATTCGTCTCCCTCCTTGATACGCACAAGATTGTAAGCTCCCCTTAGATCAATCTTTGTGAAGATCTTTGCACGTCCAAGTTGTTCCAAAAGATCAGAGATCAAGGGTAACGGATAACGATTTTTCTTCGTCACCTTGTTGAGGCCTCGATAATCTATGTACATCCGCAATGAGCCGTCCTTCTTCTTCACAAATAAGATCGGTGCCCCGGCTGGCGACTTTGAATGGCGAATGAAATTCTTGGCTAGATTCTCGTCGATGTATTTCCGTAGCTCTGCCAACTCCGTCTGCGATAGGTTGTAGATTGGACCAAAAGGTGGTTGTGTTCCTTCTTGTAAGTCTATGGCACAATCGTATGGTCGATGCTCCGGTAGTATTTCAGCGTTTTTCTTTTGAAATACGTCCTCAAAGTCCTTATACTGCTCCGGTATACTTGTTGTCAAAGTCTTCTCGTCGCTAATCGGTGTTGCATAAATGACAAATGGTGTACCTTCCTTGGACGACCTTACAAACGCTCTTGCTCCAAGGAATAATGGTTTTTTTGTTCTAGACCTTTTAATAGGCTTACTTTTAGAATAATCTATGGAAAACGTCATTCTTCGCAACCTCCAATCGATAGATGGATTATGCTTCTCTAACCAGGAAAGACCAAGAATGACAGGGTTTGACGGGGTTCTAATAATATTAAAAATAACAAAACTACTATGGTTTTCAAATGCAACTTCTATAGGTTCTGATTCATGGGTGACACTACCGGACAATAAGGGTCTTCCATCTATTACTTCTACGTGTACGGGTTTGGATTTCAATACTAGAGGGATCTTATGGCGCTTAGCAAATTCTTCGTCTAAGAAACAAGCAGATGCTCCTGAATCTAATAACGCTAGGGTTTTGATTTTCTGAGGACCAAAAGACAAAGGGATTGTAAAACAACTAGCAGGCTGGGAAGAAAGAGTGGAACCTGATTTTTGTTGTGGTATTGAATTGTCCAGCCGCACGATTCCTATTGTGGCTAGGCATCTTCGTTTTCCTGTATAATCGCACCTCTGGTCTTCACAATGCATCGATTCTGCTTCTTGGGGCAGCTTCTAACTGTGTGGCCTTGCTCTCTGCAATACAAGCATAGTCCTTCCTCCATACGTCGCTTTCTTTCTTTTGGAGTAAGAGACTTTATACGTACCATGTCAATTTGCATGTCTTCCACTTCCGAGTGTGAGTTGAGGCCACTTCGAGCTCTAGCTCACTTCTCTAGTATTGGCCTTATACACATCTGCATTAATTTAGTTCTTTCCAATTCTCCATGAACTTCTTGTTTAGATTTCTAGTTTGTATATTGTGTCCGTGAGAGTTTGTCGAGACTACACAGATCTTTGATATCAGAGCTAGTTCCTTCTTGTGAGAGTGTGGATTATCCCTCTTCTTGAAGGTCTACTGGCATTTTAGAGGTTGCAGATTATCCTCTTCTAAACTGATATTCATTGTATTCAATATTGGAGTCTTGTTCTTCTTGAAAAGCGTGGATTACTCCTCTTCTTGAAGAACTTAAGGCGTTTTAGAGGTTGCGGAGTATCCTCCTCTAAACCAATATTATCTTCTGTAGATTCATCTTTTCCTTCTCTTAGAATGGTCGGAGGTCAAGACATCACTATGGCTGAAAGTTCGGAGTCCAAATTGGACGCCATCATGAATGCTCTTGCTACGTTGTCTCAGAGAACTGCAGAGATAGAAGGAGTTATGGCAAAGCTTCACAACGTTGGAACGCCCGAGGCAGCACAATCTAAGGTTCACCAATCTCAAGCTTCGACATCTAATGAAGCAACCATGTTGTTAGTTTGGCAAGAATCGTCGGTTCAACAACGAAAGAAATCCCAAGTCAGCCTTCCAAACAAATTTGATGGTACGCGTTCCAAGTTTTGAGGTTTCATCAATCAAATTAGGTTGATTATGGTTTTGCAACCTGAACGCTATCCGACGGAGGAGTCACGTGTTGGATTAGTCGGAACTTTGCTCACAGGACAAGCATTATCGTGGTTCGCTCTTTTATTCGGGAAATGATCACCAATTTTGAGCAACTTTGAAACTTTCTTGGAGGCATTCACCGAGGCATTTGGCGAACATGATAAGGCTCGATGGGCTACAACGAAGAATTGGTCGCTACGACAAGGGATGCGCTCAATATCAATTTATGCATCAGATTTCAAGCAATTAGCATGCGACATCAACTGGGACGAAGAAGCGTTGATGAGTCAGTTTTATTGGGGTCTAAGAGACGATGTGAAGGATTTGCTATTATCGCTTCCAGACCCACGGATGCTCAACGAAGCCATCAGCCAAGCGGTGAAGTACGATAACCGCCTATTTCAACGTCGCCAAGACCAACCTGCAAGACAATATATGACTCGCCATGGCCCTAATATGTCAGCAAGTGGCCTCAACTCACACTCGGAAGTGGAAGACATGCAAATTGACACGGTACGTATAAAGTCTCTTACTCCAAAAGAAAGAAAGCGACGTATGGAGGAAGGACTATGCTTGTATTGCGGAGAGCAAGGCCACACAGTTAGAAGCTGCCCCAAGAAGCAGAATCGACGCGTGAAGGCGAGGTCGCGATTATCTGAAGAGGAGAAGCGAAGATGCCTAACCGCTAATAGGAGCCGTTATTAGGTGGTGAGAGTCTTAGCCCCCAGAAACCTTTGGGTCTTTTATTTCTGGTTTCTTAGGGCATCTGAAGAGATTCATAAATTTCATAAAACTGAAGATTTTACATAAAAACATACTTTATTAATCTTGCCATATTCTGCCTTTAAAAACCCGCCTTCAAATTTGCCCATAAATCCTAGGATATCACATCAATTGAAACAAAATTTGAACACAAAGTACTTAAGGAAGTAAGGAAGCAAACCCCATAATCCTTTTGATTATAGCTCATGTGGTTGGAGAGAACCATGTTGTCAAAGAAACCCCTCCATGCTGCCTTTGATTCTGGACCCACTTTGCTTCACACCTTCATTGCTCCTCATTATCAAAACCCCAAGTATTGAAATTTGGTAGGCTTGTTGCTTGTTTTATGTTGTAAACATCCTCCAATTTTTGCTCCAAAAATCCTCTTGGAAATAGAGTTATAGACTCTACTCTCCTCCTTTAATTCTGTCTTCTACCAACTCTGGATCCGACTACAAATTTCCTCATAATTCTTTAACCATAACTCCAATAGCAATCAGTTTTTTACACAACTTAATAGACTCATATATCTACAAACCCCAACAAATTTTACTCGAAATGCTACTTTGATCACAAAGATATGCTCCCCCAAACTTCACTGACTTAGAAATAGACCCCTATCACTTTGAAAGAGCATAACATTTTTTTTATAAGATAAATGAGTATCAAACTTACCCTCATCTCTTTCTTAACTTGTTTAGATCACGTCTATCAAATTTCACACTCAAATTCACTCCCTAACTTCATTCATACCCAAAAAAACCCACACACACTCTGCCCATACAAACCCCAATTCTGCTTTCACTCTATTTCTCTTTTCACCTACATCCGGTTACAATTTCACTCATAACTCTTTGCTCAAAGATCATATTGACTTAAGATTTTGATTCAAAGTAGTAAACTCAATAAGAAACACAACCCCAACAAATTTTGCCTCTAAAGTCCAAATGGTTCTCAAGAGCCGAGGCCCGAAATTTAGTAAACCTCACTGCCCTAGTCTTAAACACCTGCAACTTTGACGACTCATATCTCCCTTGATACTTAATCAAAAGACATAAAAATTATTTCTATATGTTCCTTATCTTGTCTACTACAAACCCACAAAAAATTTCACTTAAAATCCTCTCTAAGCTTCTTCTACACACAAAAACGTCTACTGCCTATCAAAAAGGAAACCCTATCTCTCCAAAAAGAAGCTCCTCTTCTTCTTCACGACCCCCTTCTTGTCCTCCCGGCCTGGTCTTCCTTCTTCCCTTGGTCAAAGAGACACCTCAGCCATATCTTTCCACCTCTTCAATCCTTTCTTTTGGATTAATTTGAAGGAATCTCACTTTTTGAGATAAATTTCTATTCTACCTTCTTACTACCATTTTTTTCTACCCACTTCTCTTCTAATTTCAGCCCACAACATTTAAGTTTAGATCTAAAATAGAAGAGAATAAAGGTAAAGTAGATCTAAGATAAAATAGAAAAAAAATCTAATAAGTAGAAAAAACAATTAAGATTAGATTAGAGATAAAAGAGAAAGAACTACATCCTTCACTGCCAAGTCAAAGAAGCTTGTGTGGTTAAGTTCTTAGCTACTTTGGAGTTGACGTGGGTTTGAATCCACTTGACTTCACTGTAGAAATCCTTGGCTTCATGACTTGGTACTGCTAGTGGAAATTTCAGTAGAAAATTAGTAGTTTGGCCTACCTATCATCCCTGAGCTTATGATAAATATTATAACATCCAAGATAATGTGGTTATAATCACAATCCCTTCTTTTTTTCATCCTCTCTTCTTCTAATCTTAATCTTTTTATTTTAACACATTCCTTTATATCTTTCACACTATGTTTTAATTTACAACATGACATCCACCCCCTCTAAACCTGCACATCCTTCGGAATGTGCCACCATTCATTCTTCATCTTCTCCATCCTCATCTTCAGTTTCTATGATATTTGTATCCTCCAGTGATGTAGATGATAGCATTTCAAGGCTTTCAAATGAAAACCTGTCACTCCTCCTTCGAAATGTTTTCACCCGCTTACCTGCTATTGGATTTCTAAGTACAGTTCCATCTAATTCACGAAGTAAGTAAGTGCCATTTTCATAAATAGTGACAACAATATATGGTCCAAACCATCTTCGAGCAAATTTCTTCTGAGTGCTATGCTGATGCTCTAATGTACTATCATAAACCACCATCCAATCTCCCTCTTCAATAGGCTTTACCCACAATCGATGTGTCTTATCAAACCTTTCCTTATTGTTAAGCCTTACTTCTTTAAGTCTTTCCATTGCTTTTTGATGTGCCTCTGGTAGTTTACCAATTTGTTGTATTCGAAGTTCTAGCAACCGCTCTCTAGAAATTCCATCTTCTCAAGACAAATATAACCATGTAGGAATTGATTCTTTAATTGGCATAATAGGCTTTTGTCCCAACATAAGTTCAATTGGCATATAACCTGTTACTGTACTATGTGTAGTTCTATCAGCCCATAAAGCATAAGGTAGTAATCTAGGCCAATCTTTAGAATTTCTTCTACAAGCTTTGACCAAAGCTTGAATGATTGGAGGATGACCTCTCTCACTCTTTCCATTTGCCTCAGGATTATATGCAGTTGTCAACTTCAATTTTATTCCATGCTTTTCAAAAAATGTTTTAGCTTCAGCAGCATTTAATTCTCCTCTATCAGCTCTCATTCTTCCTATGCATCTATATCGACTGAAAATATCTTCAAGAATAAATCTACACACTCTTTTAGTCTGCTTGGTCCTCAATGCTCTTCCTTCAACAAAATTGGATAGCTCTTCTCTTGCCAATACTAACTATTTCATTCCCCATAATCCATTTGGCATAGTAACTAAGTCAATAACCCATTGAAAGTGAATAGCAAGAGGATAAGTAGGATGCAATTCATCACGATATCGGTTCTTTGATTGAAATTGACATTCAATACATGAACTTACAAAATCTTCCACATCTTTGTAAAGTCCTTTCCACCAATATCTTTCTTTGATTTTTGTATATGTTGCCCAAATGCCTCGATGCCCAACCCAATTTGTATCATGAAATTCCTTAAGAATTTGAAGTTTTGTGGATAAATCTCCAACCACTCTCAATGGAATCCCATCTCTTCTTTTTGGTTTCCTCCACAAAAATCCATCACGTAAAAGATATTCATAGGAATGTCTTCTAACTTCCTTAAAATACTTCTCTGACCATTCTGCTTGCTTTTGTAGAGTACTTAAATATCAACCAACATCTTTCAATCTACCTTCATATAATTCTTCCTTAAAAGAAAGAATTGTATCTTCTCTTTTGTTGGTGTTAACAAATACAATGCTATAGCTTTTGTTGTTGTCATCTTCAGCATCATCTTTTGCAATCATTTCTTCATCTCCAATATAATAAGCTCTAGACAACATATCTGCTATAGCATTTTTTTACTTTTAATATGTACTAGAATTGGATTAAGAGATTTGATAAAAGCTATCCATCTCAACATAGCAATATCTGGAATTGAACAATTTGAAATCATACCAAGTAGAGGTAAACAATCAACTTCCAATACTACATTTGCTCCAATTAAATAATTCCTTTCAGCCTTTAATGCTGTGACAACTCCCCATAGTTCTCTTTTTACTTGCGGATAAGCTCGTTGTCGCTCAGTCAAAATTCTTGCTCCAAATCTAGTTGCAAAACGTCTTCCATTGATATCATCTTGACCAACAGCCCAACCTATAGCAATTGGACTAGTATCCACCATCATCACCATTGGTTGACCATTTTCATAGTCAACTTGCTTTAAAATAGATGGAAATCTTAAAATATTCTTTAAAGACTCCATAGCTTCATTTTCATCCTTTCCCTACTTGAATTTATTTCCCTTCCGTAAGAGTTTGTAAAGAGGCTCTGATATATGGGCAAAATGTGGAATCCAAATTTGATAGAAAATACATGCTCCCAAAAATCTTCTTACTTCAGTTATACTATTACAAGGTTTCATCTTAGCAATAGCATCGATCTTCTCCGGATTTGGTTTTCTACCATAGCTTCCACATAAATGACCTACAACAATGATTTCATCCATTCCAAACTTTGATTTGTCAATAGATAAAGTTAGACCTACCTCTTCAAGTCTCTTCAAAATTTTATCTACATCTTCAATGTGTTGTTTGACAAATTGCCTACAACCATTTTTATCAATTGTTGTATCCTTCACTTCTTCTTTACAACCTTTGATAGGAATATCATCAACAAAAGGTATGGTCTTTTCAGGTACAAATTCCTTTAAAATTTGATTCATTACACTTTGCATATGTGCCACTGAATTGGTAGCTCCTTGAGGTAATGTGCACATACGAACCAAACCCACAGGAGTCTTCATTGTTGTTAAATCTCTACTCTCTGCTGCAAGTTGAAATTGATCATATCCAGAATATAAGTCTGCAATTGAATATATTGCATGCCCCGCAAATGCCTCAGCAACTTCATCTACAATTGGTCCAGATCCTTTGTTCCTGATTGTCACACCATTGGCTGGTTGCATATCTTGAATAAACCTTAATGCTCCAGATTTCTTTGGCACCGTAAACCAGCGATTTGAATATGGGCCCATGGATGGTTCTATAATCCCCATTTCCATCTTCTCCTTGAGCAATTTAATTAATTTTGGTAGTACAGCTCTTGGAACCGGAATGGGTTTTAAATCCCACGGTATATGTGGAACTGTAAAGATCACCATAGGTGCTTCCTCATTTGGATAAACACATCCTATTTCACTAGGTTTAGATGCAAATGCCTTTCCATGTTTTAAAAGCATGCTTTGAAATAAATACTTCTCAGGTTTATTTAAAAACTCACCCCCTCCAATCTCCAACTTGTCAAGTGTTTCTTTAGTGAATTGATGTCCAATTCCTATATAACTTCTTAATCCTGGCTCTTTTTCAGCTCGCTTGAAATAATCTTCAGAATTATCTGGTAGTTGAGTTGCTACTGGCTTTACTTTCTTTGCTACTGATTTATACTTGGCATTCACTTCAGCTTCATTTTTCCACTTACGGATATGAATGTCTTCACCATGGTCTTCCATAAAATGTAATATTTCTTTGTAAAAGCATTGATCATTGACTTCAACTATAATACCTCTATTATCCATAACCTCCTCCATATTTTTCAACCTTTCTAATTGATGTAGTAGATCAATCGGAAGTCCAATCCATTCTATTAATCCCGATATATTTTCTTCTTGTGAAATTATCCCCATTTTTTCAAAATTCTTTTCTATTTTTCTTATTTTGGCTTTATATTTAGAATCCATTACACTTACACCTTTGAAATTCAAGATACTATGATCACTCAAACTCAAAATTCCATATCCATTCTTATATATATTGGGGAATACCTTAGTAAATATATTACCTGCACCCGCGGACCCCCATTCTCCACCTGTGCTTTCTAGAAATCCTCGAATCCTTCTTCAGTATCAAGAGGTTTTTCACGTAATTGATCTCTATGCCTCTTGTTTTTTGACTTCACTGTAAAGAATTGTACTGAGTTCCTTCCATCACAACTTCGAATCCTTGCATAGTGAGATCCATCATCTAGCACTTTAGTTTCCATTCTTGAAGCTGTAATATATGGTTGACCAAGAATAATTGGATATGTGCCACGATCTTGAACAAAGAAATTCTGCTCTACTTCCACATTTCCAATCCTTGTCTTCACTGCAGGACATGCTCCAAACAACCCTCCCTTTTCATTGTTCGCAGCTCTTAATATCCACCCATGATTGGTATCTATAGGCCATTTTCCTTTCTCATATACTGCCTTAGACATGATATTAATCTCTGAGCCATGATCTACCAAAGCATGGATTGTTTCATTCAAATTTTCAAGCTTAATCTGAGCTTCTGTAGTAGCTCTAGCCCAATAAGGATGAAAAAATCCTAAAACCTTTGCACCTTTTTTCCATCACCATCATCAAAAGTGGCATAAGCATATACCTTTGCTTCTTTTTTCTCCATGTTGTGGGTGGTATCCTCCTTCTTCTTTTGAAGTTGAAGAGAAAACATGTCTAAAACCTCTTCTTCTAAATCAATAGGCATACCATCATTTACATCTTTTTCTTCAATCCCTTGACTCACCTTATCATCCTCCACAATCATAATTCTTTCAAGGCTTGACTTACATTCAATAGAAAACACTTGGCCAATCTCTTCCTCTTCTTCTTTAGTTAAACAAGTGTCAATGGCACTTGTCATCACTGTCTCTACTGTCATTTGGCGTTTTCTTTTGATAATATCAATAATCAACTCATGGAAGTCTTTCTTTGCAATTCCTAAGACCTCCCGTAAGGTAAATTCAATTTTTGCATCCAAAATCCGTCCTTCCAATACTCCTTTCAAATCAATAGAAGTTTCAATATCAGATTGAAGCTTATAAGTAAGGCCTTTGGTTTTACCTTTTTCTATGTCCTTCTTCTTGTCCTTACCCTTTTCCATGTTATCTTCCATCCTTTGCTTTGGAGTTGATGCCTCCTTTGATTGTGAAGATGAAAGGGTATTTTGTGGTGGTTGATTTATTGTTGGGCCTTCTTTTGTCCTTTCTCCTGTACCACCACCTTTTCGTGTTTGCTTCTTATTCATTGGTTCTTCATCTTCATCTTCTACATTCCTTCCTCTCTTTACTTCCACATAGACATTTTGAAAGTCTTCATTCTCCCTTTCCTTGTCTAAAAAAGCTCTGATGCTAATTGCATCAACTAGATCATTCCATCCTGTTTTCTCTCTAATGGCCTGAGCTCCTCTAATCATAGTCTCATGATTCTCAGGATATAGAGCTTCAATATTATTTTCCCAGGCCACAATTTGATAAGAATCTGCATTACCTGAATCTCTTGACTTAGGCTTCATCATTCGATCTTCCATTAACTTTTTCATTCCACCTTTGGCAAAGTTAGTATCCAAAGGAAAATCTGTAGATGCATCTCTAATCCTTCCATCTTTGAAGGTAATGATGCCTTTCTTCATGGCATCAGCATATGATTCACAATCACTACGTTTATGATCAGAATCATCACACCAAATGCACCTCATGACATATCCCCTTTGTCCTCCACAAGTTTGAGAGATACTTGGCTTTGTATTTCTTTTTAAAGCACTCATCTCCACTTTTAGCTCCTTCAATCCCTTCACCAATTCCTCTAGAATGTCCTCATCCAGAGCCTTACCCTTTGAAGAGTTTGATGGTATCATTGAAGATGTCCTTGTAGTTAGTGGTGTTGAAGCTTCCATCTTTATTCCATATCCCCTAGCCTTTATCCGCTGTTGCTTTGCAATAAGACTTACTGCATCCTCCAATTGTCTCCAATTAGTACTAAAACCTCCTTCAGCTGCTCCATCTTGAAGAAGAAGTAATAGTCTATCCTCCAAAGCTTCATTTGCAGCTTGTAGAAATAACTCTGATTTTCTCACTTCAAGAATCCTCTTCTCTGTTAATGAGAGTTGTCCAAATTTCTTTTCAAATTCTCTTAACAATTCACTTGGTCCCATATTGTTACCTGGTTGTTGTTCCACCCAATCAAAGAAATTCCTTTTGGACATCCTTTCTTCATCTTCATCAAAAAACTCATCTCGAAGCCTCTCTTCAAATTTAGCCCAAGTAATCTCAAAATTATTTTGATGAAGATGTTTCACCTTATCTCTGATCTCTGGTACAACTGCCAAGTCAAATGTCTCTATCATCTTCTCCTCTGAAATTTGATAGATTTCCATCTCACAAGTATAATTCCTTAAAAACTTTGAAATATTCTTTCCATTGAATCTTTCATTCTTGGAAATAACAGCTTTCAAAGCTTTTGTAGCTCCTTGTCCAGCTGTATTGGCAACTTGTTGTCCCATAAACATTTGCATGGCCCTAAACAACTCCTCTGCAAAGTTTTGACTACCTCCTTGAGCTTGACTACCACTGGTTCTATTATCTCCCATCTTGCCTTAAAAAATCTTGAAGCCTTAGAGCTCTCTCAGTGGAAGCACCAAATGTTGTGGTGAGAGTCTTAGCCCTAAGAAACACTGGGTCTTTTGTGCCTCTCGTTTCTTAAGTGCAAGAAGAGATTCATAAATTTCATAAAACTGAAGATTTTACATAAAAACATACTTTATTAATCTTGCCATATTCTGCCTTTAAAAATCCGCCTTCAAATTTGCCCATAAATCCTAGGATATCATATCAATTGAAGCAAAATTTGAACACAAAGTACTTAAGGAAGTAAAGAAGCAAACCCCATAATCCCTTTGATTATAGCTTATGTGGTTAGAGAGAACCATGTTGTCAAAGAAACCCCTCCATACTGCCTTTGATTCTGGACCCCCTTTGCTTCACACCTTCATTGCTCCTCATTATCAAAACCCCAAGTATTGAAATTTGGTAGGCTTGTTGCTTGCTTTATGTTGTAAACATCCTCCAATTTTTGCTCCAAAACTCCTCTTGGAAATAGAGTTATAGACTCTACTCTCCTCCTTTAATTCTGTCTTCTACCAACTCTGGATCCGACTACAAATTTCCTCATAATTCTTTAACCATAACTCCAATAGCAATCAGTTTTTTACACAACTTAATAGACTCATATATCTACAAACCCCAACAAATTTTACTCGAAATGCTACTTTGATCACAAAGATATGCTCCCCCAAACTTCACTGACTTAGAAATAGACCCCTATCACTTTGAAAGAGCATAACATTTTTTTTATAAGATAAATGGGTATCAAACTTACCCTCATCTCTTTCTTAACTTGCTTAGATCACGTCTATCAAATTTCACACTCAAATTCACTCCCTAACTTCATTCATACCCAAAAAAACCCACACACACACTCTGCCCATACAAACCCCAATTCTGCTTTTACTCTATTTCTCTTTTCACCTACATCCGGTTACAATTTCACTCATAACTCTTTGCTCAAAGATCATATTGACTTAAGATTTTGATTCAAAGTAGTAAACTCAATAAGAAACACAACCCCAACAAATTTTGCCTCTAAAGTCCAAATGGTTCTCAAGAGCCGAGGCCCGAAATTTAGTAAACCTCACTGCCCTAGTCTTAAACACCTGCAACTTTGACGACTCATATCTCCCTTGATACTTAACCAAAAGACATGAAAATTATTTCTATATGTTTCTTATCTTGTCTACTACAAACTTACAAAAAAGTTGCACTTAAAATCCTCTCTAAGCTTCTTCTACATACAAAAACATATACTGCCTATCAAAAAGAAAACCCTATCTCTTCAAAAGAACCTCCCTCTCTTCTTCTTCACGACCCCTTCTTGTCCTCCCAGCCTGGTCTTCCTTCTTCCCTTGGACAAAGAGACACCTCAGCCATATCTTTCCACCTCTTCAATCCTTTCTTTTGGATTAATTTGAAGGAATCTCACCTTTTGAGGTAAATTTCTATTCTACCTTCTTACTACCTTTTTTTTCTACCCACTTCTCTTCTAATTTCAGCCCACAACATTTAAGTTTAGATCTAAAATAGAAGAGAATAAAGGTAAAATAGATCTAAGATAAAATAGAAAAAAATCTAATAAGTAGAAAAAAACAATTAAGATTAGATTAGAGATAAAAGAGAAAGAACTACATCCTTCATTGCCAAGTCAAAGAAGCTTGTGTGGTTAAGTTCTTAGCTACTTTGGAGTTGACGTGGGTTCGAATCCACTTGACTTCACTGTAGAATTCCTTGGCTTCTTGACTTGGTACTGCTAGTGGGAATTTCAGCAGGAAATTAGTAGTTTGGCCTACCTATCATCCCTGAGCTTGTGATAAATATTATAACCTTGAAGATAATGTGGTTATAACCTAGCCACTTCTCTTACCGTCCCTCTCTTCTTCAATCTTAATCTTTTTATTTTAACGCGTTCCTTTATATCTTTAGCTATGTTTAATTCCTGACAGCATGACAGATCGGCTGGACAATTCAATACCACAACAAAAATCAGGTTCCACTCTTTCTTCCCTGCCTGCTAGTTGTTTTACAATCCCTTTGTCTTTTGGTCCTCAGAAAATCAAAACCCTAGCGTTATTAGATTCAGGAGCATCCGCTTGTTTCTTAGACAAAGAATTTGCTAAGCGCCATAAGATCCCTCTAGTATTGAAATCCAAACCCGTACTTGTGGAAATAATAGATGGAAGACCCTTATTGTCCGGTAGTGTCATCCATGAATCAGAACCTATAGAAGTTGCATTTGAAAACCATAGTAGTTTTATTATTTTTAATATTATTAGAATCCCGTCAAACCCTGTCATTTTTGGTCTTTTTTGGTTAGAGAAGCATAATCCATCTATCGATTGGAAGTTGCGAAGAATGACATTTTTCATAGATTATTCTAGAAGTAAGCCTATTAAAAGGTCTAGAACAAAAAAACCATTATTCCTTGGAACAAGAGCGTTTGTAAGGTCGTCCAAGGAAGGTACACCATTTGTCATTTATGCAACACCAATTAGCGATGAGAAGACTTTGACAACAAGTATACCGGAGCAGTATAAGGACTTTGAGGACGTATTTCAAAAGAAGAATGCTGAAATGCTACCGGAGCATCGACCATACGATTGTGCCATAGACTTACAAGAAGGAACACAACCACCTTTTGGCCCAATCTACAACCTATCGCAGACGGAGTTGGCAGAGCTACGGAAGTACATCGACGAGAATCTAGCTAAGAATTTCATTCGCCATTCAAAGTCACCAGCCGGGGCACCGATCTTATTTGTGAAAAAGAAGGACGGCTCGTTGCGGATGTGCGTAGATTATCGAGGCCTCAACAAGGTGACAAAGAAGAATCGTTATCCGTTATCCTTGATCTCCGGTCTTTTGGAACAACTTTGACGTGCAAAGATCTTCACAAAGATTGATCTAAAGGGAGCTTACAATCTTGTGCGTATCAAAGAGGGAGACGAATGGAAGACAGCTTTTCATACAAGGTATGGCCACTTTGAGTATAATGTCATGCCTTTTGGCCTCACCAATGCTCCGGCCGTTTTTCAACACATGATGAATGATATTTTTCGAGAGCACCTTGACAACTTCGTTGTCATCTACTTAGATGACATTTTGATATTTTCCAAGAACGAGTAAGAGCATGAGAAACATGTTCGTCTGGTCCTTGAAAAGCTACGCCAGCGAGGATTCTATGCCAAACTAGAGAAATGCTTATTTCACCAGACTGAGATGGAGTTTTTAGGATTTATCGCGACTACAGAAGGTTTGAAGATGGATCCCAAAAAGGTAGAGGCAATCGTGTCTTGGGAAGTTCCGAAGACAATTCGAGATGTGCAATGCTTTCTTGGTTTTGCTAACTTCTATCGGATCTTCATCAAGAATTATTCCCAAGTCGCTGCCCCGTTCACTCGGTTGACATGCAAGGACAAGCTCGAATGGGAGACCTCAAGCGGAGAAAGCATTCCAAGATCTTAAGTCGGCATTTACTACAGCTCCAATCTTGGTATACCCTGACTTTGCAAAGGCCTTCTACTTAGAGACCGATGCTTCAGATTTTGCTTTGGGAGCGGTGCTTTCACAGATGGACGTAGACGGGAAGCTCCATCTAGTTGCATTCTATTCGCGGAAGTTTTCTGCTGCCGAGATCAACTATGAGATCCACGATAAGGAATTCCTTGCAATAGTGGATTCCTTTCAAGAGTGGCGACACTTCTTTGAAGGAGCTGCACATCCAGTGACCGTATACACGGATCACAAGAATTTGAAGTACTTCATGACATCTCGAGTTCTGAATCGTCATCAGGCTCGATGAAATATGTCGCTTTCCAGATTTGACTTTGTTATTACTTATCGGCCTGGAAAGCAACAAGGACTCTCCGATGCATTATCGAGGAGATCGTATCTTGCGCCGAAGGTTGGAGAAGCAACGTTCGATCAACAGTGTGCAACATTGCTGAAGCCAGAGCATTTTAGGATTTGCACCGCTTCCATGCCAATTGATACCGATTTCCTCAACCAGGTACGCGCCGTGACTCTTGAAGATTCTATAGCCGTGGATATCAAGCAGCGCATTGATAACGACAAGTTCAAGGTTGAAGAAGATCTTTTATACTTTGAAGAGCGATTGTATATTCCAAAAGGACCAACACGACTCCGAGTTCTTCAATCTCGTCACAACTTTCCAACTGCGGGACATTTCGGGTTCAACAAGACTTTGGAGCTTATCTCCCGAGATTTTTGGTGGCCTCAAATGTGGAAGGATGTGAAAGAGTTTGTCATCTCTTGTGACATTTGTTCAAGATCCAAGAGCCCTCGACATCGCCCTTATGGTCTTCTACAGCCACTGCCTATTCTGCGTCGACCATGGTCTTCAATTTCTATGGACTTCATCACAGACTTGTCGTCATCAAATTCATTCGATAGCATCTTTGTTGTGGTGGATCGGCTTACAAAGATGGCACATTTTGTCCCTTACAAGAAGACATCTTCAAGCGAAGACACTGCAAGGCTCTTCCTTGATAACGTATATCGTTATCGTGGCCTACCAGATGATATCGTGTCGGATCGAGGGACTCAGTTCGTATCCAAGTTCTGGAGATCTCTCTTTGAGGCATTGAAAGTGGATATCAAACTTTCTTCGGCTTTCCATCCCCAAACTGACGGCCAAACAGAACGGGTCAATCAAGTCTTGGAGCAGTATCTACGGTGCAGCATCAACTATCAGCAGGACGATTGGACCGCATATCTATCGCTTGCCGAGTTTGCTTACAACAACACACTTCATGCGTCGACAAACACCATTCTTTTCCAACTATGGATACCATCCAAAACTTGACTTATTGAGTCCATCAACAAATATCAATCCGGTAGTTGAAAGAATTGCAAAGCGGTTATCGAAACTTCAAGCCACGTTGAAACTTCAATTGCAAGCTGCACAAGAGTCCTACAAGGCGACCGCAGATAGATCTCGGAATGAGGCACCTGCTTTCAAGGTTGGAGATAAAGTATGGTTACTTCGATGAAATATTAAGATGACAAGGCCTTGTGATAAGTTGGACTACCGAAGATTGGGACCATTTGTCATCCAGAGGCAAATCAATCCAGTGGCATATCGTCTATAGCTACCAGTTGATATGAAGGTACACCATGTCTTTCATGTTTCTTTGTTGGAATCTTATCGAGAGTCATCATTTCCTGGAAGAATACAACATCCGCCACCTAGCATTGAAATTGAGAACCACGAAGAATACGAGGTCGAAAAGGTGCTGGATTCACGGCGAAGGTGGGGCAAATTGGAGTATCTTGTTCATTGGTGCGGCTACAACATTAATGAACAAACGTGGGAGCCAGCCGAAAATCTTGTCAATGCGTCGCAAAAGGTACAAGAGTTTCATCGACGATATCCTCATAAACCTAAGCTAGTTTAATGATAACTTCTTCTTGAAGCTTACTCATCCGAGAACATAAAAGAAGGGAGAGCACCACCAAAACTCACAGTTGATAAGTTATTTTCTCCAAGATAGAGAACTTTTTCTAGTAGCCAGAGTTTGATTTCCCGACATGGATAGCCAAGAGAGAGATACTATGCCAGTCGTGTTATCTCAACCGACTAGCTCACGAAGGCGACCTCGAGATGAAGAACCGCCTGCACCACGACAACGACGGAGGATACCGAGTAACCGATCGCTGGTGATAGTATTTGAAATCGAGCCTGCTTACGATGGTCAGCCAGAAGGTGTGTTTGTAGGACAATTTCACAATGAGGACACGGAAGTTCATGCTTGGTCAGAAGTAGAAGGCGTGGGCCACTACCGTTGGCTTCAAGGGCCGTTGAACCACTTGCTTCACGAACAGCAATTGGAGTTCATTGCAGACGTTATGCGACAGATCTTTATTTTCTTGCGATTGTTCTAACCGACAAACAACATTGCTTCTCGGAGACCTCGAAGCTAAAGGAGAGGGTAATGTTAGGGACATAGTCCTTAGAACCTTCTAGAGACAAGCTTCTAGAACATTCTAGAAGCAAGTCTTTGGAACCCTCTAGAATATTTCCTAAAGATTTCTAGAAGATTCTCTAAAGATTCCCTTAGAAGATTCTTAGAATATTCCTAGAATATTCTACTAGATTCTAGGAAGTTGCTTGAGAAGCTTCCTGGTTAAGTAGAAGTCGCTTGAGAAGCTTCCTAGTTTAGCGGAAGTAGCTCGAGAAGTTTCCTATCTGGTAGTATATATAGGAGTTGAGGCTGAAGGGTTCTTCAGTCTCGACAACACATCTCTTGGAGCTCTAGCTCACTTCTCTGGTGTTGGCCATTGTACTCATCTGCATTAATTTAGTTCTTTCCAGTTCTTCGTGAACTTCTTGTTTAGATTTCTAGTTTGTATTTTGTGTCCGTGACACATCATCTTACTTGATATGAGTTGTTAGTTGTCAAAATTATAAAGCATATAATATTACTAATCAATTGTCTTATCGCAAGATACAAATCTTGTTGATTGTAATACAAATTGCATCATATTTTCCATACATAGATCAAAATTTTACTAAAAATACCTCCAAATTATACAATATTGGACCATATTATCATATTATAATTATTTATATAATATAAAAATCAAATAAAATATATAATATGTTCATAAGTTTAGATGTGTATTAGAATAGTTAGTAGATTAAATAAAAAAGAGTTGATATAAAAAACTTTATTTAGATTTTTTTTATTTAATTTGATTATGGTATTTAAATTATATAAGACTTAAATACTCAATATGAAGTCCTGAGAGGAGATTGAGGGCCAAAGATGAAGAATTAAACTACTAAGAGGCCTTTTTAGAAGGATAAAAGTAAAATATGGATGAATGAAAGTAAGGGATGAAGCTCTTCATTCTTATTGATCAATGATCATATCCAATAGGCTTTGAAGATATTGTCTGCAAAGAAAATAAGAATTTTGGCAACTTTAGAGAGGACATTTGAAAATTAAAGACTAGAGTTAAAGAACTTATTTTTTGTATTACAATTTTGATGTAAAAATCAAGAGATTTGGAGTTTTTATGAAGGAAGAGTAGGTGATTGAAATTAAGGTGTACAAATTATACCTATTGTCACTCTTTTGAAGATACAAAGAGTTATATGAGAGCTTTTAGAAATCAGGAGGTGCATTTGGAGAAGTGATTTTAAAATCTATATTTAATATTTTAAAATATTATATTTAATATTTTAAAATATTATATTTAATATTTTAAAATATTATATTTAATATTTTAAAATATTATATTTAATATTCTAAAGAAAAAAATATTAGAAGTCAAAGATAATAAATTAAATTCTAAGGTAGTGAATAGACCATTTTGTTGATAATAATGGTTTTTGCCACATATTGAGCTTTTAGACGAATTTTTGTCTAAAAATTTTTAAAAGATATATTTTCATATTATTTTAACATTTAATTTGTAAGATATAAAGAATTTAGTATGCAGGTATTCATAAACAAGGGTTTAAAATTAATATTAGGATTTTAGTGATATGTAAAAATTGGTAACGAATCAATAGTTGAAATTTATTACAGTAGTTGTTAAGAATACAATTATATTTTATATAAATTTTGAATAGATTTGGACAATTGGATTAAAAGTTATAGATTATTGAAGTTTAAAAAAAATCACTTTCTATGCGTGAATGAGGGTTTTAGAGTATTTTGATATATTTTGAATGTTTTGTGAAAGTAAGACTTATATGTTGGATGTAATAGTCCTATAAAAGAAGATTTTTATATAAATTTGGGAGTTTTATTCTTTTAAATCTTGATTGAATAATTAATGGTAGCTAGAAGCTCAATACTTTCTTAAGGCGAATTCTCTCTACCATGACAATGTTATTCAAAAAAAGATGAAGACTACAAAAAAAAAAAAAAAAAAAAAAAAAAAAACCTAAAAGTAGTGTTTTAATAAATCTGACTTGTGATCTTTGAGTTAAATAACTTTGAGATTGAAGTCTAATCACTAATTATACTTGATTAATGTATGCTCAAAACTTAGATCATTTGCCATCAAATTTTTTAGGCAAATTAATTTTTGGTTCCTTGGTGCTTGAATAGTATTCCATTGTAGATAAAATAGAATGGCTTAGTATAGACATTAAAGTAGCTCTAATCATGTCTATATCTTTAATTCATACTAATCTTGTTGTTCCTTATAGTGGTACATTGAATTGATGCATTACAAGTATTAACTCTTTCATTTGCTCTTGCATTTATACTATTACATTCTTCATTTTAGCAAGCTCTGCCATGATAATATAATAGAAAAAAAAAGTATCAACTTACACTACAAAATAAAATATTCAAGAATAAAAATAAAAAAATTAAGAACAATATCAATTTAGAAGTGGATAATTCCTAACTTCTAATATACTTATGTCTTATTAAAAAAAATAGATAATCCACTCTTAATCAAAAAAAGGTAAAGCTTTGATATTGTATATGCACTCTTGTCAATTTGTTAAGGACACAAACTAAAAGAAGATGTATAAATTAATAAAACCTATATTAAAAAAAAAAAAAAAAAAAAGAAAAAAGAAATATATATATATATATATATATATATATATATATATATATAAAAGAAGAAACTAAAATAGCTATTGTCAAAGACTAAAAAATACAAGGATTCTTGAACTAGACTAAAATCAAGAAAAGAATTGATAAGAGCAAAGAAAGTTTTATTCTTATCTTTATATATATTATCTATATAATAGCTCTGTAGTGGCATTCTATAGGACCTCGAATACATGTCCAATTTGCAAGATATGTGTCTAATTTGTAAGATACATATCAAACTCGCAAGATATATGTCAAACTTGTAAGATAAGTTTTCTACATGTATGCCATGTATTTAGCTTATTCCACAAGCTACCAATATGTGTGACATATAGCTAACTTGTTGGCTAAGTTTTTAGCCTACCAATCACCTAAAAACATGTATAAAGATAAAATCGCATCTATGAAGCTTTTAGGAAGCTTCTCTATAAGATATTTTTAAATTAACCTACTTTTATTTTCTTCTATCTATCTATATTAATTAAATAATTATTGGAATAAATCTTATATCAATAACACTACATAGCTCTTATATAGATAGTGGATATAGAGATAAGAGTTAAGCCTTCTTCACTCTTGTCAATACCTTTCTTGTTCTTAGTCTTGTTTCAAGAGTCTATACTCTTCTTGTCTTTGACAATAGTCATTCTAGTTTAATATTATCTTTGAGTGATTTTTTACTCTTTTTGAGTCACATAAGAATATTTTGATACTTTGATTGTTTGTGTTTTATATCCTTGATACTTATATTTAAATTGATCAGTACATAAAAAAAATTTATGGCATCTAAAAAATCCTTAGTATCCCTTTTTATACCAAATCATAATTAATTAATTTTTGATAAGTTAGATTTTTAATAATTTTAAAGAAAATCTATAATTTTTTTTAATTAATTTATCTTTATATCAAAGATATTATCATAGCTCCATATATCTATCTTTTTATCTCTATAAAATCTTGGCTTTTAAAAAAATCCCTTTAGTTTATACAAAATCCTTAAATTATAACAAAATCATTTAATACCTTATTCACTTGCAAAAGATTATTTTCTTCTTGAATTTTAGGATCCAGTAACTTTTAATCTAGCTATTTAGTTTTTATCAAAGTATAGCTTATATCTTTAAACTTTTATATTAAAAAAATCAAGCCTTGATTCACTTTCAATTGTCTGATGTCTCAAAAATCCTAGCAGTTGCTGAAAACCATTGTTTATAGACATCTAAACACTACATTCTTCATATTTCAAAAATCCAAAGTTTTAATGCTATAAAACTTTTGTATATAGCTATATAACAAGAAAATACCTATACTCCAAATTTTTGAGCCTAAATCTTATCAAATTGCTTAAGATATAGCTCAAAATGTAACTACAAATTAAACGGATTACTTATCACCCTTAGATTATAAGTGTTGACTTCAACTTCCAATATCTCTTTCACTTTAGATTTACATTCATCAAATCATATACAAAAAATATAGTCAAAATAGTATTTTCTATAATCTTGGTCGCTAATCCTTTTTTATTTTTTGTACACATGAGTTATATTCCAAAGAATGACAATAGGTACAAAATTAACACCTTGATTTTGAGCACCTATATCTCCTTCATAAAAATTCCAAATCACTCAATTTTTGTACCAAAACCATAGCCAAAAATATAAACTTGTTGATTCTAACCTTTGATGTTCAAATGCCTTCAAAAGAATAATCTTAATCTCTAATAAGGCATTAGGCAACCTCTTTGAAGTCCATTGGACATAACTTTTAGCTAATAGAAATAGGAATTTATATCATCCATCTCCATTCATCTACATATATGGCCTATAAATTCTTTTTGATACTAAGAATTTATTTTTAATTCTTTTTCTAAGACTATTTACATAATATATATTCTAAACATCAAATAAAAAAAATAAAAAATAAAAAAAGATTTCAAGGATCACCAATATCTAACAAGAGTGATTTAAAATATATAAAAATTATTATCAATATAAAATCAATTTCAAAAGTCACTATCAAAAAAAAATGAAGTTGTACAAATCTCAATAGTATCTTTTTTAAACAAATTCCTTTCAAAATAGTAATCTAATCATATTTTGTAACTAACTAAAATCTATTAATATGGTTCTTATTTAGCTGCCTAATAAATTATACATTATATATATATATATATATATATATATATATATATAATAATTTTACATACTAGCCAAATTACAACACAATATCGTGAAGCAATTTTTGAAGGGCATTTTTGCAACAAAGATACAAAAGTTCAAACTTGAACTATAATAAAAGGAATTGGTTACTATCATTAATTGCAAAGACCAATAAATCTTCTAACTTACAAAAGATAATTTAAGTATGTAATAGATACCATGCGATACATCTTTGACTTCCTTTGTCATTAATCAACTTCAATTCTATTCCTCCTTATAAAACTCAGAGTTGAAAGAGAAAGTTGATGTCACAAATATACAATAGAAGAAGATTTTAGAAGATTCTAAAGAATTTAATTTAGTCTTAAAAGATTCTAAAAGGTTTTATTTGATCCTAGAAGATTCTAAAAGGTATTACTTAATCCTAAAAGATTCTAAAAGATTTTATTTGGTCTTAAAAGATTTTCAAAGGTTTTATAAGATTTTATTTGATCTTAGAAGGTTCTAGAAGATTCTTGATTATTTCAAAAAAGCTCCAATAGATCCTAGTAGGTTCTAAGAAGATTTTGGAAGGTCTTAGAAGATTGTAAGGAATCTTAAATAGTCATAGAAGGATCTTAGGTTTACTTCACTTCCAAACATTAAGAAAATTCTTCAAGGAGCTTCCTTGTACTTAATATATATATAAGAATGGAGGTTGAAGGGATCCTCAATCTTCAAAAATCAATTATTGTGGCTCAACTTGGACCTTCTGGTCTTATTTTTGTATCTTATTGTAGCTCTTTGCTTGTGATATAAAGTAAATATTTTTTTGTTTCAATTTTTTAAACTTTTGGAATCTTGTTATATTCAAGTGGTATGTCTATAATAATTGTGAGGATTTAATATCTTCAAAATTTAAATATAAATTATATAATTTTTTTTTATTGATCTATAATTTTTTTAATATTTAAAAAAAAATATTGTATAGAATATTAGAATTATATAAGTACAAATTCTATATTCCCATGTCTTTCTTTGCTAAAGTGCAACAAGTTTCAACCAACACTTTATAAACTTCTTGTCTTCTTGTCTTCTTGTCATTATGGATACACTTTGTATAAATATATTCAATCAAATAAAAATATCAAAATATCATTTTAAATAAAACTTATATATTAATAAAAAATAAATTTATTAAATATTTATAAATATAAAAACATACTAGTTTTTTAAATAATAAATTTTTAAATAAATTAAAATCTAAAAATTCATATTTATTTTAATGTGTTTAAATTTATATATTAAAATATAGATATTATAATTATAGATAAATAAAATATATAATTTTTTATATTCTAAATAATTTATTCAAAAAATATTATGTATACTTTTTAAAATATGATAAATTTTTAAATTTTAATAATAAATTATTTGATTTAATATTTAATATAATATTTAATAAATATATATATATATATATATATATATTTTATTTTATATATATATAATTTTATGACTTTAATGTAATTTAAATTTTTTGTTACATGTTTAAGTTAATAAATTATTATTAAATAACTAAAATATCTAATAAAATAAAATAAATATTAATTATATAAAATAATAATATAAAACTACTTTATATATCTTTTGATATTTATATATTTTAATAGTTTTATTTGGATGCTAATAAAGATTTATTTTAATTAAAGAACTAAAAATATATTTGGCAATCAAAACTTAAAATGATGATACAAATGTTGTTCATTTTGAAATACTTGATTTGCATATTTAATAAATCAAAATGTATATTAAAAAGAGTAATTATTAGTCTAAATATTTATTAGATGATCTTATTGATATATAAATATATATTATTTTTTTAATATTATTAATATATTTATATTTTTAAATTATTTGAATTATACAAAGAAATTATAGATTGATTTTTGTTTGTTAAAATATATCAATAGAGATATTGGATCCTAAAAATTAAATATCTATACAATATAATAGTAGTATATATACATATATTACTATAAATATATATATATATATAGTATATTATATATTACTTATTATATATATATATATATATATATATACATATATTACTTTATGATAAAATTATTGTATCATTCTTTATCAAATTACTCATGATCTCTATATAGAGAAGTAGAAACAATTCTTATTAAAAAATCAACTCATCACTATTAGTTTTGTATTTATATACTTGATTTATTTATTTCTTTCTTTCTTTACTTTCTTGTTTTATAATTTTAGATTTATATATAGGTTTAACTTTAAATATATATATATATATATATATATATATCTGATAAAATAATTATATTTAAACTTTATTTGGTACTTTTATTACATTAATATTGACTTTTTAATCTTAGTTTTGTAATCCACTTTAATTTGTATTGTAATATTTTTAGTAAGAATGTAAGAAACAAAGAGTAGGCGCACAGACTACAATAAAGATCTCATACTACTATCAGCAATGGAACATCAATGTTGACCTTCTGCATGTGCAATATTTTTTCTATTCTTGCAATAGGTACATGAGGTACCTAAAACAATTATTTTTCAGCTTGTCATTTGTATCCAACCATCACATTTAAAATAAGTAAATGAGATCTACAAGCTTGAGGGTGGGATCTTTTTTAGATAGGACTTAAAACAGGGAAAGGGAGGTCATCAGGGCACAAGGTGCACGAATCTAGCAGATTCATTGAATGGGGACCATATGATTGGAACCGTATATGAGGTCATGTGATGGGAGAATGACACCAGTCAGAACCCAAGTTTTCACACTTCCAATCTGGAACTCATGTATTCTTACCAGATTTTTCACAACCCAACATGATAACTTTTAATTTAAAGTGTAGATGGCAGAAACAAAGAAAGAGAGGAAGAGGTACAAAAGAATCTTCGCTGGCGTCTGATTTTAGAGAAGGATTTTCGCGTCATGGAAGTGCAAATGGCAAAAGGGAAGTATGAAGAGGAACAAAGGGATGGGATGGGGGAAAGGAGCGCCGTATCAAACATCTCGCATGTTCATGAGGAGAATATGCGCGTTGTCGATGGATCGCCATGTTTTAGAAACTGGGAGCAGGCATGGGGAATTCTACACGGAGCAGACAGGGTGATAAGGGAATGGAGTGAGGGTTTCCGCAATTGTAGTTCACCGCGACAGAGAGTGCGGGAGGACATGAGTGAAAGAGAAGCGCTGTTCGCAGCACCAGCACAGGAATCGACGACGGGAGGGAGAGAGTGACATCTGGAGCGATCTGTTTGGCGTCGCATGTCCATACCCGCAGCGTTACATTGCGAATGTGGGCACTTCTGTCTCGTTTCGTCGTGTCTTTCCCACTCCCGCATCGTCATCATCTTCCGAATTACCGGGTGGGTGTTCTTCAACCCCGCGCCCTTCCCTCTGTTGTACCCTTTTTAATCGTGGTTTCGATTCTGGTGTGGGTGTTTGGAGGTTTGTGGCGAGCAGGCTAGGGTAAAGGACATTCTGGTTTTGGAACGTGGGTTTTGCTGTGGAATGTCTTTGTTTGAGCTACCGAGGCAGGGATTTGTTGGGGATTGGCAGTACAGTAGTCAGTTGTAAGGGGGACGGTTCTTGTAGTGTCTGTTTGGGACTGACTGAGTGGGATTTGGTGCGGATTTGGACACAGTCAGCGAAGAAGTGATTGAGCGGGCTGAGTGAGGAGAGTGGGGCGGGGAACGAGGCGGTTATTGTGATGGATGCAACAGCGGCATCATTGGTGAGAGCTGCTCCTGTAGCTACCACAGCCACGAAGCAGTCTGCTGTTTCAAGTGGCAAGCGTCTGAGTGTCGCTCCCTCGCTGACAACTCCTTTCTTCGTCTCGCCTTTGTTGACCAAGTCGCAGAGCCGGCAGCGCTTTGCTTCTGCCAAGCTCGCCATTAACTCTTCTGCTGCTACCAGTGCGGCCTCCATGGCGACCGCTCTCCGCACCGGTGGACTCATCGAGCCCGATGGTGGCGTCCTGGTCGACTTGCATGTGTCGGAGCAGGAGAAGGATAACAAGAAGGCTGAAGCTGCGACATTGCCTAAAATTCAGCTGGCATTGGTGGACTTGCAGTGGGTGCACACTGTCGCGGAGGGATGGGGTTCGCCTCTCACCGGTTTCATGCGTCAAAATGAGTACCTTCAAGCTCTACATTTCAACTGCCTTCGCCTACCTGACGGCACCTTCACCAACATGTCCCTTCCCATTGTCCTGGCCATCGACGACGAGAAGAAAGAGAGCTTGTCCGGCGTCAACGCTGTCACTCTTGTTGGCCCGGATGGCAACGATGTTGCTATCCTTCGCAAGTATGTCACTGGATTAAATTTTCTTGTTTGCTCTTGAATTTCAACATTCTGGATACTCTTCGATCCACATGATTTGAAAACTTTCCTTCTAACTAATTGAGGCGGTTCGCTGTAATCAGTATTGAGATTTACAAGCACAACAAGGAAGAGCGAATTGCTCGCACTTGGGGAACCACAGCTCCAGGTCTACCTTACGTGGATGAAGCAATTGCGAATGCTGGGAACTGGCTCATTGGTGGAGATCTGGAGGTTCTGGAGAGAATTAAGTACAATGACGGACTTGATCACTACAGATTGTCGCCAGCAGAGCTGCGTGCTGAGTTTGAAAGGCGGGAGGTAGTTTTAACGAGTCTTCTGCCCCGCTAAAATGAGTTTTTTGCACATTATTATGGATCAAAACTTTAATACTGAATAGCTGTCTTGACGGTGCTTTGCTTCGAGTACTTGCAGACTTGTAGTGGTTTGAATTTGTTCGTTTTTAGTTATCGTTTATCTGCTTAACTTGCTCCTCGGAACCAGAGAATTGACATCTACTTTGTGGGAGCAGGCCGATGCTGTGTTTGCATTCCAGCTGCGTAACCCTGTTCACAACGGACACGCATTACTGATGACTGACACAAGACGCCGGTTGCTAGAAATGGGCTACAAAAACCCTATTCTGCTGCTGCACCCTCTGGGGGGTTACACTAAGGCTGACGACGTTCCTCTAGAATGGAGAATGAAGCAACACGATGAGGTTTTAATCCATCTACTAGGTCTTACGATAATCCTTCAGTTCTACGTGTGTTACGATACCTTACTCAGCGAAATTGAGCTTGCGAATTTTAGGTCATAATTGCTGTAATGCATTCCTGAGCTGGGTACAACATTGTTCTGATGTAGCAATCATATTGCAGGTCCTTGCAGCCGGAGTGTTAGACCCTGCGACCACTGTGGTGGCTATCTTCCCGTCCCCTATGCACTACGCTGGACCAACGGAGGTGCAATGGCACGCCAAGGCTCGCATCAACGCAGGCGCTGACTTCTACATTGTCGGGAGGGACCCCGCTGGCATGGGCCACCCCACCGCTGGGCGCGACCTTTACGACGCAAACCATGGGAAAATGGTGCTCAGCATGGCTCCTGGCCTTGAGAAGCTCAACATTTTGCCCTTCAGGGTACTTCCAGACTGACAACCTGCACCTGATGAATGTTCTCTTGGTTAAGTACCTATGGGCGGTTAGAGGAGTACTTAGTCCACCTGAAAGCAATGGTTTACGGACTCTTCCTCGTGTTATTGCTCTCAGGCTCTCGTCAATGCTCTTAAGGCATCCGCAGAATGTGTAGTCGTGGCAGCAACTGTACATAATTATTTTCTTCTCATTAGTGTTGGACTTTCTATTCATTCAAAGAATCAAAACAAGGACTCAATATCCTTGCGCACCCCTTGCTGCACGAATACATCTCTGTCACAATTGCTACGCCCTGGATGGGAAGCGTGACTATTAGCTGCTAGTGAAATCCTATAAGTGGTTTGAGTTTCTGACACGCTTGGACTGAACAGGTTGCAGCTTACGATAAGTCACAGAGTAAGATGGCATTCTTCGATCCATCCAGGGCGCAAGATTTTCTCTTTATTTCTGGAACTAAGGTGTGTGGTACTTGCTCCAAGTATTTTCTCTGCTCCTTGTCTTCACTTTTCTATTCCCTTCTTTCTTTGGAAATTCAAATTTCTAAACATGTTCCTTCGGCTTGTGCAATGCCTACATAGATGCGCAACTTCGCAAAGAGCAACGAGTTGCCACCAGATGGGTTCATGTGCCCAAGGGGGTGGCAAGTGTTGGTGGACTACTACCAAGGACTGCAAAAACAGGAATCAGCGTAGAGCATCTCATTGTTTAGAAGTCTTCAATATAAGATTTGGGGTCGCTGCATGTTTCCAAATTGAAGATTTTCACTTGAGCATACGTGTTGACTGCATGAGCAGTGGTTGTGTAGCATAGTAGGAAGAGTCGGTCATTGCAGTGGCGTTAACAGAGAGATCTGTTGCGGCAAATTTTTTTCCACGAGTTTGGACGAGTTGGAAGAACAGGGCTTGGAAGAGCAAGCTCCTACCTAGTTAAATTATGAGTGTATGGAAAGTCCCTCGCTACCCAGAATTCGGTCGCAAAGAAGTACCCCCTTTTCTTCGGGCTGGAGGAAGATGTCGTGAGGATCTTTTTCTTCGTGCTTTATGTTTTCTGCACCAGTTGGAATGTATGAACACCCATTTCCTGATGTTGAAGAGTCTGTCATTGCAGCTTTGCTTTTATCCTTGGCGCTCGACACCCCCCTGAGTGGAGGGATTTGCCAGTGTTATGACGATTACTGGTTTGCTCCTTATATTAACCCGCTTCTGATCACTGGTTGTTACTACCTGGTCTATTCAGTACCACTTGAATAAAATACCAGGGCTGTGGAAGTTTGTTCTTATTTCAAGCAACTTTTCAGTTCCCATTTTATGATGTTGGAGGGCAAAGCAATTATGTTTTGCGTATGGAATCCTGTTTTCGTCATAGGATGTATGTGTTTTATTTATTTTATATATATTTACATTTATATTTTTGAGAGTTATAAAATTGTCTCTGTAATATCAACAAACACGCTACATCACAAAAAAAACAATTCTCTTTATTCTATTCTTAAAATGTGCCCGAAAATCATTCTTCACATAATATTATTATTATTATTTTAAATCAGTTAATTGCAATATTTTTGAAATTTTTCAAAACAATGCATTTCTTCGGAAAGAGAAACAGACAGTGTCTTGTGTTAAACGCACATATTTTTTGAACAATGTTTTTATTTTTATTTTATTTTTTTTAATACATTTATGATTAGTTCCTGATAAAAAATTACATGTAACTTTTTATCAATGTTTATTTATTTCTCATTCTTTAAAAATCTGTGGATTTTACGTTTGTTGCTTGATATTCTTTTAAACATTAAAAAAACAAATATTATGTATATATATTGCAATACAACTTGATTTCTTGCCAAATATTGTTTATACAAGCCAAAAAAATTATCAAAGGTTGACAATCTTTCTTGTCTAGCTGCAATGATGTTTTTGCATCATTTTCTATACAAAAAATCGTAAGTAAATTGTTTCTAATTTACAATCTTTCAAAATATTTTTAGTACTTTCAAAAATACATATATATATATATATATATATATATTACAATGTACATATATATTGCAAAAGATAATTATAATGTAAGGTTGGTCAATTTAAAACCTTTATAAGACAATCTCTTCAAAAAGATTATTTACATTAATTGTGTTTGATATTTTCCATTCATAACCCATTTAAAGTCAGTATGTTTTTTTTAGAAACCTAAGTTTATATTTTCTGGGTAGTTTTAATGTCATATTTTTAAAAAAATTAATTTCAACAAATAAAAAAATAAAAAATAAAAAAGAGCAAGATATCACAACATTAAAAATTAGGATGTATTGCTTATAGAATTGTGTAATTACTTGGCACATAATGTAAATTTTTTTTTGAAAAGTTTGTTAAGAATTACCCAAGGTGAAGATATGGACTAAATATTATTTAATGGAAGATGATAAGGAAAATTAGAGCTGGATGAAAATCAAATGAAAAGTATAATTTAATAAGATACATAAGTCAATAGTTGTAACTGCCAATAATCAACTCATGAATTTTTGGAATATTTCTGTTTTTATTTTTATTTTTTAAAAATAAAAATATTGTTAATATTTAAAATTAGAATATTATTTTTTAAAAAAAGTTATGTCAAAAAAGATGTATAACAATATGTATGAATCTACAAATCTTTTTAAATAGGCTACATTTATAATAATTTCTTGTTCAATTTTATCAATTATTAAAATTATTTATACAAGATAATTTGATTTTGGTAGTTTTTTTATGAAACAAAGATTAAGGGAACTGTTAGGTGGATACCTTCCTTTTACTACATGGACATCCCATGTCACACCCCTACATACACACAATAAATCTCTTATTTACACTTAAATGTCTTAGAGTAAATTTATAATAAAAGATTTGTGTGCAATGGCTTATGGCACTTTTTTTATTGTTTTTTTACTTCTTTGTTGATTAAATTTAATAAAATTTCATAATACTTTAATTTAATTCTTTCATTAACTTTAAAAAACTTACTAATTTCATTTAGGAAATCTTTTATGTAGAGATTGATCACCTACTTCAATGAATTACATTTCAACAAAAACCTCATACGTTTGCTACACTAGACATGCTCAAGATCAATTTTCTTTCTTTGCACTGACAAACATGTGCAGTTTGAAAGAAGCATGATCCACATTGACTAGAATCTGAAAGAATATCCACACACACATTTCCTAGTGTGTCAAGAAAGCTAAACCACGACGCAAGTAGACTATTCTACTTTATCCATGCATCCATGGTGCGCTGCCTCCCTCCTGGTCGATACTTTCTTGGACAGGACCACTTCCGTTCTACCTCATGATTCTTCGCACTTTCTGGTTGACAGAAAGTCTTCATATCTTTAGAACATGAATAAGTCAGTCTTCTTTGGGAAAGGCTTGAATCACAGCAGTCATCTGTGAGTATCCCATCGGTATTACCATCAATATCCTCGTCGGTTGTCTCAGAGTCGCTGCCGGGAGCGAGCACATCTGGAAGCGGTCCATCACATTCATCCCGAAATACACTGCAGTTCTCCTGTTCAGTTATTGTGGAAGACTCCACAGGCTGATCTTGAAGCTGCCTTAGTTCTAACGTGCCCAATTCAACTGTTTTCTCTGGTGTCTGTTTCAGCTTCTTATGGATACCGGTGTCCGGAGAAGACCTTGGATCAGTAACTGCAGGTAGAGATATTCTTTTCCTGTTATGCCACCTCTGCACAATATCATCAAACAAAACTGCTTCAGAGGGCTTCTGCTTCGTTGCCGTTAAAGGGTCTGCATTCTCTGACTCCAATGGATCTGCATCCGCAGTACTTGGCTCCACGGATTCTTGTTTTATCTCTAGGGACGACCCAATAGTTGAAGAGCTCAAATTAGAAGCCGACTTTTTCCTGCTGTGCCACCTCTGGATAATATCACCAAAATCTTGAACTATTGTACAACATTCTCGCTTTATTACAACTAATGGTGACTCACTCTTTTCTTGTTGCTGAGGTGCTGTCTGAGAATATTGAATGTGAGACAGTCGATGTGAATCTTGCTGCGCTGACACTAACTCAGCGAAATCTGATACCTGTGTCTCCTCTTCAAGGAGACGAGGATCACAATAAATACGCCGACGGTTGCTTTCGCATGCTTTCGGGTCACGATGCTTATCGAAGAGAGGAAGTCCAAGGCTCCCAGAGCAAGATAATTCAGATTTTTCATGTCCGTCACAGTTAGAAGTGTACCTCTCGCCCTCGTCAAGTTGATCCACATTCCTCACTGAACAGGGCAAGTCTGAAGAGACTTCTCTGACAAAACCATCATTCAGCTCGAGATTAGGGCCTTGAGATTCCAGAAGAGGAGACACCGCCAAGGATTCGGACAAGTGGAACTGCGACGGAAGGCATTCTGGCTCTGCAATTTAAGAGATATTCGTAGACGCAGTTAGTGCTCGATGTAATATACGTCAGCATGTACGAAGCTTCCGCAAGGAACAAAAGTTGTAATAACTGTTGCCACTTACGCATAAAAGATTCGCAGGAGTGATGAGTGTGACTAAAGCCACTCTGATTCTCGTCTCAGTCTAAACCGGAGTGTTAATGCTGCGCCAGTTGCAGTACTAACACTATCTACAATCAAACTATGATAATCCGTGCGCTAAGTAAGTGACATTAACATAATATCACTTCGTGTATCACTACGGAAGAAAGATTAGAAATTGAGGCTCAACATTGTCGAATTCTGACCCAAGCTTCACACAAAAATGCAAAAGTCTAACTCCTGATTCGTGCTCACTAAACGGTCCTCTACCTACAAAAATGTCTTTGCAAGAAGAAACAAACGACAAAAAGTACAATAACTACTAATCACAAAGAAAAAACTAACGGGACTCACCTGCGGTATTGCAAGGGGCACTAGCACACTCCGAAAACTCCGAGTATCGAAATTCCCGAAGACTGCCATCTTGAGAGATGGTATCGCCCTTCGCCAGACCCCACAACTCCAGCTCCGACATAGCCACGCTGCAAACCTCCACCCGCAACGAATACTCTTCACCTCAGAGGCACAGCTCTACAATCTACACCACAATCTCGTAAAAACCAGCACCTTCCACTACATCGACGCCCACATGGAATGACGCTAATCAGCACATAGCCATTTCAACAATTCAGAAGGTTGCCCTCGTCACTACGGGCTCACCGGAACCCGGATCCAGGATTCTGGCGAACATTTAGTGAAGAGGGAAGGCTGCCTTCACTTCCGACGCCACATTGAAATTAACGTCGATAAGAAAGGCGGGAAAACGGTCTTCTGAGGCGCCAACGGCCACGTCAGATTGATCAACCGCACAAAATGTCGAGCTGGATCGTCATACGTGGAGGGCAAATTCCAGGGCTCCTTCCTGCATCCTCCTCACTAACTCGCCACATTTTTATGTCTTCTTTGTGTTGTTGTTGCTGAATTCTTCGCCCAGGCAGGGAGCAGATTGTAGTGGAGATCAGATCGGCAATCATGGGCTACAACATCACCGCCGTGGAGCAGATCCTCGAGAATAAGCCGGACCAAGTGCAGGAGCATCTGGTATTATTTATCTCTTACTTCAAGGCTGTGTCTCGGTTTCGAGTGAGATGGTCAGATTTAGGGCTATGGCTGACTATAGTTACTTTATTACAGTGATTGTGGAGGATTTATCATATGGGATACTGGGGGATTTATCATATGGGATATTTCAGGGTAAGCCGTGCATTGGTTGAATAGGGGAGAGATTTTTGTGGACTTGAAACACAATCAAAGAGGAGACCCCTCAATGGCTTGAATGGTTGTTTAAGAGAGCCCGTACATACTTGAAATATTGTTCACCTCGTAGGTTGATCACAAGTTTAATAACGTTCAAAAGACAAGCACTTCAGTACACAACATTGCATTTCACAAAGGCTTCACTTCTAATAACACTTATCAATGCACAGAGGTCAGGATGATTATTCGTTTTTTGAGCTTCTACCTATGGCTATGCTTGATGCAATTGGAGGACTTCTGGGTATGGTGCAACCTATCTTGTCCAGATGTCTGCACATGGAAATGAATCTATTCTTCTGAGAGTTTGTGTTTGTTTCACTGAACTATATTTCTTCAAGTTATCATGTGTGTTTTTTCTGCTAAAGCTGAGTTTCTAAGAATCTGTCAACACAATTGTTTACCTATTGAGGTTTTAAAGTGAAAATGGTGGCAGGAACACTCTTCAACCAGCTTACTATTTGGATCTCAACATGGCGAAGAAATGTGTTGCATAGAAGAGGAAATTGTGTGAAGATGCATGCTTTTTTAAACGAATCTTTGATTATGGGAATGATTTAATTCACCACTTATTTTTCCCGTTATCCTGTTCTGACAGTGTGAGCTAATTTGTTTCTACCAACTCAACTTGTTTATGGGGTTGCTAGTATTGCGTCCGATATTACCCTGCTGTCTATCGTTTTCATTTGTGTTTTATTTGTTAATCATATGAAAGCGTTTATGGTAGCTAGACTTTACTGTGGAGTGGTTTAAATACATAGTTGCTTGTTTGCATGAAATTTTGATCACTGTTCTGAAATGATGCAGATTTTTGAGATTCTCTTGGTGTCATTGATAACATCGATGTTGTCATTTGGTTTGCCAATGATGACAAGTTGTAACCCGTGCCCTGACCCAGTGAAATATCCAGGTGTTGTCTGCCCCCGCCCCTCAGGCAATTACGGAAACTATGTCAATGTAAGTTATGTGGATAATCTTCTCTTTTGGTTATGATTAGGCGTGAATTATATTTTTTCTTTGGTGACTTCTATGGAGTGTTGTTCTGGGCATACGATTGGAAGTTCATGTGGAGTGTTGGTGCTGTTGACCTTTCTGGTAAGCTGCTTACTTTACGTGCTGTTAGGTTGTGTTTGAGTGTGATGCTAAATTGCACTTTCCATTCATTCTTTTACTTAATCCGTTTGAGTAGAGTTAGTGATCTATCCAGCTGCGACTTTCAATTTTCTAATTTAGTTTGTAACTTTTGATTGGGTGTGCATACGGATAGGAAACAAAATTTAAAACGTGGGATACGTGCAGGTGATGTTTTTCTCACTTGCAGTAGTGACATACGGAACAGCTGTTCCATCAGGGCAGTTTGTTCCAGGTATAATGATTGGTGCCACCTACGGGCGACTTGTTGGCATTTTGGTTGTCAATGCTTCGAGTAAGGATAGTGTTGACGAAGGAACGTACGTATTGGGAACTTCCAACTGACTTATATTTTCATAACACTGGTAGCTAGAAAGACTTCATGCCTGTAATTGGTGGATTTTTACTGATTGTTAGCATTTTTGATGAGTTACCTGGTTTGGTGCATCAGTTTTCCTTCACGTTCTTCTTTTTCGAGACCATATATTTGTTAATTGTGAGGACTCTTTTTAACAATTTAGCGCCTAGCTGCTAAAAAACCTTATCTTATCCTAAGAAGGTATATCATCCTCATTTTGCGTGTAGTAAAGATATGTTTGCTGCAGAGTTTTGAATGTGCTCCCACTTGTGATCAGGTATGCTTTGCTGGGGGCTGCCTCGTTTCTCGGAGGCTCAATGCGGATGACTGTGTCTCTTTGTGTAATCATGGTCGAGATCACTAACAATCTTCAACTCCTTCCTCTCATTATGTTGGTCCTCCTCATTTCTAAGGTGGGTTATTTTCTGCTGTATAAGATTTTTTTTTCTCTTTTTCATTACAAATTGGAATTGTACTTGCTATTCTGCCATCAGAGAGTATATCACCACGTCTTTCCACATGAATATTTCTCTCCCGACTACTCGCCTATAGTTATCGTGTGGAGGTTTTGCTCTATCACTCTATATCAAATTGAAGTTGATTATTCTATGGTGACGTTGTAGGCTGTTGGGGATGCTTTCAATAAGGGCTTCTATGAGGAGCAGGTCAAGCTACGAAGTCTTCCTCTACTTGAGTCAAGACCGCAACGCTTTATGCGAAATCTAGCTGCAAAGGATGCTATTAGCACAAGAAAGGTCTGACGTTTTATTCGTGTTCAGAAGATTGATCTGAATTATATGTAATCGAATCTTTAAAGAACATGTTTGGCTGCCGTGTGCTGCAAACTGCTAACCATCTTTACTGTACAGCTATTCTTTTGTGTGCTCTCTGACATTGACCCGCAACCTTGTTTTGTTAGGCCATCTTTGTTCACTTTGGTAGCTTTTGCAGAACTAATCAGAGGATTTTGACATATGTGTAGTTCTGAAAGAACACATGACAGCACACAAAAGTTGTGTTCTGAAAGAGTGCTGGCATTTGTTGGAATTTCAGATCGTGCAGTTCTCAAGAGTGTCGAAGGTTGGCCAAATTGTTACTGTTTTGTGAAGCACCAATCATAATGGATTTCCGGTTAGTTCTGGTCTTGAGATTATTTCCTTTTAGTGCACTCAATTTGAATTGTGAATATTTACCTGAAGTACAATTAGCTAGTTGTATATGCAGGTGCTTTTGATTGGGCTTATGAACATGGACGCTAGAAGCTCTTGTGAGCCTTGAAAGCTTTACTGCCAGGGAAAGCACGCTTGATTATGAAGAGAACGTCATTGAAATCACATCTGTATTCACTAAATGTTGCTTTTCGAAGTTAATGATATTGGTGAGGATAATTGCTACTGCGATCTTAACAAGGAGCTTTAATTTTCAGGTCGTTGATATACTTGAGAGGAGAGCCTGTAGTCATCGGCCTTATTTTAAGGAGGTATGTTGGTAGCCATCTCCTCGCTTCCTTCTGTAGCTTATGAGGTTTCTGGGGTTCATCTCTTAGGTTTAAGCTCCTAAGACATGTCTACGATCTTCTTTTTATGTTCTTTGAACGTGTTGAGTTGCAACTGCAGTCATTTACTGGTGCTTCTTCAAGCCAAAGTAGACTTTCAGCATACTCCTACCCCTGGAGATACACGAGATAGAATAAATTCCAGGTGAGTCTTGTCTATTTCATTGGTTTCTACATTGCCAATTTAAAAAAACTTAGTAGGGTAAATTTGTTAATCTTTTGTGAGGAGCATAGTGTTCTTCTTTTCTCAAGCTAAACCTAGAATGACTTTGAATGAATTCACTGAGGATTTTGTGATTTCACTTTATACTGCTCATCTGAATTTCTGAATTGCAACTGTTAATAGTGGCTTAACATGGACCTGTCGGTTGTTGCGCACAGATACGATGTGAGAGATTTTGCTAAGCCAGTGTCAAGTAAAGGTATCTCCATCTACGAAATAGATATCAGCCCTCAAGAGATGGATTTGCAACTATTCGTGAATCCCACACCCTACATTGTTCCCGAGGATATGTCTCTTACAAAGGTATGTCCTGTTTCACATTGAGCCCCTATATTGCCGCTGATGGTGGACTTATTGGAATGTCTTACTTCAGGCTTTAGCTGCAGTGGAAGCTCAGATGGATTCAGTAGACATTTTTTTGTCCAACTCTTCAATCCGTGTAGCACGGGATTCTAAATCAACTACCCTTCTTTCCGATTGGCGAACATAGGAGCGTTTCTGGTTGAAGCTCTCAATAGTTAGCTGATAGTTTGCTTGAACTTGTGGCAGGTATACAATTTATTTCGACAGCTTGGATTGCGGCATATATGTGTTGTACCAAGCCCTTCACAAGTTGTGGGAGTAATTACACGAAAGGATTTATTACCCGAGGCAAGACAATTGTTTCCTTCTCATATTTAAAATTACTTCTTTCTAACTCTTTTCAATTTTTCCTCAAATGGTTTATAAATTTAAAAATATATATTAGAAAAATGTCATATTTTTAAATCAATTTAAATAACTTAGCTAATTATTCAAACATTTTTTCTTCTGTATTCAGACTGGCTTTGATGCCTCAGCGCTTTTCTCGTTGACATTGTTATTTCTTCTTATGGAGAATCACTGTCTTTTTCTTTTTCTATTTCTTCTTGCAGGTGTTGGATAGAGACAATTTGGATGAAACATTGAGCAATCGAGGAAGGTTGGGTCCGGAAGCTTGACAAACCCTCCTCTTTTCTTCTGAGCAAATGTATGCTACCCCTGTCCGTATGCTCCTTTGGCGGCCTGAGAGCATTGTAATTGGAATCAGTGGTCACCAGATGTAGTGACCCGAAACCCGTCTCAACTTACAGAGGCTTGGTAGTCTTGTTAAGAATGAACTGTTTTCTGATGGCATGGTTTCAACAGGTAGGTTGGCTTGGTCACTCTGTGCTTCTCAGCATGCACACAACTGTGCGATACTCAGTAGATTGTACAGCTTGTTCAATTCTCCTTTTTCCATATTAGAGATCAATTATTATAGTTGCCTCCCCTTTGACAGTGGGCACCAAGATGCATTCTTACAACCATGATGCAATGTTTCTGTTAATCCTTCGCGTAAGTTTTTGAGACTTAGTACCCAGTGGGAAACATTGGCAACTTGGCATTGTGTAAAGTTCAATAACATATTTCATCATTTATTGCAGCCACTGGGCGCCATAGCATGAGTAGTAACATTATTGAAGGCTTAGTGTAGATCCATCCAAGATTCAGCGTGGTCTTTTGTGGCATCAGTGACAATGATTGAATACAGTAAAAAGCTTTTAAAGCATTGTTTCTCTCTTCTACATATACCTCTTGTCACGGGTGCGGCGGTGCTTCGGTACTCGCTGGGATGGCGTTACATTCCTGTTCAAGGCTGGGAAGTCTTTGTATAGAACTAGGTACTTACATCCTTTGGTCACGATGTGTTACAATTGTGTGAGAAATTCGTTGTTTGGTCCGGGAGATTTTGTTGTTGGGTTTGGATGATCGTCATGTTCTTAGAAGTTACTGTCTTGGATTCTCTTTTTACATCAGGTGCATACAGTACTACGTGAAACAGGAATATTAATCCGGTGCATCATTAGACGTGGTCACCTGGAAAATTCTCACTACTTGTATAGTGTATCGTGGATCAGGGTAGTATTTATTTGAGTCCACAGTGCAGTACTAATCTTACCGAATATATTTTCACCTGAGGATGTCATTTCCATTCATACTGCAACCCAAACAGAATGAAAGCTATCCACGCAAAAAAACCAGTTCCATCAGAAAGTAGCTGTTGGTAGTGAAGCCAGTCCAGACCCAGAAGTGACATGAAGTAGATCCGAGAGACTCAGTGCAAACGAAGCTAATGGCAGTTGATGACTCTTGGCAGAATACATTCAAGTCGTGGGCTCTGACATCATCCCCTGCACACCACATGAGCCTCTAGGTCCCCAGTGGACTTGTCCACTCGCATTCATCTCACATGAATGGTATGACAATCCTTCCTTGCCCAAGCGTGCCTCCTTAAATGTACTCTTCATTTTCATTCATTCTGCAGCCATTCAAGGTTTGAAACCGCCACCACAGTCCAAATAACTTCCAACAAACTTCTCAATGCGCAATGAAGAGATCTCACTTGCACACATAAAAACTTAGTGCAAGTACCAGTCCGTTCGATTTTTCCAGCTGTTCTACATAAGATCCCATAACAAGTGCTAGCACTCAGATATTCAGGCCACTCCTTGCAGTTATTTTATGTCCACTCTCAGACTGCTGAAGTAAAACTCGAGTTATTAGGAAATTGTTTAATCCTGTCACTATAGATACATTTTATTTATTTACTTATTTATTTATTGATTTATTTACTTATTTATTTATTGATTTATTTACAGTGTTAATTCAAGTATGCTCTTCACTGCAAATTTCCATAGTGAGCTAATAAGAGCATATCGGATGATGTGGAATCCTTCATGAGAACTTTTTGCGAGTCAAAAAAATAAGTTTTCGAACTACTTCAATAAGGAGATATAAAACCTTGTTATTTCATTAAAGAACGTGATAGTGTGTCCACACTCTCGCTCAGGTACTTGATATGCTTGTTGCCCATACTAAAATGCAATTTTCACATGCAGTCCTTGTTAATTCTCTGAAAACTTCTTGAAAACATGAGTGTCAGTGTTGAAAGCATAAGCTGTAAGCTAAGGTTAGCCATCTTCAAGGCTGCTGCAATTGAGGCACCAACAATTGCCAGACTCCTCAACAACTGAGAGACTTGCAAGAGAGGAGACTTTCACAAATTTCGTGAAAGCCTTTCGTTGACTTAGCCGAACAGCACAGGATGTACAATCCTCATGATGTGTAGTACAGAAACACAATTGACTATCACAAGTCTTGTTTCAGGGAACTGTTGGGTGTAAAGCTTGAGGATTGCTAGCATACTTTCTACACCGGCAGAAGAAGTAGAGAGAGAGAGAGAGAGGTAGAGGGAGAGAGAGCAAGCAAGATGAGGGTGACCTGAAATCCGCACCAATGGAGGCAGACGAAGCCTTTCTAGTCCTGATGTCGTTGTTGTCTACTGATCCACCGTCACAGCGTCATCTTCTTACCCTATTTTGCGTCTTGTCATTTTAGCATTTTACATTTTAACAACTTTTTCTTTCTGTATTTGGGAAGTTGGTGTCAGTGCGTTTCGAGCTGTTCCCCTACATGCAGGTGCATGTCTTTGGAACTAGGCGGAGCACTAATTTATCCTGGTCTTAAAAATGTAGTTTGCATGTTCCATGGCGGCAGAGTAGACATTATCGCACTCAATACCCGTTGCTTACGTCAATTCCTAGGCCGTGAGTCTGCTTAGGTTCGGTGTTGATGTGCGCGTAATGCTGTTATTACTCTAGGGGGCAGGGTTTGCTTTTGAGAAAAATAGGTAGAGGATAAACTCTGAGGAGACGGAAGTAGTGGCGAAAGCTTAGTGGGCGTGGGGGAACAGTGTTTTTGCATGACTTTGGGGGCGAGTGTTGAATTCGGTTGGACCGTCTGCAAGGGAAAGAAGAGTGAAAGTGGGGATAATGGCTATGATATGATGCTCCGATGTTTTTTGTCGGAGTGGTGGGTCGAGGAGAGTCAACTCATGGCGTCCTGTCAGTTTGCTTCCTTCCTTCCCTCTTTGTAGACAGTAGAGGCTCCCATGGTGGGCGCCGAATTTCGTGACGAATAGTGAGTGGTCAATTTTTTGAGCATCCAAGTCACTGCGCTTGCCGTCGGACGTTTTTTTTGTTTTTTTGGATGCTTTAAGACTTGCTGTGGCTGTAGCAGCTATTGCGGCGCAGGAGAAGGATGGGGAATGCGAACCTGATGTGGGCAGCGGACGGAAGGCGGGCGGACATGAGGGAAGGGTACTCGATTAGGGCGTTTGGGGTGCAATAATTGATAATTAGAGCTGGAGATTTGTGCTTTCAAGGGGAGATGCAGTTTAACTGGAGAATAATGGCTATGGGCAGGTTGGACGTCGCTGGTAGAATATATTCAGGACACAGAGAGGTAGGCGATGAGCTTAGAAGACGAGGGGATGCTCACAGTTCTATGGACGCGCGAGAGAACATATTGGGAGCCATTGCGAGCATGAGGGATGTGAGGCTGGGTATCACTTCGTAAGTCTGCCGTGCAATTGCAATTGCAGGATGTGACACTGGATGCTTGGGTCATTGCTTGCTGTGCAGATTTTATATATTCATATTCCCTCTGCGCAGGAGATTATTGTGAAGATTAAACTATAGCTTAGAGTGCTGCGTCGTCTTCTGCAGATATACTCGTACTCTTGATCTCAAGTCTCCTCTTCCTCTCACGTACCCACTTCTACATACTGACGTTTTCAGCATCCGCAACTTTGTGACTCATATTGAGAGCATTAATCACATCGTTCTAAATTAGGGCCGAACTAGCAAGTGGTGAGGATGTCTGCTGTGTATTTAGGGGTTGCACGAGAACAATCCTTTCCTCCTTCGCCCCTATTAAGTCATCATCCTCCCCCTTCACAGGTGCGACAATTGCAACAACAAAGCCCTAGCAAACCCCACATCAACCCTAGTGTCTTAGTGATAGTCATTATCTTAAGTGTTGTATTCTTTTGCTCCGGTGTACTTCATATTCTCGCTCGATGCTTGGGAAGGCGACGGACGAGGGCACCCGCAGGCGAACTCCATAGTCCCAGCAACTCCATCCGCGGTCAGCTGCAGCATCTCTTTTCTATGCACGATTCTGGCGTGGAGCAGGTTTTCATCGACACACTCCCCGTATTCTTGTATGGGTCTATCAGAGGCCTCAAGGATAGCGCAGATTGTGCAGTTTGCTTAAACGAATTCGCCAATGAGGATAAGCTGCGACTCCTACCCAAATGCAAACACGCATTCCACATGGAGTGCATTGACACATGGCTGTTGTCGAATTCGACATGTCCTTTATGTCGAAGGAGCCTTCTTCCTGAAGCGGAACCCGTTCCTCCACCCTCAGAGAGCAACAGGGAGTGCACTGCCGCAGTCTTGCACGAAGAGCAAGGAAACAGTCAGCCGCAGCCCTCCCATGGTAGTTTTCGAGGGAGTTTCCGAGCGAGTCTTCGAGGCAGTTTTCGCTTCATTACGGATGTTGTTGCACCGCCGCAACCGGCTCCACCCCCACTACCTGTGAGGGAAGTCGCACCAGCTGTGCCAAACCCTTTAGTGACAGAGATTCAAACACCCCCCATGACTCCTGGACCCACTGTCTCCGTTACTGAACCAGACGGCTCCGAGAAATTGTTGAGGGTAGAGTTGGGAAAGGTGAACACCGATTCCACGAGAATCACCCGTGATGTGGGCACTTCTAGAATGCCGAGATCCTACTCTATGGGTTCGTATGAGTACGTGGTGGATTTCTCCAGTTTGGAGCTTGCAATGCAGCTATCGCCTGTGTCAGGCCACGCTCAAGACTGGCCAAATGCCAAACCAACCCACAGAAGTGCCCATTCGGACACTATACCTGAGCTTGTAAGTGGAAGCCACACACCAGGCAAGGAAGATACGTTCTGGGCGAGTCGAGGGTTAGACACTCCTACTAGCTTGTCTAGAGTTAGGGAAATTATGACTCCGAGTCCAGAATGGCGTTCGTCGCCGTTGACATATGGATTCCAAAGTGTCTCCCCTAGCTCTCAACAGGAGGAGATTACTGGGACCAACTCGCAGCAGGTTGTTACCATTGACCATGAGGATTGTGAAGAGCATGAAGAAATCCAGGTTTTGTCCAAGGTCAAATGTTCAGGTTCACTTGCCTACGCTCCGGCTGAGCAGCAGGAAATGGAGATCTCCGGAGTCGATGATCGGGCGCTGGATGGAGAGGCTGAAGCTTCACAAGAACGATCACTTTCTCTCAGGCTATTTTCCACCGAGGGCAGAGTGGAGGCATCTTCATTGCAACCGACTCCTGTGTCGGGGAATGCTGGAATACAGGAATTAGTAGCTGCATCGAGAAAGGATAAGGTGTGGGAAGTCTCGGTAGATGTGACCGTCCCTCCGACCTCCTCTGATGGCAGCTCCGTGGGTAAGTCACCGCATTCTAAGAAATCTTCCCCACTGAATTGGCTGAGAGGCAGAGGCAGGCGGTTAGTGTACTCTGCAGCTAGTCCATCTGCTGGCATACAATCCACAGCAAATGACGTACAATAGCTTGTGTTGTCCCCCAATTACGAACAGTTTCAGAAGATTTGAGATGCAAGTATCTGGTTGCTGTAAGTTGTAATGATAACTCGCCGTTTTAGAGACTCGCCCACCGACCTAGCCACATGAATTTTTATTTTTTTACTGAATACTAAATTGTGATCTCAGATAGAAACTAAAAGCTTCAAAATAGGATCGTGTACATGATACTGCAGACGTAATTCCCGTCAAGTTGGGCAAGACCAGAAGGAATTCGCTGTATTGTAAAGCATGTGTGTTCTGGTTTGTTCTTATTCGATCGATGCTTGTACCTTTCTGGGTGTTCAGTTAGTGCAGGTACCTATCTAGGCAGGTGAGCTCGTTTCTTATCTAGATATATTTTGGTGAACGAGCATGGTCAGTGGATGATATGATGAAATACGTCGTTGTACAACCTTTGAGTTCTCAAGCCGTACCAGGTTCTTAAGCAAAATTGTCTGATGAACTTTGTGGCAATTGGAATGTTTATCTTAGCGTCCTTCCTCATGATGGCTGAATTATGTAGGTGTGTTAGCATAAACTGTTTTCATATACAACATTAATTACAGTGATAAAAAATGTTAGAACTGGTTGCGGTTCAAGTCAGAAGTACTTTATCTACGATTTTCTGCTTTTAATCCGTGTGCAGGCTGCTTGTGCACGGATCCAGCTCTTTATCATCTGGAAAGCACAATCTGTAAACTGGGAGCTATGCATTATTTCGACTACCTTTTTAAAATTTAAACCGTTAAATTAACATACACATGGTGTTTACATGTACTACACTCATGGAGTCGAGGTGTAGCATGCCAAGCGAACTCATTTTATTAGTCCATCCAGGACCAAGCTTAACTCTTTTCAACTCTTCAGCCCTTCACAATAGTGACAAAAACATTTACAATCTCGATCCCAAAGACTAATCTCCGAACCATCGTCTCTCGAAGTCTTATCTTACATTCATGCAGTCATTGTTCGCATGCACTTGTACACTTGTACAATCTCCAAGACATCTGCAAACTGTTGTCTTCATCACTTCCCATTTGCAGCCTTTCATTCCTCGCTGGAAGTACTGAGGTTGATCATCATCTCTCTCAGATCTTTCTTCCCATGATCATCAGGGTTGCTAGTGGCATCAGGGTTACCAGTGGCAGCATGCATCACTCCCGTCACAGCCTCTGAAATAGTATTGCGAGCGATTTCCTTGATGCCTCGTCCTCCATGACTCACCACACCCGGATCCATTTCGGGTTTTAGGATCACCTGTATTACAAACATTTGCACGTTCAGGGTTGTCTTATGGGAATGGCCTTGAACGTATGGATTTCGTCGCAACACTTTGAATCACAAGTGGAAGGAAAAAGAGAGTGCTCATTGAGTCGATTGTTCTACCTTTACGCATCCGTCAACCTTGTCATCAAAAATTTGGTACCCCTTGGGTGCTTCTCCAAGAGGCAGTGTATGGGTGATGACAAAGGATGGATCAATCTCTCCAGATTCAATCTTGGATAGTAAAGTTGGCCTGCGAAGATGCAGATACAAATTCTCAGCTCTCTGAAGTAAACAGTGTTCAAATGAATACTAAACCTGCCGAAACTGAATTCGATGATGTGATCGAAGATTCTTACCAGTACTTATGGACGTACACTTGACCACCAGCCATGGTGAGGCCCTTCTCCATGAAAGCTCCCAGGTTGAAGTGACTACAAGATAATCATGTAATTGTGTTATTTTATCGCCATGAATTTCGAAACTCGAAGAACAAAACAGCGAATGCTAAACGAGAGAAGCCAGAAGGTTCTACACTCACTTGGAATAGCCAACGTAGTCGCCCACTATACCAATGCGACCTCCCTTACGAACGGAGTAGATGAGCTCGTTGATGATCTCTGAGGTGTCGGTCTCCATCCCAACAGCAACCTCCACTTTATGAAGAGGATTTTGCACGTAATGGAACCCAGCAGCTTCGATAGCAACATCTGGGCCATGGGGGAACAAGTCCCGCAAAGCGAAATAGACCTTCTTGTCGTTGCGATTGATGGTCTCCACTTTAGGAAGCTTCGACTTCAGGAAGTCGAGTCGATATTGCTGACTGTCGATTACGACTACGCGATTCGCTCCTCTGGTAAATGCGCTGGTAGCTGCCATCATTCCAACTGAATTGCAACAAAATCCATCAGTTGTGTGAGATTCCAGCGTAAGATTAGGAGTAAACATTTTTGTCAGGAAACTGGGTTAACTGGATAGATATTGACGTAATAGGGCGGGTAGTGATGCGAACCTGGACCACAACCCCAAATGGCCACGTTGTCTCCTTCACCAACGCGGGCCAGTTCGTTGGCGTGCCACCCAGTGGGCAGGATATCGGAGAGGAAAATGACTTGCTCGTCTTTAAGACCGTCTGGTACCAGTAACAGGTTGTTATCGGCTGTAACATACAAGTCAAATGTGCGTTGTCAGTAATCACTGAAGAGATTGGTAAGATTGTGACCTAGAAATCATCTGAAAGAATTTTTCTCAAAAAAGAAAGCCATAAGAGATTTCAAGGTTAGCTCTCGCGCTTCTCACCCATCGGAACTCGAACGTATTCCGCTTGACCACCATCGTACCCACCAGTGAGGTGACAATATCCGTAAATCCCTGCAGTCCTGCGAATAGCCACAGTTGACATGAAAGATGTGAATTAGTAGCTAGCGACTGAAAACATTTGAGCCACAAATATGACCAGGAAATTGATTAATAGAAAGGGTTTCCAAACGCCGCCATTCTTAGTACCTGTCCCCATATGCCACACTGGTTTCCTTACTCGGATTGGTCGTCTCGCAAAGAGAAAAGCTCTTCTCCTTGCAGGCCCAGCAATTAAAGCAGGCAATCAGGGCCGAAGCTACTACGCGATCACCTACGCAAACGCTCCACAGACGTTTACAGATTAGTGGATGTGGCTTTTTGTAATTGCTGGAACCAATTTTCATACGTTCCCCTAAAATTAGAGGGTTAAGTTCCTACCTTTCTTAAAATTCTTCACTTCCGGACCGACCTCATCAATAATTCCCATAAACTCATGGCCAACAACGTCTCCACTCTTCATGCCGGGCATATACCCGCAGTACATGTGAAGGTCCGAGCCACAAATGCAGGTGGTTGTCACTTTGAGGACCACATCCGCCTGAGAAGCATTGTAAAGTTTCAAATTTGTGCTCTGATGAGACTGATCTCTAAAATCGCACTTCATGACGAGGTTCGAAAGCAATGAAAGAATTCCAAGCAGATTCGGAGCTACTGAAAATGAGCATTGAAATGAATGGAAGCCTACAAATTAAATGAAGACCAAAACCCACTTTACCGAACAGGACGAAGAAAACTTACAGGATCAGTGACTCTGCACTTGGGTCGCTCGAAAACCCGCATGTCTTTCTGCATGAAGAAAAATTGAAATCCTCAGTTAAGCTCGATTGAGCTCGTTGAAGACAAATCATTCATGGTTGACTGGTGATCGCAGTATCTCGCGGAATTGCAGCTCAAGGCAACCACGGTAAAGCAGTGATAGAGATTGTTGAACAGGGTCACCGAAATGTAAGAGAAGGAAGAGCGAATGTTTTCACCTTGGCGTGGAACTCTACAGCGCGCATCGTGAGATTCTCATCCTGATGGGGTTTAACATGGACAGTGGGCGTCTCCAGCTGCTCTGGATTCTTCAGCAGTGTGAATTCAGTAGGAACGTCCTGCGGCTGGAACACATCGCCTGATTGATCCGATGCCATCTTTATCACAACCACTCCCCGTTCTCACGATATACACCCCCTTTACTCCTACAGCGGAACACGGTCGCGCTGCAATTTAGACCCCAATACGAAAACGAGCTACAGCAGCAATCGACGACTCACACAATGCAAGCTCAATCACCTGGACAACACCCATCAACCAAGACTTACAGTTTATAGATCTCATCGGTTTCTGATACCGAGCAAAAGAGCGGCTCGTGAAGTGGAGTTCATGGAAAAGCATTTGGATCAAGCCGGGGGCTTCGTAGCGGCTGACCAGAAGGCGCAGAGCCGAGGTGGCGACAGAGGATAAAAAGAACGGCAAGGTGGCTGGAAGCCGGGGATGCGGTACGAATTGGCGCCATGCTGAGCAGCACGTTGCAGAGGGAAACAGGGAGGAGGAGGGGGAGGGCTCCGAGGTGATGATTGGAGAGTGATGAGGAGGGGAGGAGGCAAGAGGAGGGGAGGAGGCAAGAGGAGGGAGGAGCTACGTTGCAGCAGAGCAGAGCAGAGCAAGAGCGCGGCCACGTCGTCACCGTGCCTACTCACTCTGCAAAGGCAGGGCAGGGAAGGAAAGGGACAAAGGGAAGGGGGACGGGGCCCTGCTCCTGCTGGTGCTGCTGCATGGGCTCCCAAGACTGCTTTGGCTCGCTCGCATCCAGCGCATGGATTCGTGGATGGGGATGCCGATGGGCACGCGGGGGGGAAACCGCAACGAGTCGCGGGTTCCCGTGCCTGCCACCTGGATGCACCGCCTGGCCATGGGAGCAGCCTCCAAGGCACTCTGCCATGGCAGCTCCGCATGTTCGCCGCACATCCATCGGATGAACGTGGTTCGTTGCCCTTTGTCATAAGTCTTCGAATTGGGTTCCTTACATGCTTTCTCCTGCTTCATTCACTTTTATTAAAAATTTGAGCATATGTTGTTAAATTGAAAACTGAAGGTTTGTGCTTGAGAAAACTAATATCATCTTTTCTTCTCTTTTAAAAAATAAAAAAATTATGTAATTTTATGTAATTTTGTGTTCTAGATTTATTTTATTTTATTTTTTTTAAATTTTTAAATTTTTATTCGCATTATTTAACATTTCAATTGAAAATGGTAGTTGAAAAAAATCATATAGAACTAATATACGTACTAATTTGAACAATCACAGTATAAAAATTATTAAAGAGAAAATAATATTAATTAAATACGTTAATTTCTTATAACCTAATCTATATAACACTTACGTTTTTCACATTAGTTTAATTTTATAAAATGCTTATCATTCTTTTTATAATTTTTACTTGCAACTGGAAATTTTATTGCAATCTTAAGTTGCCACATTTCAATAAACTAAATGGTTTGCACCAACATGAATTCTGATGAAATATCATCTTTTGGTTACCAGCATGGAAGAAGCATAATGTTTAGTAGACCTGGAACACAAATGAAATAGTAAGTAGACTCCATTGTCTTTTTATTGGATATCTTTGTGCCTGAAATTGATGAAATGACCATAATTTCAACCACCACTTCTAATCCATGTATGCCTTTTCTACATTGTGCATAATGGTATGTTTGTTTATAATATTTAATTGTTTTTCAACAATTGTGTAATAATTTCTAATTCATTGTACAGTGTGCCTTCAACTAATATTTTAAGTATAAATTTTTTTTTTTGAAAATGTGCCTGAATAACATTTATTTTGACTAGTGTACCGTTAAGTATAAAATATAAAAAAGTGCGTACCATTTACATTTTTATAAGTAGTTTTGATACTGTTCATTTTATTTTTTCTTTAATTCAAAAAACACAAAAACACCCACTTAAAATATACTTTTCTTTTTTATTCCGTATCAACCATATCTTTTTATATGGTATTTGTATGTTTATTTTATTTTAATTCTCGATTTCATGCAATTCCAATTCTTTACACATTTGCTTTTTAAGACCTCAAACAAAAATCACTATAAACTTTTTATCCCTAACGTCAAAAAAACAAGAAGCTCAATCAATCTCACTTTTAGACACAATACAATAAACACAAACAATATATTATTTGATTAAAGAATTACCAAACAAAATGAAACATGTCAAACATTTAAATTGCTTCTGCTTGATGGCTGACCTAACCCAACATAACTCCTTTGCAAGAAATACCACAGGATGCACCATTCTCCAAAGTACACATCCATCAGGATGATTTGTACCCGGACCATGGCTTGAAGGATATCCAAAGGGTACCGAAGGGTATCGAGAGCCTCCAACTTTCTCCCAGGAAGGGCATCGTTTGCGAAAGCTTCTCGGTGAAGACAACCTCGACACGCTGGCGCTGTCATGAATTCTTAAGCAAGTGCACAGAATTCACTTGCAGCTGATGATTTGAGCAGAGCGGTTGATCCGGGACTGCTGGGGGGATTGTGAGGAGCTTTGCATAAGTCTCATGGGAGTGGGTGGTATCTGCAGCTAACGGGAAAGCGGTGGGGGAGGTGAAATGGATCAGAACAAGGATGAGTTACTGCGGTAATGATCGGCGCAAGCTCATTCCAGTGTTACATGAGTCATGTATTGGAGCCGCTTTTGGTGGAAGCGTCAACCTGGAAGCTGTTGAGCAATTGAGCTCAAGAGTCGCTGCAAGCGTCGTGTAGAAGCTGCTCTGGTTTCGCCAAGTGGGAACGTGGGTGGGTTGTTGTAACCGTTTTGTTTCTAGTTACTGTGTGTGCTAGAAGATTAAACCAGTTGCTGAACCTCAATATTGATTTTTATCATTCGTTGGCACCGGACCACACTTCTTGGGGTTGACGCGTGACTTACCGGGATTGCGGAGTCAGAGTTGCTCAGATTGTAGAGTTTGATGGGAAGGTCAGCAAGCAGAAGTATTTTGCTACGAATGACATTCAGGTGCTAATAATGTCTAAGTTGGGTGCCGAAATGGGAGGAAAGTTGCTCCGGCTCGATTAGGAGTGGATTGTGAATGCTGCAATATTGGAGCGAATGTGGAACGAAAGGTGTGACGTGGTCGGGAGCTACGTAACTCGAGCGAAGTAAACTGTAGTTGGTTTTCACTTGACTTTTGTATCACTGTCGGTTAAAGAACAGCGTCTGGTATGAGCTGGATGTGATGCAATGCTGAGGAGTTAATCTGGGGAAGTGTTGTACAACACGTATCAGGAGCAGTTCTTGTGGCCCAAATGCAAACCTTAGGCTGATAATACAGGAGCATTCCTCCATGAATTCTAAACTTAGCTGTAATAAAGTCTGGCACCAGTGAAATCTAGCGCAGGCACAGTACTCATGTCGTGTGGTCACTTGGATCCTTCAAGCTCTGTTGGCAGTGAGGAGTGTTGTGAGAGAATATTACTTTTCCTTGTTTCTCTCCCATATTGGTTGGCACGAATTTTGTTTTGCGACTTCAAGGTAATCCAGATCCGCAGACTAGGGTTTCTAGGTTCAACTCCTTTGGTGGTTTTCGTCAGCATCAATCTCAAAGTATACTGTAAAAAGCCATTGCGATGAAGGGTCGCACAAGAACCTGTTATGATCTTAGTAGCTCAGTTGATTCAGGCGGGGAAGACGTTACGTAATCTTTTGGTGCAGAATCATGACCTCCTTTGTTAAGAGACACTGTTATGGTTCAAGCCTCTGGATATGCTCAAGAATAAAAGCTATGAATGGTCCCGCTTGATCAGTATTGGTGGTGGAATTTCTTCCGTAGAGACTTTACGATCTCGTTGATCTGATTTGAGCAACAGTAGTGATGAATAGTGACAGATAGTGGGACTGCAGATGGACCAACTTGGAGGACCTTGAAGCAGGAGCAAGCAAACCGTCATCGGTCTATCTCCAGCTTTCTACCGCCCATAATACACTCAGATTCTGCAGACGATCACGTGGATTTGGCTCTTCCACATATGGTGTCTCTAACTTACCATATTCTACCTACGTCTGACGCTCGCGCGTTGAAGAAATAGTTGGCTTGCTTAACTTGAACCAGTCGGTCTCGCCGTTGTCTGCAGAATTGGCTGCAACCTCTGCAGCTTGATGTCCATTACCACAATCGACAAGAAAACAGGTTAAAATCTATAATCCAAAACCATATTCATGCCATCGAGTAGTACTTACAGTCTTGCTTCAACAAGCAGCAATGTTAAACGACTATTTGCACCAAGGATTAGTGTCCACCATCAACATAGACGAAGACAGTATTGATGAACCCAACTGTCCGCTTTCATAGAGATGACATGATCAAGATCTAGAGGTTGCTTGAGCAACAAGCTCCGGAAAGAACGGGTCATGAAGGCGAAGTTACTCCATACAATCAGTGGCTTTTTTGTGCTGTTTTCTTTTTCCAGTTGATTGTTAAACAAAATCAGCTGTAGTAATCCATAAATTAATTTTGAAAATACTTTGATTTGACCCAGTCATATTAAGTCTTGAATAAAAATTACTTCTGATTCATATTAACTACCGTATGAATACCATCATTTTGCTAATTTCAATTGGTAAAAATAAACCGGAGAAAAATAAGGTTCAGAGTATATTTTCCTGGTCATTGGGTGCACCGACAGACGCTTGTACTAGTGTCAACTCTGGCTGCTCGAAACTACGTGACTTGCAAGGCATTCTGACTACAAATAGTGCACACTAGTGTGGTGCAGTTTTGAGCAGTTTCCTGAATTTCGTCTCGGCAGTGTGTTGGTGCGGTTCTTACATCCACGGCGTTTCCTGTCATCGCCAGCGATTTCGTGAGTGTGGTTTCAGTCCTGAAATCCTGGCCAAGGATATGTAGCGGACGGTGCTTGGGGGAAGGTCTTCGAAGACGGCTACGGTTGGCGACTTAAATGGGGATGTCCTGCATTTCATTTGGATAAGTGACGTTTTTGCATCTGAAAGAATACCATTCATTCACACCGCTGCTCGCACAAACGCTAATTTCTTAGCACTAGCATCAACTGATAAGAGGACCGACTAATTCCGTCTGGCTCCTAAAACCCATAACTATTCCCTCCTTAAACCTCTGGCGTTATCTGGATTAGAAGTATGTCATTTTTTGAGGAGACAGATGACAGGCAGTGCTTTGGAGATGCATCGCCTAGTAGTGTCCGCATCTCAAGCGCAGACAGCATGCTAGGATGCTCAACATTGATTGACAGCCCCATACAGAGCACAAGATCTTGCTGGAGCTCCCGTCCTGCTCCACTTTCAAAGCGAAGTGCAGATGGCAAAACCCGGCGCTATGTTCGATCGAGAGAGCCTCGTCTGAAGTGGTCTGACGATCTTCATCGCTCTTTTGTTCGAGCAATTAATCGACTCGGTGACTTTCAAAGTGAGTGTATTCCCTTTTTCTTTTCACTTTGTGACATTAAGGATTGTTTAGACTGAAGCCTCCTGGTTCAGTGCGGAACCTTTCATTTGTTATGGTGTTCTTTCGATATTACTTATTCAATGTATGCTTTTTGTTGTAACATGAGTATTAGTGCAAGTCTTGAATTGATTAGCCATTGAAGGTTGAAGTACGTCACATAATTTATGATTATGTCACATGTCCAGCATCTGTTGGAATATGGTTCATATATTGATTGTTTTTTTGTGGTGCATTTCTGTAGCAACACCTAAAGCTATTTTGCAAGAGATGAATTTCCCAGGCCTGAAAATTAGGCATGTTAAGAGCCACCTTCAGGTAATATATTATTCGTTGAGCATTTGATATTGATTCTTCAAATGTATGACCTTATGTTGCTAACTAATTTATTGTGCTGTGATTAGTAGACTCAGATTTGAGCAAGTGTTCCATTAGTTGTTGCTCACCATAACTTTAAAGCATTTGGAATTTAATTTCTAATATCAATTGAAATAGCTCCGATCATGTAGTGACAATTAATTGATGTTTTCCGATTGAATTGCAGATGTACCGGAACCTAAGAAGAGGAAAAAACCATCGCAATCCATCTGGTGAGTGCTGATATTGCTAGTTAGTTTACTGTTGCAAATGTACAGCTTGCTTTACTGAATATCTGATAAAAAAAACAAGAACATATTTCATGTGAAGTGAGGTACCCACACCTCGTAAATTTTACTGACATTAAATAGTGACTTGTTTGTTTTGCCGGTGAGAGCATAATTTAAAATCTCTCTTTTGTGTTTGATCAGACCTCCCACAGCATGACAAGCAGTGCAGTCCAAGTTCCGATCACCATCCCGGAGCTTGGAATTTGTGGCCTGGTGGAAATGGCTTGTGTGGAGCAATCCAGCCAAAGAACCAGATGAATGTTATGGAGAGTTCGACTGCAAGAGTAAATCGATGCTCAGGAGATGCTATTGCCTCAGTGGGATGCACATTGGACCAATCATCTGCTCATCTCAATCCAACTGTTAATAACTTACCATTTTCCTCATCAGATCAGAAAAACCAGCTAACAAGATACGCTGACTTGAGGCCTGAGTTGCTCAAAGAAGCATATGAAAACTTCCTGAAGATCGTGGAGCTTTTGGAGGCCACGAATTCACAAGAATTTGAGGTAAATATTCGGGTTGCAAATTTGAAATTTTGGGTTCTCAAGCATTCTCCACTGGATTCTTTTCACTGGGCATTTCAACCGACGTGCTGCATTAAATGGTAGCCTCAGCTGGAAGATCTGAAATTTTGATCAGTTTCTGTATTTTGCAGACATCGGAGGACCCGGATATTGAATTGAGAAGGCAATTATTGTCTCATCAGTTTCTTACAGGAGATTCTGATGCTGCTAGGGTATACGACTCAGCTGAGCTTCTAGCGCACAATTTATCGATGGGGATGCTAGAGCGAAAACTTCTTGAAACAGAGACAGTCTCCGAGCCAGATGATAAACGCTGTGCCATTGAATCAGAGGTGCCTCTGGAGTTAACCATGTCGCTTGGACTCCCCGACTCCAGCCCAGACGTGAGGTCAGAAATTTTGACCCTTGATCTTACAGTGCAGTTGAATAAACAACATTTGTAACTACTCCAACACCCTTGCCAAGAATTGATTGTGCCAGAACATTCCTTTGAATCAGGAGAAGCAGAACATTTTTAGAGTACTAATCAGCCGTGATTTGCGCCACTCGAGGAGTCGTCCCAAAAAAACTTTGTCAAGACAGCAGTCTAATATTACTCCAGAGTAATATCATGGTCATCATGTACTTTTAACCTCTACCTTCTGTAAGAATTGGAAAATAGTTTAAAGATTGATAGCGAAAGGGAGCCCAGCTTGAGTATACAATTCCTAGCCTGTAAATATGAGATGTATGGCTCTAATATGTGTCCAGCCGTGCAACGAGTCAACAGTGTCCCAGCGAATACGAAAAAAAAAACCAGTATTAAAGTTTTGTTCGCATTGTACATTACGTTTTGGTGTTTGCAGCTGATACTTTTGTGTCGAGGATGACTATGCACAGTCCGCTGAGGGCCAGGCTCCCACCGCCTATGGCCTGCAGCCACCGTCCTCATGGTAGCTCATCCCCAGTGCTGATTCCCAGTCTCTGTTATTGAAATCTTAAGTTTGAGGTTTCATCCTGACAGCTGGTCATGAAGAATTCCCTGTGGTGAGAGTGCACAGCGCGAAGGATTAGATAATCCCCTTAATATCCAGGTGATCACCAGGACTAATTCCGCAGCACCCAGTGCAGACTTAACCGTCTGCCTTGAGGATTAAGTTGGCGGCAGCTAACAACGAGTTTTCTCTCGACATTTCGTCGTATAAATCTGAACCAAAGTCCAGTCCTAGCAATGCCTTGACTCAGCAAAGTGTTGAATGGTGTGCCGATGGGACTCCCTTTAGTAGGTTTCGCAGTGAGACCTCTGGTATAGACAACAACAGCACATGGGATTTTCTGTAGCCGAAGTAAAACACCAGTTTCGGACTTGTTGTCCAGAAGCTAGTAGCTAATCGGAAAGCACAAAACTGCCCCCACGGACCCCTAGCATCCGGGCTAACATCCGCATCACATCGACATCGCCGCTGTGACGAAAGCAGTTTTGCAGTGGAAACAGTGAGCAGCTTCCCTAGATTCCCTAGATTCTGGATTGGCGTTCAGTACTATGCCTAGACAAGGGTTGCGACTAGTTTCAACAACTGGTAATGACAAGATGGAGTTGCAACAGCCCACAAGCTGACGTGATACAGCTGCCACCCATGTGTGTGTGTCCATGTTTTACATTGAGTTTGTTGAATTCCATACATGGGTTGTTGTGAATGTTCTTTCCAAATTGTTCATTCATTTGAAATGAGTTCTAATCAGTTGGTTGTTTTGCTCAACCTAAATCCTCTACATGAGGGTTTGCATGTATGGAGGTTATATGGTGTCATTGTCATTCACAACAAGCAAGAATGATAACCCTTTGTAGTTGAAATTATCTTATGATATTGTAGAAGAATTAAAATTTGATATACAAACTTATCAGTAGCATGCAATAGTATTTGTAGTAGGTAATAGGACTAATAGTTGGTAATAGTAGAATAAATGACTTACTAATTGACTTAGGTAATAATTGATCTACTTGAGCCATGAGGTATAAAACCTAGCAAGGATTAGATGTCATGGCACTTTCATTTCAAAATATAGTTTTGACTTGTCAAATATATGGTGTAAATAAAATCAAAGAAAGAAGTCATGATATTATGGTTGATTTGATATTGTAATATAATAATTATTGTTTGAAGAATGTAGGTGCTTTTAATCTAAGATATTCTTGTATTATCAAATTTACCATCTTTTGACATCATAACAATATCTTATGTGTATGGTACCTTTTTTTCTTAATTTGATTCCTATTAAAAAAATATTTGCTTGTACATCATGTAGAATCAATGTAATGTAAAAGTCTTTGATGGAAAAACATAGATTGATAATAAGACATGACAATTCTTATGATTGAAAATATTGGATCAAATCCAATAAAATAAATAAATAAATATATAAATAACAACTGAATCAAAGTACACATTTTTGTAGAAAGTAAGGTGGATTATTAATGGCCAGTAGTCTTATTGTACAAAGAAAAGGGATAGCAATTGAAAAACAATAAATTGATAAGTCATGCATTATCTGAAATATAAAGATTTACATGGTAAACAAGTACAAGTTGTTTAACTGCACCTTGTTTGTCCTAATTGAAGAGTCTTAACACTTTGAATGCTTATATTCTATCTTCTATCTTAATCTATGTTACATGTTTTCATGCTCATGTTTAATCCTTAATAAATAAAAACTTGTGACTTGCTCGCAGGACCACCCCACTTCTTGTGATCTCTTGCAAATCACCACAGTGCCACACCAATAATAATAATAGTAGGCATATATATATATATATATATATACACTTGTAAATGTCTCAGAATCGTTCATCATGAGGCCTGGGAGATGGTGTACGGCGGAGAGGAGGAAAAAGAAAAGCAGAAGGTTCGGAGGACATGGGGGAATGTGAGAATGAATGTCAAGTGGTCACCACAGAGGGAACACGTGTTGCTGCTGCAGGAACAGCAAGCAACGAACCCACACACGAATATGTTACTGCTCCGAAGGAAGAGGAGGAAACAGGAAGAACGAGAACGAAGCAGGAGAGGAAAGAGGAAGACAGAAAGTGAGGAAGACAGAGGAAGAGGAAGAAAGAGGAGAAGTCGATTCCCCCACCCCCCACATCTTTGTGAGCGTCGATGGGCGTGGGACTTCACCGCATGTTCCTCAGGACCACTCCCCCACCGCAATCAACGGACTCGACTACGCGCATTATTTGCGATCAGTCAGGACTCAGCAAGCTGGTCACTCTCTATTCTAGTTGTTTGTTTTTTATGCCATTCTGTCCAGTCTGATAACTCTATCACTGCTGGTGTCAATTTGCCGGTTCCTGCCCGGTGGGGTCAACAGTGGGACATGGTGTGAACACCGGAAACAACTGTTATGGCTGGATTCAGATCCCTGGCCCTACCGCCTCAAGACCGCAAGCCTCCCACTGTGAAAGTTAATGCCTTTTGTCGGTTACTTTCCGGCATTGAAGTTTAGCTCCCCTCCAAGAGTACAACTCAGAAAGTGGTGAAGACTTGGTTCTCTTTTATCAAACCCAAGCCAATGCGAAACTCTAGACATGGGTTCGCAAAGGAAGCACATCCTGATTCACTGAACTGGTCCGGTAGTTGTGACTGTGGGTCAAGACATACATGCGGGGGCACACTGTTTTGGCTGGATTCTGATCCTGCCAAGGACTCGAGACCTTTCTTTTTGTGCCGCTAAGTGGGGAGCCATGGGGTTTGCCACCCTGAATCCGGATGCTTTCGCGCCCACTCATACAGCTTCACGAGGTCTATACAGTGCAATCCCTTCACATCGGTTTCCGTGAATTTCAGCCTTTTTCACATCATCTCATTTGCTACTAAAAAAAAAATGCTCACAAAATATTTTAAAGTTAGAATTTCTGACAGAATGTTTTGGACAAAAACAACATACATGTTGAAAAAGGGAATGGATTTCTCTTTATCTAATTTAAGTTGAAGTTTACTAAGGCACCACTTTTTAACTCTTCAACAATAGCTCTTAAGAAGTTACTCAAATACACAGATTTTTTTTCAGCTATGATATTTAATTTTTTAAAAATATTATTATTCCTTCTTGTATTTAATCATCACAGCAGTTTTTTTTAAAAAAAGTAAAAAGGTAAAATTAATTATAATCCTTTGAAATACTGTTCTAAAGTTTAATAAAATATAATAAATTAGAATATGAACCCTTCTATTTCATTAGATTATTTTTAATATATATATATATATATATATAATGGAAATTCTTAATTTAAGTGTTATTCAAAACTTTAGACTGATTTTAGGTATGAATTTTTTTAATTCAAGATAGAATTGTAAAACAATTTTAAAATTATATGAAATATGCATGTATTTTTTTATGTTGGTATTTAACATTTTAAAACTTTGCATAGGCATTTATTACCTTCCAAAAGTTTTGATAGCATTTTCAAAGGTTCCATAATTTTTGGAAAGTCTCTACAATCTTTTTGAATCTTACATAATTCTTTATAAATTTTTATAATCATTTAAACCTTCTTCAAAACCTTTTAGAATATTGTAAAACTATTCATTACTTTGTAAGTCTTTGTGTAATCAAACATTGCCTTTTGGAATCTTTTATCATTCACTAGACCTTTTGTAATTGATTAAAAACATTTATGGTTGTAAAGAAGTTTTTGCAAAAAATCCTATAAAAATAAAAATAAGCAATAATAAAATGAAAAATAAGACACTTTTTTATAAATTATACACTTTATTAATATTATTTTTTTATCAAATTTTACAAGTGCCGAACTTTTATACTAATCTGAACTCTTAGACCTCAATTGATGAATTTCTAAGCTAAATTCTAATTCCATCTTTGTCAATCAATTTCAAACTCAACTAAGATTCCAAAAATCATACTATCTTTTTCAACGAAATCCAAAAATGTCAAACATAATACCCTTCTACATCAACTACAGCAAGTTTGACCATTCTTTAAGAGTAAAACGTTTAGTTTGATCCCACTTGTCCAAATCTTTAAACACAAGGCACTCAATTGAGGTTTTATCTGAATGTTGTGATTCATCAGCATTGAAAATTTTCAAATTGCTTTCCAAAGCAATAAAAAAACATCGTGGGACGCACGATGCTCAAAGTAGTGGACTTCTCGTATCCAGCCAGTTTTTGTTTGACAGAAGTGAAGCAAGTTCCATTGCAGGACAAATCGAAGTTCTCGGTTGGCTTCATTCACAGGTTTAGCTGGTAGTAATGACGCTGCAGTGAGTTCATTAAGCAAAGTGCAGGAGCAACTGTGGATTGCCATTTGGGTGAGAACGTGGTCCACCTGGAGCTTGAGTTCCCAGACCCGCGTGCTTGATGTCCAGCTCCTTCTCACGATGCATGCAGTCGCCAAACTTACCCCGGATCGAGTGTATGAGCCCATGGAATTCGACTGTTGGTAGTCCTTGTGGCCAATCTGGTGCCATGCACAACCAGTCGCTGCATACCTGTTGTGTGGGTAGCATGCTGTCATGTTTTGGACCATTGTGTGAAAAATATATATAACAAGGTGTTAGGTATCTATATTTGCATTCCAACTTTGTTTATTGAAACGCTATACAGTGCACAGGCAGTCGTCTGAGTTTTAAAAATGCGTTTTCCATGTAGGTCGGTCAGCTGTGTCCTGGAATGAAAGAGGAGGTTGGCCTATCGACAGGTAAACCGAAGGAACTCATCTGTCTCAGGATGAGATAGTTCAATTTTCAATTCCAAGTGATCATAGCCATATGATTTAGGCTGGGACAGGTATTCGAGTGAGAGACTTAAAGGTGAAAGCTATACTGGACCAGGAGATAATCAATCGAACTAAGTTTGCTAACAGAACAAAGCTTACCGCAACAAGCCACAGCAATCAGCACAACGACGTTTGAATTGCACATGATATAATGTGACAACAGAACTATAAGTGCGATCTGCCCATTCTGAACAACCAAGGCAAGAATATGGTCATTTGAAAGAATGTCCTGACGCATGAAACAGAAGCTGAATCATCCAGCTATAGCTGACGCTTAACGTTATGCACGGTCAGTGAGCAAGTCACTCATTCCAGTCTCTAATCAAAATTCTCTCCGCAGATTGCTCGTGGAAATGATCTGTAACACTATAATATACACCACGCTTGAATTAATGATCCGGATCACATCGTTACCTCATCTTTCCTCAACAGTTGACTTCGGTTTCTGAACCCCATCTCCATAACTTTAGCGAAACCGTTCTATACCTGATTCAACTCTATGGAATCAACTTAGGTGTGTTCTTGTTCAATGATCATAATGAAGGATTAAGATTATTCTCCGACTCCAGCAGATCAATTAATCCGCGAGTACTAGGATAATTCAAATTCTAACATTATGCTCATTGACAAAAACCTGGCTGGATAGATTTACGGTTCAATACTGCAGGTAAACCCAAGTTGTACATCTATACACTCAACTGTTGTCATATTGTGGACATTGTAAGATCTAACATAAGGTCCAGCTCCTCAACTTTTTTGCGGTGAAAATTCAATGACACTTCTTCTGGATCCTCAATAGCTGATCCAGTAGACATGGTCAAATTCAGCCCGAGCCCATCCCCTGGTGTAGCCACTTGCTCAGTATTCCTGCTCTGGGATGACGACAAGAAATCAACAAAAGACACTTGCTCCGTCGCCACAGCTGTACTGCGATGATTAAGAATAATACTTTTCTGACTCGTTGTGGACAAGCTTGGTCGTGAATGCGGGTGTGATAGTGAGAGTGAACTGTCAGGCTCTGTCGAGTTAGCATCTTGTCTCCAGTTGCTCTCGTCATCATGCTCGTATCTGTACCGATCCACTGTAATGTTCTTTGAGGGTCGTTGCGTTTTTGGCCAGAAGAGGTCATGTGACCGTTCGTTGACTGCATTTCCTATGAATCTGTTGTAAATGTTGTTGTAATTTGAGGCACTATCCAGGGATCTCGAAACTGATCCAGAAAATGGGTGTCCAAGATGATTGTCGTCCGTTTCCTGAAATAATGAATCCATGTTAAGCTCAGATATTATATATGTTGTTAAGCCTTCCTTCAGTGGACCAGCAAAGCATGCAGGCATATAATTCTGTTTCAAAGTTAAGATTTTCTAATCCATACTATGTGCAGTTCTTAGATCGTAACTATATGCGGTTTACGTGCAACAAAATGGAGAGAAATCATCTTTAGAACATGGACATTATTTTCAAATTGCTATTAATGGGAATTTGTAAAGGAAAATTAAGGAGAACCTCATTTCCCACCTGCTGCTTTTTGAAGTCGGTCTCCAATAGATAACGCCAGTCGTCTGGGAGACTTCGACCGCCTATTTCAGCATCACCAGCACCATGTAGATGCTTCATTAGCTGGGTAGGAGGTCGGGAATTAACCGTCGGTGAGAGAGACGCAACAGTTGGATTTCCTGCACGTCCCTCCATTACCATCATCAAAGCTATTCGTGCATCGTACTCTTGTTTGTACATCTGCCACTCCGTCTCCAGTTTCTCATTTGCGGAGCTTAGGCTTCTAGGTTTATCCGTTGACTGCTCAAGGGTAAGCGGGTTACTAATTCTATTATACCCTAAAGTGGACTGAAGCCAACGATCACTGTGATGCTGTAACTGTCCTCCTCTCCAGTAGCTCAGATCTGGTACAAGGATAGCAAACAAAGAGCTCTTCAGTTGCAATGAATGTACAACCATTGAATTCTTTGAGCACTATTTGGGCATCAATAACGAAGCGTGTTAACCAAAAAATCAGATAGTTTGGGACCAGCTTTACGTGCGGTGGTGACAAAGACGTTTGTCCGGTTTGACCTAAATACAACTACGATTGTAAGAGTTAAATAGAATAGTAAACATCAAGATTGATCAGTTGACCATAGAAACAACCAGATCAGTTTCAGGTAACCTACCAGATTGAACGCTCTCATCGTTCTTTAGGCTCCTGTACATCTGCAAGATTGTTGAGTTCCACTCCAATCAGCTGAGGAGAAAATCGTGCCCGATATACACACTTCCAGTTGCGGTCTTAAATAAAATACAAACAAAAACAAAAACAAAACAAAACAAATAAACTCACACTAATATTCATTGTAGCAATTGGTTCAACGCATACAAGGGCAGGACTTGGATGGGTCTGCGCAAACCTGTAGGTGGCTTTTGACATGGGCGATGGTTAGGCCTTTCACATCCATGAGCTGCAGTACCATCTTTGGAGTTGCCTCTGACTCACATTGACAAGAGTACGCGAAACAGTGTCAGTGTATACCAAATCGGTTCAGACCCACAGTAGAATGTATTAAAGGTCCAAGCTGTACCAATCGTGCTGCATGTGCTTGACCTGCAATCATAACCAAACACTTCGCAAACCCTGGTATCCGCGACAGCGAACTGACTAACGTTTATAAATATGAAGCCAATCTACTACGGCAACGAGATATAAGATTGGAAGGTGCACTTTTTCTTCATTTGTTACTGACAAAGCAAGCAGGAAAAGATGGGAGCTTCATCTGATTTGCAGAAGACAAGGTTCGACTTTAGGTGCACTTAGCATTGATCACTTATTCAACCGCTATTCGTTAGTTGCATCTCAATATAACGTTATCCACAAGCTCGTACCCGACGCGAAGAGCACGAAGACAGCCAGTGTTAACTAGAGCGTCCATCTGTTCAGAAATCTTAAAACCTTCTGTGTTTTATCAACAAAGGAAAAGGAAAATAGTCTGTGCTTTCTGATCAACAGAGTTGTGGAGGAGGGCAGGGCGTCCAGCATGCACTTACTCTCTTGTCCACCGAGTCTCTCAACAGCAACCACAAAGCAGTGATGCAGGTCCGCTGTCCACCGTAACCTGGGTAATCTGGAGCGCACGTATTGCCGTACTTTCCCTCGACTGCCAAGCTTCTTCGCAACATTGGATGATGGATCCTGAGCGTTAGTGGTAGAAGTTGTGTTGCTCTCTGATGAAAAATCATCTGACGAGCCTCGAAGGCTGGCTCGAGTTCTAGCACCACCATCCAGGTCTTTATCATCCTCGGTGCCGTCGAAACTCTGTTTTCCGAGAAAATCCATGCGGGTGGGCGTGAGCTGTTGTAGCATACAGCAGCTCGTCTTCACTTATACTTAAATTTGTGTCACAATCTACTTCCACGATAGTATCCGGTGCCTGTGCTTTGTTACAAGCTGCCAGTGCTTGATTAACACCACTAGCCTAGCTCTGGCTCCCATTAATCAGAGCTAGTCACTCACGATGCTTGCGTATCTGCACGCTGCCTGTCACTCACACACAAACTGGGTGTGTGTTTTGATCGCTACCTCAGAATAGAGATGTCACGGAATCCGTAAGGAGGCCTAGAAAGCATGTTTGATTTCCATTCGAAGTTAACAAAAGTACGCAGCACCGTCGTAACCTAGATGCAATCGTTCTTGATGAAAAAGCACAAAGAGATTGCTGGGGTTTAAAAAAGCGGTAGCAAGCTCCACCACTAGCACTCACCAACAACGAAGAAGGTTTCTTTCCGACACTCGAAAACTATTTTTGGTGGATGTCCGAAGTCGGTGGCGCAAGCCCGCGACCGGACAGAGTGAAGGGGGATATCTTCACAGCAGCGACGACGATCTGTTCCGTGCACTTCTGCTTCGGGCAGAATGCGCAGCCGTCATCGCGTGGATATCAATCTGCAGACATCAGTTACCTTCGCGTATACTTGCTTAGTGTGATTCTGGGGATAGGAAACTAAGACCAAGTCTGGATCCGTTCCTCCTTTGTTTTGAGTCATACGAGAAGATATCGTATGCGCTTGAAGCTGCTAACCTCTAGAAGGACGGTTCTGTAACGTGCAAGTAAAGAACACCCCAGCCACTGTGCTGGATATCCAGGTATTTTGCCTCACATACTCATGGCTCCTCGTCCAACTTCTTCGAATAGGAATAGGATCGAGTCCGAGAAAACGTTCCCCTTGCTATGACTTCCACTGAATGCGAAGATAGCATCGGGCGGCTGTTCTGATTCAGTCCAGCCCCTTTTTGCAACGATTCTAGAAGCTCTAGTCGCGCCGTTACTTCTCTCCGCTCATAAACCTGATTACACAGCAGTCATCCAATCTCTTGGGAACTTGCACATGCGGCTGAATAGCGCTGGACTCGAATATCAACCCCGGTGCTGTGAAATCCATAATGATACTGCAAAAAATTCTACTTCACCGGAAGAATCAGATTGAAAGCCGTTTAGCACCCGCACACTAGAGACACAACAAATTCTTATTACGTATGCGGATCGGCTAGTGCAGAAACGGAGATTGCCGTAACACTGAATAGCAGCGTCGTTGCATACACAGGCTCCAACAGTTTTGCGATTCCCTCTTGCAGGCGTTTCACGGACCAGAGCAAGCGGCGGTGATCTCCAGTAATTCGACAACGATCAGCTCCTAGCGTCTGACTGAATATTTGTGTCCAACAGAATGGTGACGAGAAACAAAACGTGCAAGGAACCTACCCGAAAGCAAAGGACATGTTGGCGATTCAACAGCGAAATGGAGGGGAGAGGTTCCAGAGAGTTTCTCTCCTCTCTTTCGAGTCCCGGCGATGTCCAGGTCTCGGACAGGTCCTCGTAGATGATCCCACCACTCGCCTTTCTAAGCATCTTCTCCCAAAGATGTCCACGGCCCTGGCGCAGAAACCTGACACCATTTTGACCTGAGGACAACCTGCCCGGCCCTACCATGGTTTCTCCTCTTTTCCACAATCAATGGAAACAAGGAACCTAGCTTCATCTACATCTTCATCTTCTTCTTCTACTTCTCTAGACTCTGCAAAGCGCAGTAGAGGGTGACAAACCTTTGCAGCACGCATTGTGAACAGGAATCATAAAGTGCTCCTCGAAGAAAGGAGAGCCACTCATGTTTAGGTCGATAGTAATCCATACAACTGAGGTGAAGAAAGTAAAAAACTTTGAATATCTACAGAATCTTCGGTTCCATGTTTTGAACAAGACACAACCAAAACGAAGCAGGTCCAAAGTTCTTACGGTTTTTTCCATCTTTATATTTTCAGGATTTGTCGATTCTAAAATTACCATTATTTTCCACAGTCAGCCTTCGCAGTAGTAAGACACTCAGTGCAACAAAATGTTTTGAGAAAGTGATTTCAAGTCATGATATATGTTGAACCCCAACACATCATCGTTCATTGATTCAGAAATTAAAATTAGTTTCTTATTTGTGATGAGTTATGTACAAGTTAATAAGAAACAGGTTCATCTAGACATAACAAATAAATAAATGAAGGTTGAAAGTCACTGTAAGGGCTATGTGAATTATATCTGTGTTTGGTGTTGCATGAAAGAATGATAATAATAATAATAGTAATATATGGTAAAACCATTTGTAAAAACATTTATTAGGGAAGTCGCAGCTTCGATTTCAATTATGCCTCTAAAGATGACATTAATTTGAAATTCATAGTTTCAATTTCAAAGAAATCGTTAGACTTTCCGTTATTTCATCTGAAATGATGATTCCTTCACTTTAGTCAAGTGCACTTTTTTATTTTCCAATGAAAATGGATTCTTCACGAAATGGTAAAGAAGAAATACAGCCGCTTTCAGATTGTTTGTACACATGTTCGTCATAAGAGACGTCGGTTGATCTAAGCCCTCACTAGTCATGACGTGTTCAGCTCCGATATTGATTCATTATAGCCTTCAAAGAAGACCAAAGGAAGAACACTCCTGAACATCACCATCATTTTATCTAAAACCAACAGCTATTCTTCGTGTCTTGCAACACAAGCAGCTGTGGACCAAAAAGTTTCAAGGGAATCCAAGTTCGAAATTCTTCCTCCCAGACAATAGACACCGGAACATGACCAGAAACTGCCGAAGCATATACTGCCTGTAAAGGTGATGATAAGTATCACGAAATTAGTGGGTAAGCTTAACACACCGATTTGGACAGTAACGCGACCCTTCGTTGCAATATACGCTGCACAGTGAGTAGCTCCGATTCTCCTAAATAAGGGAGAGTGGTGTTAATGATAGCCACTGCGATGCTCTAATCTGTGTGTCTGGGAGACGCTTCAATTCACAACAGAGACAACACGATTGACGCAGTCACAAGTTCTGTATCATTGACCTTCCAGTTTTTACGACCAGAGTGTACCATGGAGGTATCCACTGCCGATTCTTCATAGACCAATCAAATGCCTTTGGATTTTTTATTCCATGTAAACACCAATATTGTTGTTCATGCACTTGAATGGCATCTCTCTTCTCTCTGCTGGTTTCAGCAGAGTTCTGAAAAGCACCCACAGTAGAATCTAAACTCAACCTGCCGCGTGACAGATTCCGTCGTTCTCTGCTTGTTGCATTCTCCTTGCCGCGGGGTTCCAACATCCACCTGCCCAGACCAACCCAAACGACATTATTCGGGTTCTCTAGCTCACGCTTCTATATTCTAGCATCATTATTCGATTCCTCCGCATTATTAATGGGGTTCTTTCTGACCTGCCCTGGCCCATCGCTTTCTCATTCCCTTAATTTATGCCAGCTATGGTGATCTCTGCACCACTTAATATTTAAAATCCTTGTCTCCCTTCATACATTCTGTGTGTTGCAACAAGATTTTTGTCTCTTTTCTCCTCCACCCCTTCTTCTGCTCCTCCTTTCCTTGGTCTTGCCTGTGGGTGGTAGATGTGTCCAGAGGGAGGGTCCTCTCTCCTCACCTGCAAAGCGATTTTCTTTAATTTACCACTTTTTTCTTTTTTCCCTCCTTAAAACCTGAGTTCTGAGACTTGTGAAAGAAGAGCAGAAGACCCTGGAGGCAAATATTTCACCTAACAAACATATTGTTGCTGCAACAAGGAGGTTGGCATTCTGACCTGCTGGCTGTAAGATGGGGAACGGGGACTTGTGGCCAACTGGGAAAGAGGTAACGTACTGGAAGATTAGGACTCAAAGACCTGATGAATGAATCATAAATGGGGTGATTCTGATGGCGATGCCGCTAGATCGGACTCGGCGCAAGTACGCATGTTGCAAGTCATGTAGGACAGCCATCCGCCTTGCATCATTACCGTATCATTGTAACCTTACTTTCTCACACCATTCAACATTCTTTCCAGTCCCCCGCCAATGCACACCCACACAAGAGCTCAATCAAGCCACAAGCCTAATCCTTCATCATTCTCCACTCTTCCACTTCCAGACGATTCTTCCCCATCACCAGCTCCCGATCCCCATCATCACGTGGTAAATTGTTTTTGTACTGAGAGGGATAGATCTGGCAGCAACAGTACTTGCAGCACTCTGCCAGGAAGAAGAAGCAATGCATGATCCCTGTAGCTGCAGAAACACTGCAGCCACTTGACCTGACAGAACCTGGGTCTTCTACCAATTTCGACTTGCAGAAGAAAATCTTACTTCTAATTTCCTATTTATGACTTTCTGCGCCATTCAGCGTCCTTCTGCCCGCGGGGGGGGGGAGGGAGCTTCTGTGTGCACATGTGTGTGGAGAAGGAAGAGTCGTCCAGGAAGCGATCAGGACGTTACTTTCTTCAGAAGTTCCAACCCAGACAGAGATACAGTAGCCAAGTAAATTCCTTATCTGAGTTTGCCCGTGATCTGTGCCAATAACGAGCCGCGGGCTCTCATGGAGTTGTACAACCGAGGACGACACCTGGTCGTCGATCACCCAAAACAAGCGGCAGAGACGAGCAAAATGAGGAATGCTCTCACACACACACGCCACAGCTGGGCAATGGTCATTGGGTGGCGCGTTCACCGCGGTGAACGGGGGCTGCGAGGGCGATCATGAGAAAGTCTTATTCCGTGCGAGTAAGGAAACTAGTGGATGGAGCTTCGTCCGGGGATTGACCTTCATCAATGCAGCAGCACGGAGCCTCGATCGAAGGGGGGAGCTAGCTCTACCCTGACATCCCTCTTGGGGGAGCCCCTTGCCCGTGCCCCCCCCCCCCCACCCTGCGCATTCCCGTGCCCGTTCTCCCCGGCCCGGCTCCGCGCTCCTGCCACCCAGAACTGGCGCTGGTCTCCTCCTCCTCCTGGTGGTGCCGTGCGTACCTCCTCCTCCTCCTCCTCCTCAGTCTCCCTCCGTCCCCGTCCCCTCGCCGTCGTCCTGCTCCGTCCATACCACCACTTCCTCGTCGTCGCCATCTTCAGTCGTCGTGGCCTCAGCTTGCTTGCTTGCCTGCATGCTTGGCTTGTCCCTGTTTCCTGTTGTTCCCCATTTTCCTTCTGCTTTTCATGCCTTGCATGCTTTTCTGTGGCAGAGGATCCGGTATCTGCATTCAAGCTTTGTAGGTGCATTGAGTTGTGATGTATCAACAGGTATTTCATGCAGTCTCCTCTTGCTTTTTATCTAGTTGTGGTTTTGGAATCAATTATTGTACATGCAATGTAGTATTTACAGTAATTTTAAAGCTGTCTTCAGGTTTTCTCTGCTGAATATGCATGAAACTATTTGTATGCCCGATATTGCATTTAAAGCATGACTCAAGCTATTGGTTGGTTTAATTGTGCACCCACATTTTATTTTATTTTAATATATGTTTCAAAATAACTTTTAAATGTTGGTTGCAAAAATCAAGTTGTTAAAATAAATGCACAAAAAATTATAAATTATTCTTTTGATAAAACAATTATATCATACTTTTTTACATATTGAAATGTAACTTATCAAAATTTTTAGTTTATTTTGGTTTTGGTTTTCCAATCTAATTGAATGTATTTCACATAAGTTTTGATGTATCCATTCTCCTTATGATTAGCAAAAAAAGAATCAGAACACAGAAATAATAATAATAATAATATTATTATTATTATTATTATTATTACACATGTATTAAATTTAATATTTGAAATGATTTGATATGATCTTTTAAAAAGTTTTATGATGCTGGAAAAATCAATAATACCATATAGAAATAATATTTGGATATATAAGTTCAATAAAAGATATTAAAGTGACTAAATGAAACTACAATGCAAAATGATTAATTCAATTTAATATTTAATTTAATATTTAACTTAAACATTATCATTGTAAAAAATAATTAAAATAATATTATCTATGAACTTAGTATTGAAGAATTTGTAATATACTTGTATAAAAAATAACAACTTAAAACCTTAAATATATAAATATGATATCTATGTTAGAATTTTATAATATGTATAGAAAATAATAGATTTGTTTATTGAAATCATAAATCCTTAATTTTTAATATCTAAATATTAATTTTTAATTATAATTATATTTAAATTTAAAAATAAATCATAGCTAAAAGTTATTTCATATTTTATATTGATTGGCAATGTTTATTTTTAGACTGCATAAAATGATAGGTTTTTAAAAGAAGAAATATGAATTTGCAATAAAGTAGCAATACCATTTAAAATCATATTACAGATAATATAAAACTAACTGATATAAAACTTTCCAAAAAGTGCACAAAATACCTTTTTAAAATATGTAGATTCTTTGAACTTTTTACTGAAGTTTAGATTAGAGGCTCGAAACTAAACACCATAGAAACAAACAATCAAGTGGAGTAGACACCACACCCTAAAATTAGTATGATTTATTCTATCTTGGAGTCTTAAAAAAAACCTTAAATCCTTGTTTTATTCATTAAAGGCCTTGTATCCTTCTAGAACAAACTTCATACAACATAAATTTTAATAGAATCTACGTTGTTTTCAACCACGGATTGCAGTAACGTCAATCCATACTCCCATCCAAAAGAATAAAGGATAAAAACGAGTTCAGACGCGACGGAGGAATCGGTGCGTGTCTCTGGGCGAGTGAGTGTGTGTGTATGTGTGGGGGAGAGTGTGAGAGTGGGGGTAATCAGATGGGCGGGAGGGGAGGGTGCGTGATTTACCCACCCAGACGATGTTCCACCTTCCACATAAATCCCTTCTCTTCGTAAAGCACGCGATTAATGGAGCCTCATGGTGTACAGACAGACAGACAGACAGGCAGGGTTGCCCATCCATCATGGTGCATGCGCTGCCCCAGACCGGCTGTGTGTCTTTCATCATTCTCGCCCCACTTGTCTGTAACGTGCCATGTCCCACGGGTGGACGGAGCACCCTTCGAATGCCTGGTTGCACCGACTCCTAGTGCAGCACTCCCTACTCCAGAAGCGGAACTGTTTCTAATAATGCGGGCAGTGCAACATGGCGCACGCTATGGGACCACCCTTTTCTCGGTTTCGGATTAGGATATGATTAGAGTGCCAGGTTGAGTCATTAACAGAACTACTGTCGAGAAAGTGCCTTCGGAGGCGCTGTGTGCATTTCGTCGGAACTCTTCCATTTTGTTTACTTCGAGGAGAATGAATCATTCTCGGCTTTGAAATGCTGCCACAGGAGTGATAGGGAAGGAAACCATGGATTCTACTGCGGTTCTGGTAACAGGAAAGGTGGGGTGAATGCGCATCCCGAGGTGGAGATTTGCTAGAGATTTCCAGATTTCTTTCAGGAATGGGTTGAACCATTCGCGGATCATAACTTCTCTGAGGCTAGGAACGACTATTCCGCTCTGGGGTTCATCCCCCAAGATGAGTTTGTCATTGCCGTTCATTTGTCTTTGGGACCAGCAGGGATTACTGCACCTGACCTCTGGCTTAAGTACTTAAGCCCAGTCATAATTCGAGGAACCCAAATCTGACGAAGTCATACTCTGAGTGGTACCTCCTGTTTGTAGATCAATTTATCTACCAGTAGCTCCTCAAGGCCCCACTCAACCAAAGCTAAACCTTCCGTACACACCTGATGTTCTGAGCCTCAATGACATCATAGCTCTGGTACTTACTGCGCAACATTCTACCGTAAGAATCAAATACATCGTGAAGGTTCTTTTTGACATTATTCGCCGTGCGATGGTCCTTGTTTGCTGTCGAGTGTGCTGGCTTTCAGAGGGAACTCGTACCGTAGGATGATGTGGAAGAATTCACCCTTCCTATTCAGGTGTCCTGGAAACCCTGCAAATGAGGAGCAGGGGAGATATATTGAGATTTCCGGCCAATTCTTTCCGAGACTTTTGAAGCATTAAAGATACGTAGTGAGAGCTTGCGTGAAGGTTCTTTTTTACAGTATTAACAGCCAGGGATTGTGATGAATGCCCGTCGCAACTGTGATAGTTTTTACCAAAGAAAATACATTTCACCATGATTTGGAATACGGTCTGCTAGCCTTGAAGCTTGAGTTCTAGGCTGTTGAACCCACATGTAATCCTCTCAATTATTGTCAAAAGAGTACTTTCGATGCCCACTGCAGCCGCATTCTTACCAACCTCTGCCAGACTGATTACATGATGTCGTGTTCCAACTCTCGTCTATTCACATTAGGTAGCAAACAGGTGTAGAAGCCATCGCCGTTGCCTTCAATAGAGACATCCAACTCTAAATCAGCGCCCCCTGCGCCCAACATCAGGAAACAAGGTCACAACCACGCTCTGTTTCATTCATCTTTAATTAATTTTTTCAATTATTGTTGGTCCCCCACAGCGCATTGGAGGGGACAGTAAATTTGAAATTCTTCTATACGAATGACCTCCCACTGGGGAGCGAATTCAATTGCGAAGGTCTTCATCAGTTGTAATTGCGGAAGACGAAACCCCACCCCGGTTGCAATCAATCTTTGTCGATTCTAGAACTCTGAGATTTACTGCCGCTAAGAATATAATGACTGAAGTTCCGCACACCCCAGACACTCCACCGCGTCTCTGCTCTAGCAAGCTCGGAATTTGAAAACTTTACAACAGAAATGGACCTTCACAGATACTTTTTCTTTTTCTTTTTTTCTGGTGGATTACGAGGCCATGTTCAACACCACAGACGTATCACTTTCAGGAGCAATGGCAGATCAAGTCCGTGTGACGAAAAAGCAGATGGTTACAACTACAGCTACATGGTCATGCGTTTCAGTCAATCCCACACTGCACTCAGCTACTCTCTCGCAACTGGATCGAGATGAGAGCGACAATAATTGCCTCACTAGCCTTGGCACGCATCAACGTGGGTATACAACATGGTTGTGTGATGTGCAAGCAAAAAAACGTCGACTATCCATCGAAGCGGAGAGCTCTGTGTCTTTCTGCAAGTCTAGCTTGGTTGGTGTACAAAAACAGGAGGCCCTTCCCTTAAAGTAGGGATCAGTTTTTCCTCTTCTTTGACTGCCAATTAAGGGTGATTGAACGACATCCAGGTGTTGCAACCTTTGATGACTAGATGTTATCTCGTCACATGTAATTGTGAGTCTAGAAAATAGTAGTTTACATCCGAATTCTTTACATTCGTATTCGGATGTAAAGAATCTTGTCCCCGCTGCTCAGTCTCAGGTGAGCCTCAGCAGCCGGCAGGTTTTCTGCATCCAGTCTGAACGTCAATTTGTGTGCTGATTGGGAAATGATGAAGATGATGTTTCTGTGCGTGGTAAATAAGTTGCTTCCGCAGAGATTCCCATTCCAAAAGCTGTTACAGGATCACGCATTGCTTTGACTTTGAAGCTCTATCTGTATTTAATTATTCTCTTATTTTATGGTAAACCTTACCATACCAATACAAAGTGCACAGTTACCAACACTTGCGTTGCGATTCCCAAATATTTAATTGGTAATGGTTTTTTTTTTTTACTTAACAATCAATAAACAGTTGTATATGATGGTTTTGTACTGTAAGGGTTTTATAAGGATAATTCTACTATTAAAAAAATAGATTAAGAACACAGGAGGAAACAATTTTGTAAACCAAGGTAGGAATATCCTTGAAAATAGTATTGATTGCACCATCTTACTTTATTATGATCTTCATAGGACCGTAATAGCTTGATGCAGAAACATCTTTGATAGTAAGCTATCAACCACCTCTTGCATACATTTCAGTCTATAAATAGGTTTTTTTTCCCTCCAACAATCTTGTATAATTTTCTTGTCTTAACAAAATACATCCAAATTTATTCACTCAAAGACAATACTAAATTTTAAAGAAAACTAACATAATCAAATATATTTCAATAGCATCTTTTTAAAGAAGATTCAAGCATATTTAACCATCATAATAAATTATATAAATAATAACTAAATATTATATTATTATATAGATAAATAAAAATAATATTAAATAATATTTAACCATCATAATAAATTATATAAATAAATAACTATATAACTATATAACTATATATATATATATATATATAGATAATAAAAATAATTTTAAAAAATCCTTTTTGTTATATATTTTTTTGAATTTTTTAAATTCGTATTATTATCTTTAATTAAAATAAAATATATAGTAATGTTTATTAAAAAATCATAAACCAAAAAAAAAAAAAACCAAAAAAAAAAAACCAAAATATCATAACCAAAATTCATAAACCAAAAAATCATAACCAAAAAAAATAAACAAGTAAACTTAGAACTATCTAAAATTTATACAATATTAAAAATCATGTGTTATATGATGTATAACCATCTTTATTTATTTGATTCTTTTAATGTAAAATTTGATATCTTTTTATTTTTATGTCAAAGTATTAGAATTGATTTTTATTCTTATTTATCATTTTAAATATTTAAATAAGAAAAAAACTAAAAAAAAAACTAAAAAAAAAAACTAAAAAAAAACTTTGTAACAACTATAAATGTATGACATCTTTAATTATAAACCATAAAACTATTTTTATTAATATTTTTTTATTAAATAGTTTTTAGATTAATTTTCTTAAATACCTCCACATACTAACATTTGGATTTTTCTTTAAGGTACACTAGTAGAAGCTAGAATATCTACTTAAAAAACAAAGTAAAACCTACCAAATTCAATACATCATAAGAAAAAAAGCCTTCTAAAGTAGCCAAGGGAATAATACTCTAAGTGCAATTCTATTAGACACACCTAAATAATCTACTTCAATAATCTTATAAGTACTTATGTAAAAGTTTAATAAAATATAATTTTCAGTTTTTAAATTAAATTAATAAAAATATATGTATTTAAAGACTTTTTTGCCTCTTATCTACCAATGTGCAAGTTATGTCTCATTATCTTGATATTATTGAAAGTTAAGAAAATATTTTGTGCATATTTATCCATATCTATAAGATATAAAACTTGTATTTTATTGGATGATTATTTCTAAAGATGAGTGCAATTATATTTGTAATATTTATAAAATATTATTTATCTTATATATATAATAAGTATTTGTCAATTTAGTTTTATAATATGCAAGCATGCATACAAATCTACACCATAGAAAATAAAAAATTTATTATATTCAGATTAGTCAATAGAAAAAACATTATAAAAATTACTTGTAGAAAAAGTGGTGCATTTCAAAAACTTTTATAGAAAATACAAAATCCATAACTACCTTCAAAAATATATAGTTAATTTGGAAGTAGATATTCCAAATACCAAAATTAAAATACTAATAATTTAATAATATTTATTTTAAAATCAATTCTTAATGTCTATTTGTATTATACAATTAAAATATGTTAAAGAAATATTTAAAAATTTAGTTATCTAGAAATTATATTTTTTTTATTAATCAATTTTTTTAAAAAAAAAGTATAGTTTTTAAATAATTAGATTAATTACTATTCTATAATCACTTAATTCTTAAATGTATGATTCAAAAAAATATATCTAAATTAAATATTTGATTATAGCTATATTGACAATAGCTATATTAATATGATAATATTAATATGTTAATAAGCAATACAATAATTAAAATATATATATATATATATATATATATATATATATACTTCTAAAATCTTTTTAAATACTAATAAATTTTAGAGTTAAAAATAATATATTTTTTAACTAATAGAAATGATAAAAGATCTTTAGATCTATTTATATAATATCTTTTATACTTTAATCTTTACAATTTTTTTTTAAAAATATGTAAATATTATTTTTATTATTTTTAGAAAATAATAAAAATAAATTATTATCAAATAAATTAAATAAATCCAAATTAGGTGGCTTTAATTCTACACAAGAAATTGATATAAGATAATTCCTTAGGTATCTAAAGTATGTTTGTATTTAATATCCAACTTAATCATTTATTAATATTTAATAATTTTTATTTATTTATATATTTATTTTATTTTTAAAATTTATTCATCTAATTATTATCTATAGAATTTTTTCATTTAATTATCATCTATGGAAACTATTCATCTATTTACATTCATCTACAAATTTACTTATCATCCTTGATCAATCATTCATCAAGTTATACTAGTTCATCTAAGATACATTCTAAAAATTGGAAGGAAAAAAAACTAAAAACCTTTACCTTCCATGTCTTGACAGCAACCTCCTTGCATAAAAATCACCACCTCTTTATCAAAGATATCCTTAGAATAGCTTTAGATTCCTGAAAACTAGATCTACAGGTGCTACTTGTTCAAAAAAATTTAGCTCATAATGCTAAGTGAACTAAAAGAAATCTTGCCTCATAGTTGGGCAACTTCTACACCCTAGTAGCAGACCCCCTTGTATAAAAATAAATGCCATACTTTTATCACAAATCACCTTCTAGGAAGCTTAGGCTCCTTAAAAAACTAACTTGAAATAGAATCTTTTTTCTAAAAGACCACCTTCAGATTCTTCTTAACACTTTGGATCTTGCTCTTCAAAGTCACAACTTTAAATCTAAGGGACAGTAAACCCCTTGTTATCAAAATAGCCACCACCACCTAGTCATTGGAAAGAGAACAAGAAGTCCTACAACCTCCTAAAAATTCAGATCCTAATTCAATTCCTACTAGAAGTTATTTGATATTAAAAACAACTCACAACCTTAGGGAAAAATCCCACATACTTTGAAGGAAAATTTTTCAAGAGCTTTGCCACACCAAAAAAAGAATGAGAGAGAGAGGAAGAGGCTATCTAAGCCCTCTTATCCCAATACAAGGTGGCTCAAGGGTGGCGGCCATATTTCCACCTTTAGAATCACAAAATCTAACCTAAAATCAAAGGTCCAAAATCAACTCTATCCTAAATCCGACTTATGGGTTGGACCTCTAAATAACTCATAAAATAATACTTTTTTTACAAAACTAACACCACCAATGTGTTCAAAACATGTTTTGATCCTATGAATGACTATTTTTTTTGTCCAAATCTATCTTTTAAAATATTGAAATTAATTATTTTACTAATCTATCTTTTTTAAAAAAAAAAAATTGATTACCTCTATAGTAATTCTTTAGTTGAGGTCATTTGATCCATCTTTGCCTAAAAAAAATTAAAAAGTAAATCTTGGTCCACTAATTGATTTTAAATATATAACAATTTTTTGGCAATTTAGTCCTAACTTAAAAATAACTTCTAAGAGATTTAAAAAAAAAAAAAAAAAAAAAAAAAAAACTTTTCAAGGTAAATTTATTATAATTATTATTCTAAGATAATTCATAATAATCTTCTAAATTTTATTCATTTTAATACGGTGATTAAATCACAAAATATAAAAAAATAAATTAAAAATTAAAAATTAAAATGATATAATTCTTATGAAAATATAATGATATAATTCTTATGAAAATATTCTATCAAAAAGTGTTACTTCTAATTTCTATGAATTTTTAACATAATTTTAATCACATATAAGAAGAAAAAGTCAATTTAGGAAATTAAATAAAAGATAGAAATTAAATAATTAGTCTAATAAATAAATTAATATAATAATTCAAAGATATTAAAAAATCTTAAAATCCAAAGAGATTTTAAATATTTCTAAATATAGTTTTAAAAAATTTAACTACCTCTATACTATTATTTAGAAGAATATTTCTATTACGCTTTAATATTAATAAGTTATAAATATAAAAGTCTACTATAATCTACTATAATCTATTAATATAAAAGTCTACTATAATCTACTAATATAAAAAACAATCAAATTACCTTTCATTGATTTCTGATTATTTTACAATCAAATATTTTATTTTTGATTTTAAAAAGATATTATAAATTGAGCTTTTTCTATTTAAAAAAATTCTTTTAATTATTTTATAAAAATATTTATAATTAAATAAATATATTAAGATAAAATTTAATTATATATATATATATATATATATATATATTAATTTTATTTTGAAATATTAGCATAGCATCATCTTTTAAAGTTGATGTATCATTTATTATTACTTGTTTTTAAAAACTTTTCATTATTTATAATATAATATATAAAAAAAATCTTCATTAAGTAAATGTAATTAAAATAGCCAATCTAAAATATTTTTAAAAAATCATTTTTTAGTATCTAATAGCATTTGGTATATTGTAGTTGAATTTTTTATATAAATGATTACAAAAAATTAAAAAAATTATATTTAAATTAATTATATATTTAATATATTAAACAAAATAAATAATATGGTTGTTACCAGATGCAATATGCAATATGTCTTGGCCAACAATACAATCTTATATGTTATAACAGAAAATTTTGATTTTAATATGATTATTATCTATACCAATAAATCAAAGTTGTTTTGATTTTTATATAAAATATTAATTATAGAAATTACTCAATAATATATTATCTAAAAAATATTTGAAAGATATTTAACTTTTTAAACAAAATTATTTTTCTTAATAACTAAATTATTTATCAAGGACATGAACTAGAAAAAGATGTATAATCTAATAAAAATTATATCAAAGTAAAGTCACAAAATAAGAATAAGAAAATATGTATATTGTATATTCAAAGATTCAGAATGGTACTATTATTACTGCCAAAGACTGGAAACATGAAGACTCTTGAAACTAGACTAGGATCAGGAAAGGAGTTGACAAGAGTGAAGAGGGCTTCACTCTTGCCTCTATAAATACTATCTAACTAAGAGCTACGTGGCGGTATTCTCATACGTCTTCGAACTTAGCGACGAGATTTTCATGTCTTGTAGCGTCAATTTTATCGTAAGCCTACCGACATGTGTGTGTATATATGCAGATTATTCTCTATTTACTTAACATATGATGCCATGAGTTGTGTTGATCGAGTTCTGACTTCTACCGTCGCTATAGACATGTATACGGTGATTTACATATGAAGGCAGGAAGCCTGTCGAATATTATCAAATCAATTTATTTTACCTACTTCTATTGGTCTATTATTACTTAGATAATTTATTGGAATAAATCTTATATCTGTGACATTATCCCCTCTTCTAGGGACGAGTTCCATGAGGAGCAGTGATTACATGTTGAGAAAGTGAAAAATACTTCCATTAAATTGTGCTTGCCACATACTCTGTTCTTTGTTCCCTTCGAAGGTAGTTGATAGGTCCTTTTGAAGCCATCGATAATATGTCGTCTGCGGCGAGAGGACGCCTGATATTTGATGCGTTATTGAGGCGCCCGTAACTTCGTACAAAGAAACATTAGGAACATAAAATCGAGAATGTAGTTAAATCTCTAAAAATGTCACTGAACATTAAAGTCTCTTCGAGTGTGATACCAAGCAGGTGTATTCATGTCGATCGAGACGTGTTAGCGAGGGTCTTTATCTCTATTCCGTCGTCTTGAAGGTTGTGATAGTCGTAATGTCTCGTCCAGTAAATCAGCAAATGATGGCTCTTGAGCTGAATTCGCTAGTTGTTGATCCTCCATCTCTTTAGCACAAACAAAATCTAATAACAAACAATGATACAAGGTAGGATGAAACTTCTATAGAACCTGCCTTGCTTTATAGTGAAGATTTTCTTGAGTATTTATCTTGGTTTTGATGGATGTTGTCGATGAAATGCATTAACTTTTATTGATGCATTTGTTAGATTCTTTGATGGCTCCCATGTGCGTTCACTAATATCATATCCGCGCCAATGCACAAGATATTCCAGTCGATTTCAGCATCGCCTTGAATCTAAAATCTCTTCAACCTCGAATTCTTCATTGTTGTCCACTTCTATAGGAGGCGGTGGTATTTGTCTTCTTCCTTGTATGTCCACTGTCTTGTATGGCTCGAGTAGTGACACGTGGAATACAGGATGGATCTTCGTGAATTTCCGATGGAATTATGTCGATATGCAAAGCTAGATTAATTTGTTGATAGGAAAAGGTCGAAAACTTCACGATAGTCCAAAACATCATGAGCAGTAGTCTTGATATTCTATTGAAATAACCGTGCACTGTCACGTTGGTGTGGTTGTTCCTTGCGATCTGCATCTATTTTTTTTGGATTTCGCGAGAACTAACTTAGTCGCGGCCGTTCGTGCTTAGGCTGACGAAGCGATTTCTTGATCTTCTTCTTTAGAATGCCGACTTTTGAAAAGTCAAGCTTGTCGAGTTATGGATGATGTAATTGGCGAAGAAAGGTGTTTATTGCATAGAAGAATGTATCGTATTATTATAAGCAAATTCTACCAATGGCAGAAGAGCTATCCAATCATCTTGTTAGTAATTGATGGTACACCTTAAATATTGCTCCAAGACTTGGTTCACGCGCTTTGTTTGTCCATCGGTTTGAGGATAAAAAGCTGAAGATAACTTTATGTCCACTTTTAAGATCTTGAAAAGGATTCTCCAAAATCTTGACACAAATTGAGCTTCCCTATCTGATATAATATCCTTAGATAACCCATGATAGCGATAGATATTATCAATGAAAAGCTTAGGTGTTTCTTCACCTGTAATAGATTTGTCGTGGTCTGGTATTGCCATCTTGGTGAGAATAAATTATCGCAAATATAGAATTAAGTAAGATCTTGAGAACTTTGGAAGATCAAGTGATGAAATGTAGAAGCGAACCCCGTGGTTGTTCGAAATAGATAATGGTGGCGAATCTCGATGACGAAGTCTTTGATCTAGATATCACATGATTGTACAAAGTCTTTGACTGCCTTCCACATTTGAGGCCACCAAAAATCTCTTGATATAAGTTCCAAAATCTTGTTGTATCCAAAATGTCCTGCCGCTGGAAAATCATGACGTGCTTGAAGAACACGTAAACGTGCTTCTCCTTCTGGAACATATAGACGTCCTTCAAAATATAGTAGATTGTTCTTGAATTCGAATTTAGAAGAATCATGAGACTTGGAAGAATTATTCTTGATATCATGAACAAGAGGGTCTGAAGACATACTTGATTGAATTTGCTTGAGAAAAGTTGAATCAATAGTCAATGTTGATTTTATTGCTCCAAGATAAAACTGCTCTGGTTTCAAGAGAACCATTCTTTGTTGCTTAAAAGCTGCATCTCCTTCTTTTGGTGCAAAATAAGAACGTCTAGAAAGGGCATCACATAAACCTTGTTGTTTTCTTGGCCGATAAGTGATAATGAATTCAAATCTTGACAAAGACATACTCCAACGAGCTTGACGACGATTCAACACACGTACTGATATGAAATATTTGAGGTTCTTGTGATCCGTATACACGGTGTCGTATGACGTGGCCTTCTATCTGGGAATACACTGGGTACCTGGCTGTGGAGAGTTTATTTGAAATTTGATGGCAAAAATCGACAGGTGATTTGTCCTCAATAAAAAGGACATATAATAAAAAAATCTCACAAAAGAGAAGTTATGTATATAAACCCTTTTGTATTCAAATAAGTTTGTACAAAAAGGGTTCAAATTTCCACAAAAACCCTTCTGAACTTTATTCACCCGCAAGGACTAATTTCTTGCTGAACTTTAGAGTTCAATAACTCTTGATCCAACTATTCAATTTCTATAAAATTTAGTTCAAAATGTAGATAATTCTCTTTACTTTTGCCACAAGAAAGAATCAACTATAAATTCATTTCCAATCGTTTGAAATCTCAAAACCCCTAGCAAGTGCTTAAAACCCTAGCTCAGAGACACCCGAGCACTATTTTCCTTATATCTCACAAACCCAAAATCCTAATGCCACAAAATTTTTACACATAGTCTTGTGACATAAGCATATACACTTTTGAAAATTTTGAGCCAAAAACTTATCAAATTTCATTAGATATAGCTCAAAATGTAACCACTATGTAATCGGGTCACTTACTACCCTTAAGGTTGTAAGCACTGACTTCAACTCCCAATATCTCCTTTTTCCTAGCTTAGATTTTATCAAGTTGTACATAAAAAGTGTAGCCGTGAAAGTGTTCTCTCCAACCCTAATCGCCGATTCTCAATTGCTCTCTGTATGCGCGAGTTATACCCAAAAGAGTGACAGTAGGTCCAAAATCATCACCTTAACTTTGGGCGCCTATAACTTCTTCATAAAAAGTGCAAATCACACAAAATTTGCACCTAAACCAGATCCAAAAACCTAAACCTTATGATCCTAGCCTCCGATGTTCGACTCTTCTCCAAAAACAAACCCTAACTCCTAATAAACCCTCGGGCAGCCTCCTTAAAGCCCATTGGGCATGATTTTTGGCCAATTAGAATAGAGATTTCTATCATCCGCCTCTATTCATCCACATGGATGGCCAAACTATCCTTTTTACACTAAAAACCCTTTTTTAACCCTTCTTCTTATAAGATTTACATACTTGGTGCTTTAAGCATCAAATAAAAGAAGTAAATAAGATCTTAAGGATCACCAATGTCTAACATAAGTGACTTAAGATATATACAAGTTACTATCAATATAAAATTAACTTCAAAAGTCACTACTAAAAAGAAAATAAAGTTGTATAAACCTTAATAATAATCCTTTTAATAGATCCTTTCTAAACTAGCAACCTAATCACATCCTATAACCAATAAAATCCACTGATATGATTTTCATTTAGCTAAGTAGTAAATTGTACATTAAATATACATGTCCAATTTTTTCACATAGTAGCCGAACCACAACACGACAACGGTGACTGGACTCAAAATGCCTTCTAGATAATGATGCCATTCTTAAAAAGAATCCACGATTGCAAGAAGTTCTTTGTCGTGGATCTCATAATTGATCTCGGCTGTTGAGAATTTTTTTGAATCAAAAGCTACTGGATGAAATTTGTCATCTGTTCCCATTTGTGACAAAACCGCACCTAAGGCAAAGTCTGATGCATCTGTTTCCATAAAAAATGCCTTGGAAAAATCTACACGATATAGGATTGGTGCAGAAACAAACAATGTCTTCAAAGCTTCAAATGCTGCTTCCGCTTCTTGATTCCATTGGAATTTGTCTTTACAAGTCAAACGTGTAAGTGGAGCCGCAATACGAGAGAAGTCTTTGATGAAGATCCAATAATAATTAGCGAATTCCAAAAAGCATTGGACATCTTTTATTGTCTTTGGAATCTTCCAATTCATGATTGTTTGGACTTTCTTAGGATCCATCATAAGACCATCATTTGAAATGATGTA